>JAQBSW010000024.1:0-330000 GCA_029291075.1 Eudiplozoon nipponicum | reverse complement strand
ATTGATCGACTAACGTATGATCTAACCTGTAAATCACTGCTGTATAAAATGACCACAATTTGTTTCTTAAGGTGGAAACCGGTGTGTAGCAGAAAAAGTGTTTGCGCTCATCCAAACAGGCTTCAAATCGGTATCGTAAAACAATTGACGTTTAGAAGTCTTGTACTTATTATATAAAACTATAATTGTTACCACCGTGCAACAATTTTAGTACCAGTGATAAGTGCCGAATATAAATTTAACCATAAATGGAAGTACATAGCATATGACCGAGTGAAGTAGGATATTAGGATCATGGTATTAGCGGACTTTAAAAAACAGAGAAAAAATAAAAGTAATTGTATTTAAACACGATATAAAAAAATCATTATAGTATAGTAAGTTACCCTGGGCCGTAAATGTCCTAGCCGAAATATTATTATAGCCAATAGATTAAGCATTTCATAAGATATTGGTAGTTTTAGAGGCAGTAGTATTAGTTTGATTAATATTATTGTTATCAATATTATTAGTAGTGGTACTAGTAGTTGGAGCAGCATTTGTAGTGGTGTCATTATTACTATTAATTCTATAAGTATAATAAATATTATTAATGGTTGTCGTAGTATTAGAAGAAGTAGTAGTTGTAGTATTATTAGTAGTAATAATAGTAGAAGAATACGATGTACCAGTCAAAATTGTGGAAGTTTATTTTTGTTGTTTCTGTACAATCAGTGGTTTTGCAACTTGTAATATGTTTGTCAATAGTAATTGTATTGAAGTATTTAATTAATTTAAATATTTAGCATCCACTTGATATGCTAACCAACTTTTCTTGTCTACGGTTATTTATTATTAACAAATTATTGCTTTCATTGTACTCATAAGATTCTATTCGCATACCCTGTTAAGCAACTCTCAATTAAAATATGCCCAAGACAGCATATTTTAAACTTTTTCATATTAACAAATCAGTACACATTATATTTCAAATTAAAGTTAGCAATTCCAGATAGAATTTGAGTTTTGTGTACTTTTTAGATTAAGTAGCCCTTAAACTAGGTTCTATGCATTTCTTAACACATTTCTGATATTTCGTTGAAGGTTGTCCTCACTAGTGGATTTAAAACAAATAAATCTTCTAGAGTTTATTTGCTTACGTTTCTGTCACAACTCTACGACTACCTATTGATTGAAAAAACTATTCATGTCGTTTTAAATCTCAAATTTGAGGTCAATCTACTCAAACAGGAAGCAATGCAGATTATTGCTTGTCAATTTCTACGAATGAAAACAATATTTACATTGAACATTTAAAGAAATATCAAAGTTCATTTAATCAGTTACCGATTTCCACTAATTAGAAAATGAATTCAATTTACATCCAAAAATTGCCAACGAATATATATATATACATATATATATATATATATATATATATATATATATATATATATATATATATATATCGATGACACAAAGATAGCCAAATCTTGTCAATGTACTGTAATAATTTCTCAGGTGATACGTTGCCTAGATCAAATTTTATGTCATAAACTATATCGAAGAGGATTCACTTGATAGATAATCTGACCAAAAATCATAAGTCGGTATAACTAGAAAAAATTCGTGTATTGAGTGCTTGCAGTTGCGTAAGAGAGTAGCTACTTGTCTGCGAAGTAATAGCTACGGGTACAAACCCCGTCCGCGCTAATTTCAGCAACTACCGATGTATGCATAATAAGGACGAAAGTGGTCTCGCTGGAAAATTTAAATTTCTACCTTATGCTGTTTTGGTTTATACCAACTATATATATATATATATATATATATATATATATATATATATATATATATATATATGCTTACTTGCATTATCATATTAAATATTAACTCACTAACATTTAGCCAAGTAGCATGGTAACAATTCTTTAAATCAAGTTTGCGAGCTTGAAGTAAGCACCAATCCCATCGTCCGTCGAAGAACTTAGCAAAACTACCAACAGTCGTAAAGCACTGACGCGTTTCGACCTTCCTGGATCATCATCAGAGTACGTCGGCGAACTGACTAGCAAGGATCAACCCGCATTGCATATATATATGGAAAGCAAAATTAGATATGCGGCTCACACCTCCAGAAATCTTGCATATCTGTTATCTGTCTACCAATGCCAATGAACGGACGCCTTGTCCGATCTTTAAGACGAAAGTGATGATAGATCGAATAAACCTGAAAAATGACTTATCAAAAAACAAATGTTTTTCTACCGATAAAATTTGCGTGCAATACGCAGCTTTTATTGTGTAGATTGTTAATTTCCAGATTCAGAACGTCTAAATTCGAGCTTCTAGTAATGTGTGAACATTAAGGACTGTGCCAGTCTAGATGAGGAATTTCAATAGCTATCTTGTGTAATTTATGGTTATTACCGACAGATTAGCTACAAATTATTTTAAACTATAATTGAACACAATAACGTTTTATGGAAGGTAAAGGATAGATCTTTAAAAACTAAGTCCGAAAGCATTAAAAGCACGTATCCCGCAGGAATAACCAATATTATTATATCGTTTCTAGTGTTATCGTATTACATAAGCATTAGAATACATTTAAGATGGATAGCATCTATCTATACTATGCTACACACTGAATTGGTTTACATTTGACAAAAATTGCATCTGAAAGTGAAATTTACTTTACAATCATACTAGCAGTTCCAGGTTGCGTCAATACATTAATCGAATTCGCGTTTTTAATACAATCTTCTAGATAATCTAAGTGCCTCACCTCGTACATAACTAGATGCTAAAAAATTAATAGGGTTGGCGTTAGCTTAATTATGTCGACTAAGAAAAGCACAACTACTAGGGCAGCGGGTGGATGATCAATCAATGTTGTGATCAGCACTCACATAGCATAAAAAAGATAGTATCAAATTTATAGTGAAGCCCTTACTTATAGAAAAAATTGTAACGGCCGATTATACTAACCAAGTTGAAAAACAAATAACGAAACAATTACGTGTAAATTAAAACAGTTGCCAAGATTTTTTTCCGTGGAACCACAGTCTCCTGATCTCCAAATAATTTGATACCACCACTTGCGCAATTAAATATTGTTTAATTGTATTACCTACACACACAAACACACACACACATATATATATATATATATATATATATATATATATATATATATATATATATATAGAAAGAAAAATGAGATATGCGGCTCTCACCTCTAGAAGCCTTGCATTAATTGTCCGTGACCGGATAGAACTTGTGCAGCCGACATTTCCAGTCATGTGCAATGTATGCAAGACTACTGGAGGTACGAGCCGCATGTCTAATTTTGCTTTCCATATATATATTCAATGCGGTTTGATCCTCGCTAGTCAGTTTGCCGTCGTACTCTGACGATGATCCAGGAAGGTCGAAACGCGTCATTGCGTTGCGACTGGCGGTAGTTTTGTCATGTTGTTCGACGACTGGTTAAATACAATTGGATTGGTGTTTACTTGAAGCACGCAAACTTGATTTAAAGAATTGTTACCACCACCCGCGCAATCAACTCACACACACATATATATAGAAAGTACAATTAAAAATAATTGATTGAGCAGGTGATGGCAACAATTCTTTAACTCAAGTTTGCGAGCTTGAAGTAAACACCAATCTCATTTTAGTCAGCTTTTTAGTCCGAAATACTCGCGAGTGCGTTTAGGCACTCAGCTCATGGTAGTCTAATAACACCAATGATGACAGGACACATCGAAAACCACAACCAAGCGGTATTGCCGATGTGGCCCCGCCTTAAAGCCCTATTCTCCATAAACGTGATGTGTAGATGTTTCGTTTGCCGCTTGTCTGTGTGTTAACAAGGTGAATAATGTCTTAGCAACTAGATCCACCCTCTCATAAATAACTTCTTTAGAAATCTGTTTGCCTAAATCATTATTTTTGCCATTACGATTGAGTTTTTTATTTTTCACGTTTTTTGTTTCCGATGCTTCTTATTGGTGTATCTGGGTTTCGAAAATTCACGTTTTGCGACCTCACGAGGCCGATGTTTGCGTGGGCTTTCGGAAGAAATTATAAATGTATACAACAAATTGGTTAGTATAAGTATGGCTGAAATTCAGATTTTCGCGTGTTTATCCCTCATAAACAGCTCCAGTCACTTACGAATAAATTCATAAAACAATAATTGATTGTGCGGGTGGTGGTAACAATTCTTAAAATCAAGTTCGACGACTGGTTAAATACAATTGGATTGGTGTTTACTTCAAGCTCGCAAACTTGATTTAAAGAATAAATTCATAGTCAGGTATAACTACAGTAGAATTTGATTCAGACTTCTAACAACAATCGAGCAAATCAATTGATTTTATGCTTTGGAGAACACAAAATGTAGCATTCTTTTGTTCGCATGCATAAATATTTAATCAGCATGGATAAAATTTGTGACTTAACAAGTTGATTTGTAATTTAACTTGTGTAATGAAATATTTATAAAGCCTCCTGCATAAAAACATTTATATCAAATAGAATGTAGAGTTTTACTATAAAATGTTTTAGGTTTTCTATAGTGAAAAATATACTATTTAAGAAATTTATTTCCGTAAATCGGTTTTTGTAAAATTTACATTATCTTTTAAAATTTCATAATACTGGTTTGATTCAGGATCAGCATATTTAGCTTAGATTATATTTGAATTCATATAGAAGTTGCACTATAAAAAAGATCTTAATTAAAATAAAATCCACGAGAAAATACAGATTGATGTCGATATTATAATTATATTTCGTATTTCTGTCAGTTTATATATATATATATATATATATATATATATATATATATATATATATATATATTCCATCTAATGTGCATTGTCTTCGTATCACAATGGAGAATCCTCCCAAAGAAAAAGTTAAATTTACATTCAGCCCACATAGTATCATGAGATTGGATGCCAAAAACAAATTTCCATGACTCTTCAAATCATTCGTAGGCTAAAAATTCTCATAGATGTGCGGCAGCGTACATATTGAAATTTCGAAAAACAATTGGTCGACAAAATCCAGCAGCATTAACCGTAGAAACTGGTTAATAAATGCTTGGTACGGCAAAGAAAATCAGCAATCTCGGAGACTATATTTGAAACGGGGGACCCAAGTGATTTAACGAATTTCCCAATTCTTCGCAAAGTTAAGTTTGAAAAATTATATATATATATATATATATATATATATATATATATATATCAAGACTTTCATCCTCATGATATTTCGATCGACAGACCACAAATCACATGATTTGTACTAAATTTATACTTTATATGATGTTGTGACTTCTACAATTTTTTAAACAATTACAAAAAAATGCAATTTCACGATTTAACAGTCGAAAACATACGCATGTTTCTTTTAGATATAAATGTGTGTTGATGCTGACTTCAGCTTATTACTTTGGTACAATTTGAGCTAATTCGTTATTGGGAAGAGAATACCATTTTCATTAAATCATGAACGCACATTTTCACTTAATTGTTACTTACAATTTCGATTTCTCCTCTTCTGAATTTTTTACAATTTTAACGAATTAAGAGTGTGTCAACTTGATGTTTGTGGTCAGTATTCAGTTTTCCGGACATTGCCCGGATTTTTAAGAATTCCTTATGCGTCTACATATTATGCTCAGTCTCATTTGAATGCAAATGAATAAATTTGTTTGTGTGTGTGTGTGTGTGTTTGTGCAAGTCTACAAACGTGCGTAAATTAATGGACGTTTTCCTGTTCCTACTCTTACTAAGCACTTACTGAATTAAATTTTGATCGGATCATAAATGCGCATAAACTTACACTACATTTTTGGTTTAGCTCATAAACTTTGTTATATAAGCCATGTTTTTGCGCTAACTTCTCATCTAAATTGCGGGCAAGAAATGCTATAGATGGTTACATTAAAACAGTCGTAATAATAGAATTGTCTACTATCCATTCCAATTACTGAACTTGCTGGATTATTTTCAACGAATTTCCAACAGACTTTTTACAATTTTACTATGGTAAAGTGGTGTCTCTAAACTTTGGCAGACTTGAATTAGTTAGATTGTGTTGAAAAACACTCTTCAACTGCTAATCAGTAGAAACGCTTAATCTTAATTACAGCTGTTCGAAATATAAAGCTGCGTATACTTTCGAAAGTAGTTAAGCTTCTAGCTAAATATTAGTTACGCAACTCGAAAACTACTTATTTTGTAAAAAGTGTATTTTTTATGTACTAAAACGCAATAAAATAGAAATGTATAATCAATTGTACAATTAGTAACAATTAATATCAAATAGAATCACAATGAGACGTCATACCAAATATCTAAATGTATAAATTTCAATTAACCGCAACCGAAACTTCATTCTTGAATTGTCAAACTCTTTCTTTAAACACATTTTCGGGCTATTTTAAAATTGTCAATCGAAATTTTGGTACGGTCAATGAATGAGGACGCAAAATCAATACTATCATTCAGGCCAGGTCTGTACATATTTGTAAATTTACGCGAGTCTTCATGTCCTTTAGTCATTGCCCTATATAAAAGCAAAAATGAAGGAAATCTTACAAATTAACTGATAAGTCTTTGATCTGTCAGAACGATACATGACTTCTTTGACATATTTAGACTAGTAACAAAGACACAAACGCGTGCGTCAATACCCAGAGAATTATACACAAAAAAGAAAATATATCGCAGTGGAGACAAATGGACTTTTCATGCGCTACAAGTTTAATTAAATTTCGTAACAGACCAACACGTAAAGTTGTTAATTTGAATTTATTTCTCAACATTGACAACATATTTCAAAATTCATATTACTCTTTAATGTCTTTTAAATATATGTATGTTTTCTTTAAAAGCAATATTATTAGTTTTGCGCTTTCAGAGATGCAACACCAATGCTAAACGTAATTGTAAGCTTCTTTTCACCATATCCTTTACCAGATAGAGACATCTACACACTTACGTGAAGAGCATAGTTTTCATTAATTTCTCGCATTACATACAGTAATAAAAAATTAAAATAGTATGGCAAAAAGTGTATGTTCGGGTTTTGTTTACAATTATTTAAATAGAATTTCCAAAATTGAGATAAAAACTAATGTGGTATAAGTATGACTTAAATGTTGAATCCTTTTGCTCAGTGCTGTACTTGTTGTCCTGGATTTAACCCCATTTTTCTTGTGTGGGACAATTGATAGCACTCGTAGGTCGGTAAAATCTTGAATCTAGTACATTTTCAGGTGCTCCGATTATTGGCCTCGATTGATGGGTTCTCAATTGTCCCTTCTTTTTTAAGCCTTCCATCAGTTGCTTGTCTGAAAATGACGTTGGAGTAAGATTTTCCTCTCTATTTATTCCAATTTTTCGAGACCTAATTTCTTTATCAGATAGAGACTTTTACAAACTTACACGAAGAGAATAGTTTTCGTTAGTTTCTCGCATTGCGTACTGTAATAAAAATAAAATAGTATGGAAAAATGTTTGTGTTCGGGTTTTAATTTACAATTATTTAAATCAAGTTTGCCAAATTGAGATAAAAACTATTGTGATATAACTTATCCATTCATGACATACTGCAGTTTATCCATGTCGTGCGACTCGTGAAAGAATATGATCTTTATATAATTAAACGAACATTGCTTGCACGGGCGGTGATAACATTTACTATAATTAAGGTTGCAAACTTGATATAAAAACCTGATCCTTTAAGTACATAAACTTGTCAGTACAAACTAAGAATTGCATAGCGTAGAACAGGAAATTCATCCAGTAGACCGGTTTCGTCTTTATTGGGAACTCATCATGTACTGACAA
This sequence comes from Eudiplozoon nipponicum, assembly GCA_029291075.1. NCBI lineage: Eukaryota > Metazoa > Platyhelminthes > Monogenea > Mazocraeidea > Diplozoidae > Eudiplozoon > Eudiplozoon nipponicum. The sequence continues at coordinate 322,147 of JAQBSW010000024.1, read as the reverse complement.
GAATTTGCCGCGGACACGCCTCGAACCTGGGAACATCTGCTCCGGAATCTGGTGCTCTAACCACTAAGTCACCCTGCTGCACACTACACATAATTTTCAATCATATACTAGCTAATGTAACTCGATTAGACTTTTTTCCTTTAGGTGGAGCTCATATAGCATACATTTAGACCCAATGTTCCAACTAGCCATCCCACTACATGGGGAATTGGTATTAAAATGAAAATTTATACAACTAAACTAACATTGATGTCTCAGTGGTTAGCGCACCAAACTCCAACGCAAACGGGCCCAGGTTAGAGGCCTGTCCGCGGCTAATTCTGGACAGTACGTGATGAGTTCCCAATAAGGACGAAACTTTGTTTACTGGATGAATTTCCTTTTCTAAACTATAAAATTCTCAGTTAATACTGACAAAACGTAAGTTCTTAATGGGTCAGGAGTTTATATCAACGTCGCAACATTGATTATACAAACATGTTCTTTGTCTTCATATCAACTACATGTATTTGATTCAGAGAAATAAAAATCTAAACTTATTAATTCAATTGTATTTTACACATGAGTTTCGTTATGTTGTTCATAAAGGAAATCCTGACAAGGAAACAGGTATATGCGACGTTCGCATATCGATACCAAAATGCAAACACACACACACACACACCTTATTTATCTCAAAAAATACACTGGAAATAGTTATCATAGTGCAAAATAAAGAAGCCAAATAACGCGAATGATCACAAGCCTCACGTCACAGAATGCTAACAACCCACACGATATCAAAATGATGACGACAGGTATGCAAAGGTAATATTGTTGCAGCCCACGAGTTTGCCTTCAACGTCAATTATGCTGAAATATCAATATTTTGGCCCATACCTTTGTGAGCAGTTTTGGAAGGTATTGAGATATGTTGACGAAATGAGGTAAATAGTAAAGTATATATATATATATATATATATATATATATATATATATATATATATATATATATATAATTAGGAAATAAAACCTTTAATAGCAAAGTGGTTAATGACTGTTTTATTTCTGGAATACTCAGATATACTTTTATTTCCCGTTAGCGGCGGGCATTTACGCATGCGTTTATGCGCGCGTAGGGGTCTTTCGCATTGCATTGCAGAGTGATATTTCGATATACTCATTCTTGTAATTATTATTCTTCAATTTTAAAATAAGTTTTCGCTTTGTTGGCTGCTACGTGTACGACTGATTGTTCGACAAATGTCGCCTTTCGTTTTGCCTTATTCGTCAGGTATGTTTTTCCTCTTGGTAACAGCCAACAATAGGCGATTTGCATTCTTGTGCAATTTCTGTTACTGCTAACAATGAAAGTGATGCTGTTTGTGGAGCTGTATTTTCTGGAGTTGGTGTTTAATCTGATCGTTGGTTTTTTTCAAGCAATATAAAAAGGCACTTATCCACGTTTTTATTAAATTTACCCGTAAAGAACTACGCATATACTTTAATCAAAATTTCAATCTTGATATAAACACCTGCCCCATTGTGTACATATATGTGTCAGTATAAACTAAGGAATTTATTGTGTGGATAAGGCAATTCATCCAGTAGACCGATTTTGTCTTTATTGGGAACTCATCATGTACTGGCCAGAATTTGCCGTGGACAGGGCTCGAACCTGGGCACGCCTGCTTCGAAATCTGTTTGCCTAACCCCTGAGCCACACTGCCAAACACTACACACAATTTTTAGTAATATACTAGCTAATGTTTTGTGATAAGCCTTCTTTTTAAGTGGAGCCTAATTAACATCCCTAAAGATCCAAATAATCACCGCCAATCTGCCGTTATAGAACAGACACCATGCTACATTGGGAAGCGGATTTGAAGTGAGCATTTATATAATTGAACTAGCATTGGTATTTTCTCTTGGTAACATTTTCAGGGGCAAAAAGATAGAGAAAATTTATCAGACAAAAGAACCATTTCTTTCGCATACTCTTCTCAAGTATCTACAGATGAATATATCCTTGTATATAAATTTTAAAGGCAGGACAAGAAAGAATTTCAATTTATACATAAAGAGATGTGTATTAGTTGATAAATGAGAAGAATATAGGAAAGAAACGGTTCTTCTTATTTTAACACATGGATAGTGCACTCTGAATTTTATTAAGGCTTGCATTCCAAAAGAATAATTATTTTGCACATAAAGGGTCAGGTGTATGTGTCAACATCGAAAACTTGATTATACTAATTCATTTTACCGCCCGAGCAACAGCTCATTTTTATTTACAAACATTCGACTGGACAAAAAAGGTAGGCCAATTTTGTGCGACTTCATTAAGAATGAGGTTTACGAGTTTCCAATAGCCACTAATAATCTCAAAGGTGTCATATTAACGTGTACAAAAAAACGTTCAATTTACATTTGAAACGAGACTGAAAAAAGATAGTTGACCAGCACGAACTCTACAAAGGATACGTTGACGATCTATTGTTATTCATCATTGACTTAGCAAACCCAACCCAACCCCTCATACAAGCCAATCAAGCCGATCAAGACCTCAAATTTACTCTCAAGTAAGAGAAGGGAAATATTTTCCCTTCTTTGAAGAAAAAATTTGATTTGGCACTGGCAATGCATAAAAATTTAATAGGCAATACATTCGTTACAACTTTATTGTGCTGAAATCTCGCAAAGAAAACCCAGTTAAATGACTAGAAAAACGAATCTGGAAGAACTGCTCTGAATAAAAGTTCGAAGACGAGCAAAGCTACACAAAGCGGTTTACAGATGTCAACATCAAACCATGTCCAATTTGTGCTAGGGATGAAATTTTAAATTAAGTATACCTAAACTTAACTCATAGAGATAGATAGTAATTGGTTAGTTTCAATTTTAGTTATAATGCGATACTCACAATATTAACTCACATCAAAGGAAGAAAAACTGAATAAAATTTGTCCCATTTCCATTGGCAAAAAGAAAAAGAGTTGTTTTGGATACAAAACTGCTTCTTTCACATATTATACTCAAGTATCTACGAAAAACATCTCTCTTTATATAAAGTGAAAGAACATAAAAATAGACAAACTTAAACATGGAGAGAGTGTGAAATAAGAGAACAACCAATATATATATATATATATATATATATATATATATATATATATATATATATATATATATATATAATCAAATGAAAACCCAGAATGTATATAAATGAAAGATTGTAAAGTCTAGTTTAGTATTCTCGAAATAAATGGCCATTATCCACTTTGTTATTAATGTTTTCTCTTCCTAATTAGAAACATATTGTGTATTATTTATGTATATATATATATATATATATATATATATATATATATAAATTCATGTTTTATATCAATCTCATGTAAATCATGTGACAAGTTCAAGTAGAAATACTTCTGAGAAATATCAAATGTTTTGTTTTAATTCATACCTTGGAATAAATTTTTGACATGTACGAAATCTAATGACGAGACCTGCGCCCGATATACTCTATCAAGGACCACAGAGACGCTACAGCCTTACGCATTTGAGTGTAAGAAACACTCGTTAGGTCGATTATGCTGCTATTGGTCCATCGCGAACGACGCTCCACTCTGGTCAGCAGAACCTCCGTCTAACTTGTTCACGCGCACAAGCCTCTCTTAGGATTTGAGACTGCTGTCCATGTAAGTACAGAAAACACATTCCACCAAACGTTTTATAAAAAGCAAATCGGAGCGAATATGCGCAGGAATCGTCCGCAGACCTGTAGTCGACCTAGAATATGATTGTATAGCTGTTTAGCTCAAACCAACAGAAGCACCTGTCTGCCGTGGCTTTCCAATAAAGATAGTAAATGAAAAGGCTAACTTTCCGACAGAATAGGAGTATTAGACGTGCCGGAATCTAGGAGACAGTGAACTAATCACACTCTCACAATTAATGACTGCGCACAACATCAAAATATACGAAAAATGACAACTAGCATGGAAAAACAATATAGATACTTGAAATCGTTTAAAACATGAAAGTTCCAAGAATTATTAAAATAGTTTAAAAATAATTTCCTTCATAAAAATTTTCATAAAAAGCAGCGGCAAAGTAAATTGTTAATTTATTTTTAAGTGCGGAGTTATCGGCTTCAATACTAAATGTCTTATTTGCATTGCTAGTAAATGGGATAGCATTTAAATTGACAAATGAACGGAAACCAAAAGTGTTTTAAAAGACAATTTTACACAATCATATACTTTCCACGTCATTTTCTGAAGAAGATTAAACAATTAGTTTGACGCGCTAACACGAATAATTTTTTCATTTGCACTTTTGCTTGCAGAAATGCGTGTCGTGAAAATCAATTATATCCGAGCACAATTCAACGATCTTTCTCGTATCGTGAATAGACTTTTTCTTCGTTTACGAGACAAAACGTCTAAACTTGTATCTGAGCGGGCTGTCCAAACCTTAGCAAGCAATTACTGAAATTCCAAAGCATTCATTTCCAGATAAACTACCCGATCGCGTCAAGCTCATTTTATCAATTTTTGTAGTTATTTCGTTTGTGTTGGAAACGTTTTCTAACACTCAGCCAAATAGTTAATTTGCGTGCCTTTGATGATGATTAGATCAACCCTACTGTGTTGCCTCTTCCCGATCCGTGCTTTTTATTGTAGCATTTATTCAAGATCAACGTGCGGAATTTGAAATTACTTCTACCAAAACGTATATTGAAATTGAGGAAGTAATTGACGAGTTCAGGCGATCTACAAAAAAGTAAGGAAATAAGGGTGAAATTTGTATTTCCCTAAAGCAGAACGTGGCACGTTATTGATTGACTAAAAGCCGAGTTAAATAAGGAGACTGAAATTGTAACGAGCTATGTGAAGATATGAAAGGAGTTAGTTGAATTGACAAGAGATGAAAGCCCTCCTTACGCAGCGTGCAGTTCTGGGGCCGAAATTTGAAATGTCTTGTCCTGCAAATTGTCCACGGGGATGACTAGGCAAGATCAGCTTATTCTGTTTAAACTTAAACGAAAATGACGCTGTCGAGGAAGACGAAATAGTGAATGAGATTATACGGAAATCTAATGCAACCTGAGGCATTAAAATGCCATCGAGTGCGGAATAAGTCAGAGCGTCTGAGACCGGACGTTGTCAGGCTAGCTAAAGAGACCAGTAAATACTCAAATTGAAACAATCGTCAACGAAGACGATAATCAGGCTTTCAAAAGTGTATTTGCTCGTAGGTAAAAAACAGTCCTATAAAGGAATGTGATTACAGAAGGGAAATCGAGACATAATTCCACAAAGGAAGCAATGTGATCGGTAGAGGACAGCAAGAGAAGTATTTTAAACTCTACAATGATTATTCAGAAGCACGGAGTTATGTAATATGTAATATAAAATTGAATTAGGAGGTGGTTGGTAATGAAACCGAAGAAGAACATTGTAAAAACACCCACTTGGTTGAGGCAGCTCATAACATGGCAGATTAAGATAAGTTTCGTTCTTCATCCACATCATTTTATGCACTTTTTAGAAATATTTAAAGGAAAAAAAGTGTTTTTCTGCGTAATTTTAAAACAAATAACCATATTGCTAACTACAGTTTGTTGCGGAGAACTAATACATATACCAGTATGTTTTAGGTATTGCGAACCTAGTAACAAATTAGTTCAGTTGTGACCAGAAGGATAGACCAAAGGCAGCATGAACGGAAAGTATAATCTCATGCACATTCGTTTCGTGCTTACTGGCGACTCATCAGTAGGAGCCGGTATTACGCCCTTTAACCACTATATATTCGGTAGAAGAATGTGGAATAATAGGACGGTACAATCTCCTAGACGAATGTGTAAACCTTTAATACCGAAGCTAACATAATCTAAAGTCAACGACAATGCGACTTCAATGCTAGCTCACACTATATAACATATATACCGAGTCTGTAAAGGATAATAACACTATGGCTATTGTGTTAGTAACTGATACCTTTTTTGAAATCGATGAGTACCGGATACTAACACTATGGTTTCCGAGTCGGTACATGATACCAACCTGATGGATATAAATTTATGCTAAAGTTCACCCAAATTGAGAATTACAACAATTTCCGAACACTTGTTACTCCAGTTAAACCATACACTCTGGCCTTCATCGATATCAGTTATCACATTTCGCGGTAAGCATGACATCATTCAATTCAATATATCACAGTCACATGTGACTGTTTAATCAATTTGATGTTTTACTCGACTGGTACGAATCACAAAACTCAAAAACTATTAACTAGCAACCAAGCAAGTCCAAACACCCACTAGACCAGACTCAATAAACTTTCGATCGGATTGGCAAGAAACTGAAGAATAAAAAACAGTTGCACATGCGGGATCAAAACCAGTGTTAAAAGTGACAGAAATTTCAAAAAAATATAAATATTTAAAACTGTAATCCACAAGCACAGCGCTGTTACCAAGGGGACAAAACAAAATTGAGGAACACGGCGAAACGAAAGACGACATTCAGGTGAAAGCATTCATACATTTAACAGCCAAAAATGCGAACAAATAAGTAATAAATGACTGCCCGGGTGGTGGTAACAATTCATTAAATCAAGTTTGAAAACATGAAGTAAACACCATTTCCATTGTTTAACCAGTCGTCTTACAACATTACAAAGCTTCCTTCAGTAACACGTAGAAACACGTTTCGATCTACCATGACAATCAGCTGAGTAAGACGGCAAACTGACTAGCGAGGATCAAAACGCAATGCATATATATATATATATATATATATATATATATATATATATATGGAATGCAAAATTAAATATGTCTCTCACCTCTAGTAGTTTTGCGTGCATTGTAATTGCCTGGAAATGTCAGTTGCAATAATTTAATTATGTATATATATATATATATATATATATATATATATATATATATATATATATATATTGAATTACAACGAACGCGAGACTATAAGAAGTTAGAGCTACATATCTCATTTGCTTTCGATATGAATGCAAGCAATTTGAACCTCGCTAGTCAGTTTGCTGTCGTACTCTGATGATTATCATTGAAGGTAGAACGCGTCAGTACGTGTGATTGAGTGTGGTTTTGCTGTTGTCAGACGACTGGTTAAAGAAGACGATATGTTTGTTTATTTTACTTTAATTCTTAAAAAGTACTATATAATCTTTAATATCTGAAATAAACATTCCATACTGTATGAAATATTATCGAATAGAAGAAAACGACCGCAACCAGTATTATTATTAGAAGAAGCATGTAAGAAGCCACCGTTTTAGGTACATATTGTCTAAAATTTAATTTAAATAAAAATTAATTATTAAATAATAAAATGTCCAAAACTTTCTTTTACATAATGATTTTAACTATAAATAGCGATATTTTACTTCATTTGTTTTCGTTTAAGACATATAACCAAATTATTTACTTCATTTAGCTATTCAAATGTAATTTAATATTTTACTATTAATTTTTTAACTTTCTCGTATTAGAAAAATACTATACAAATTTATGTTTCATTTCATATCTTTAATTTAACAAATACAGCTTTCCTTACCTGTTAAGGAATAATTTCGTTTTTTACTATTACTGACGTGACACTCAAGGCAGAATTTGCATTGGACTAAATAATTCATATCTATACTTGCATCCAATTGAAATTAAATTTTTTTAAATGACGCTTTATCCTTATCCGAAATTTATAGCTTAGCTTCCATATATTTTTCTATACTCATTCTGTCTAAAAATCGTTAACTTACATATCACTTATATTTGAAAGCACATAAAGGTTCGAAAAATAAATTGTGGTCTTAACGCAATTCAAAATATCGTTGCGGCAGGGTGGCTTAGTGACTGAGCAGTAAATTCAGAAGCAGATGTGCCCAGGTTCGAGCCCGGCCCGCAGCAAATTATGGAAAGTATGTGAGGAGTTCCCAATAATTACGAAACCGGTCTACTGTATAAATTGTCTTTTCTTTATTGTACAATTAATATTTTATACTGACAAATTTATGTATATAATAGGAGTGGTGCAAATACCGATATCAAAACCTTGATTTAAATAATCCTTGTGATAATTATTTCAATAATAAAAATAAATCGCAACTAAATAAATAAACTGTGCACTTTCTGATACATGTGGCTTAGCCTTGAAGAATTAAGTTAGTGTAGAAAAAATTTTGAATAATGGTCAAATTATTTCATGAATACTAAAACGATACTGTATAATTATTAATTTAATACTTTCTGGGCTTCCATTCGGATATATGAGTGACGACAAGTCTTATATGCAGTTTTACTACAATTTCATATTGTTTGTTCTCAAATTAACCCGCATAAAACCACCAACAAGAAATAGAAATTAATTAGAAAATCGGACTAGCTGTCAGTCACTTAATCAAATGAAAACTCAAAATGTGTAAAAATATAAAATTTAATGTGTTGTTGCATATTCTCGAACAAAGTTTTGCAACAGGTAGCAAATAAAAGCAATTCAGTAAACCTGTTTCTTCCCGATTGGGCAATCGACTAGTATTGTTCAGAAAATATCGCGGATGGAAAACAAACCCGAAAGCTTTCTCTGTCTAGTCTTGGATTTATGCGAAAATATTTTTAGTTAGCTTTTACATCAGTTGGGACCTATTAGAATCTCATATATATATATATATATATATATATATATATATTTATCCGTATAAGCTAAGCATAGCCTATGGTAAGGCAGGCAATTCATCGAATAGACTAGTTTGGCTCCTTGTCAAACTTTTTCGAGAATTTGACATGTACGGGTCTCTAACTATGTTATATTTGCTTCGGAGTCTTGGATTCTATGTACTGCACCACCACTGCTGCATACTACAATTATTATTTAATTCCATGCTAACTTTCATTTTTGTTAGCCATTTCTACTGGTAGAGCTTATGTGGCATTTTGGTCGATCTAAAAATTTAACTAACGAACCCCACGTTACCATTATCGAACAGAAATGGTTTCAATTAGTGAAGAGAATTGACGAAAAGATTTATTGATGGTATTTACTTATATATATTTTTTCACACTCTCTCTATGTTCACATATTTCTATCTTGTTTCGCTTTCCAATTTATACATAGAGATATGTTCATTAGTCGATATTTGAGAAGACCATGCGAAAGAAAATTTTCTTATATCTGATAAAATTTCTTTTTGTTTTTGCACATAGGAAGGGTACAATGAGTATATATATATATATATATATATATATATATATATATATATATATATATATATAAAGTTGCGCTACATCAAATGAGACTTTATCTTAAGTAAGCATACTGAGATCTTATTTTATAGATTTATGAAAAAATCTGCGTTTTGTCAGGCTAACCATTGTGTAACTGCCGTTGGTTTCACAGGAAAGGCAAAAGACTAATAACAAAACATATTCTACCATTAAGGAATCGGGCCAAATCAATTTTGAGGTAATGATTAACTACCATGCTTGGAAATATAGACTAATATTGAATTTTTTATCATTTTTTTTAATTTCAATAATTTATTATTTGTGAAATCTTAACCACTTTTTGTGACATTTCTTTAATATAGCATCACAGATTTGTAATTGACAATTTTTCTGTCCCATAATGTAAGGTTATTGTTGCTAGCTTGATCACCATGTTGAAATTTACAAACGTGAATGCTGAAGATGGAAAGATTCTTCCGAACAGTTAACTGTGAGTTAAAATCTAATTTGATCTATTTTGATGGAAAGCTTTGGTCAATAAATTCGTACTTATTGTGAAGTATGCAGACTTAATTCGCCATCTTATGATTTTTTTTAGAATAATTACTTTTATTATGTAAATAAATCACTTCACATTAACCTAATAAAAAAGCATTCATTAATGTAAATGTTAATTTATATATATATATATATATATATATATATATATATATATATATCGAACATGAATGTAAGTGGTTCACAAATATGTAGCTTATCTCCACGTACAAAAGTTGCACACACCATGAATTTCTGTGTCGTGAGAGATGAATTTCTTTACTTTGAGTTCTCTATTTGGTGCTATCTTTATGTTGACTTCACCGATATTGGTTTGGTCAGTTATGCGAATTCCCTCAGAATTTATTATAATGTGTCTTCCACCCGAGACTTAATTATCCCTAACTCCGCAGACAATGTGTACATTTGTGCAGACAATAGTTTTACTAAGATCTCCAATCCGACAGAAGTCATTTTTATCAACAATATCGCTCTATTGTTAATTAATTATGCATAGGATTATGGTAAAAAAACAAATATTTATTATTTTATATACATTTCTGCGGCTCGAAGGCCTCTGACTGCTGTCTGCTTCATCTTAATTCAAGTCCTCCTGTGGCTATTGTTACTCGTCAATCGCTAGCATTTAGTCTTTACTGATTAATAACCGATAATGTCAAAACCGGTCTTGAGAATCAGATGCATTTGTCATTTTAAAAATTTTGATATGCTAACAAACATTTTTACTAGGTTACAATTCTTAAATTGGCCTAAGTTAAAATCCTTGCCTTTTTAGGAATAAAATAATCAGCATGATATTTTCGAAAGTACAGCATCTCTCTCGATTTTAATCAAAGGTAAAATTCTACATAAATATGAAGTCATTCCCGGAAATAATTTGATGTTAGTAAGTAAGTGACCAAAAAAATAAAATTCTGCACATCAAACTGACATACATTTCTAAAAATCACAATAAGTTTTAAGCATATTTTTAACGAAATCACCGAATATTATTATGTATCAAGGTATATTAAATAAAATTTTTATATATATATCAAGTTGGATTTAGAGCATTTTGCCAATGAAAACTTTATTGCTAGTTAATTTTATAAAAATTAAAATTATTTTAATAAATAAAATTAAGTAGATTTACATTAAATTGTACGTAAAAATTGAATGATGCGTAAAGAAGAATATTATGCACATCTATAGACCGTATATCATTTGTCCCAAATATAACGAAAACAACCTATGGGAGGAATTCTGATAGAAATATCCGAATTGCTTGTTCAAGCCTCTTGCTTTAAGGTATCAAAGACCTAAACATTTTAAATTATATAGAAAGTTTTAAGAAATAATTTTTATGTAGGGCGAAAATTAATTGATCAAATAAAAATGCCTCAATTTGAATAGGTAGACCTGTCTTTGTCGTTACTGTTTATCATGATTGTTTATCGCCAATGATGCATTCCGTTCATTATTTTAATTGTAGTGAGTTTCTATCTGATTCAAATTACAATCCAAAAATCATGTATTTTTATCAGCGGCATATATTTGAACAACCTATTGGCATATTGGAAAAGAGAAAAAATGTGCAAATAAGATGTTCAAATTAACAAAAAAATTATTGATATAAAGTTGGCCAGAACTCAGGTAATACTTTTTTTAAAAAAGACTTTATATGACTTACTTTAACCAAGGTTGCGATCTTGATATAAACACATGGCGAATTGCATCCATACATTTGTCAGTATAAATTAAGTATTGTATAGTATAGGAAATGCAATTCATCCAATCGACCGGTTTCGTCCTTATTGGTAACTCATCACGTAATGTCCAGAATTTGTCGCGGACAGGGCTGCAACTTGTGCACATCTGCTTCGGAGTGTGTTGCCGTAACCACCAGGCCATCCTAACGCACACTAAACACAATATTCAGTTATATATTATTTTTTTTGATTTTTCGTTAGCCTTTCCTTTAGTAGGAGCCTATAAAGCATCCATTTAGACCTGAATTTGCAACTAACCATCCACAATCTGTAGTTATCAAACAGACAACACGCTACATGGGGAAGCAGTATTCAGCTAAACAATCATATAATAAAATGAACATAGCTTGCACGGGAGTGGATAACAGTAAATTTAATCCAGTTTGCGATCTTGAAATAAACACCTGACTCATTATGTACAGACATCTGTCAGTGCAAACTAAGTATTGTATAGTGTTGAAAGGGCAATTCGTCCAGTAACCCAGTTTTATTTTTATTTATTCAAACACTAATCGCGTACCATCCAGATTTGGCCGCGGTCGGGTCTCGCACATGTAGACATCTGTTTTGGCCCTTTGCTATAATAATCACTTATCTATCCTTAGTTCACACAATGGATGGCCGCAAACTTAAGTAATCTATGCAATTTGAACATAGTTATTGGTGTTTCTTCAAGAGCCTTTACATACTCATTCGCCTGTACCCGGTTTGTGAGGACTTCGTTTAGTAATGATTACTGACATACAGTAGAAATGGACGGACTTTTTGTCATTTATTGATAAATGTATATAGAAGGTTACTAATCAGATTGGTCGCATTCAAACTTCATTAGGTTTATGTAGTCTTGCCGTGCTTATTTTATCCTATACAAATATACACATATGTAAACCAAGTTTTATACTATATATATATATATATATATATATATATATATATAAAATTTTTGTGTATATACACTAATATTGTCAGCATAAACTGAATACTGATTCATTTAACAAAGGAAATACCTCCAGTAGATCGATCTCGTCCATGTCGTGTGCACAAAAACCCGGCATTAAACTTAGAATTTTGTATATCATTTTGGTCATAGTTGAACTAATTTGTTATAACTTACGCAATAACTGATACACAAATGAATACAACTATAGATGTCGCTTAGAAGAAACACTAAAATTCGAATTCGGTAAGGCTTTATTCGAAATCATTTCCGGACAAGCTGTGCAAGGCTGGCCTCAGACACACGTGACCGTTGAGTATCCATCAATTAATTTTAAAAAATACAAGGTGATGCACCAGAAAATGTAGAGCAATCAGGATTTTACCGAGATATGAGTGATATCAATTTTATTATCAGCTCGAACGATGAGAGCACTAAGCAAAAGCCAATTCCTTTTTGAGGAATATATCAAAACGAAATACCTATATGGATGTTGCATAGAAGAAACACTAAAATTCTAGGCCAGATTACCATGTAGTTTAATTTAAATACTATTTAAAAAATAAACCTAGGAGTTTATGTATATTCATTCAGTAGTCAATTCTAATAAAAAATAAAATACGAATATCTTAAGTATATATATATATATATATATATATATATATATATATATATATATATATATGCTGTCTGTACATTAAATGTTGCACACGGCAATCAAGGCAGTTCGTCGAATAGAACAAAATTTTCGTAATGTGGATCTCTGTCAAGTACCTGACAGAATTTGCTGAAACTGAGATTGAAACCAGGACATATTTTGAGATGACGCTTGCAAACATACAAATATCTCATACTTATCGCATGCTACACATAATTTTCGGTCTTATACCAATTAATTTATTGATTATCGTTTATTTCAATTGGACATATTTGATATCTCTTAAGATAAAAGGTTCAATCTAGCCTATTAAGATGTGTTACTATAGAAAAATACTGTTTTACCTGTATAAATTATATTATATTATGTATATATATATATATATATATATATATATATATATATATATATATATATATACTTTATGGTTGTTAAACATCCTGTGCTTATTAAAAGGATTTATAAATTTATTACGCGAGGCGTTTGGTTATATTCTATTATAAATATTTATTTTAATAACTTGTTATACTCTTAAAGCGTTCGCTGAGTACAGAAGTAATTATTCCAACGGTTATTTTTGTTTAAAAAATTATGGATTTGTTTTCTACATTGTTAATTACTTGTATATCATACGGAGTCGATCTTTAAAGTGGACTCAAAATTTGCCTAATTACTCATACATTTTTGAAATGGCAACATACATTTATCCCGCATATCTTAGCCAACTTTATATTTGGTTCGCAGCGTAATAACAGATTCTGCTGCTGATTAGTCGAAGTGTATAGCATGTAGGCATTATTTTTCTTACCACCTTATATTATGGCTCAATTTAATATATCATCCTGGGTCTTTATGAGTTAAATAGTTGCTAATCGGCAAATTAAGATAATTTAATTTTTTGCAAAAAGGGAAGTGTGATTTAAACGTTCATAACCTATAACCTGATAGAAATGTATAATCAAGTGCAACATAGCATGCGGCTTTTTCCTGTGCTTACTGAGCGGAAGATGATTTCTATTGATCTGTAAATACTATAGCATCACATGTTTCTAACTGATGAATAATAAATGATTACACTACCATTGCCGATGTGATAATTGTGCAGTTGTACTTAAAGGCGATAATTATTGTTTCTGAACGTACGTGAAAATTGTCTTATCTAGTCAAAATCTCATTTTTTGCTATCTCTACTACGTTTGGACAGCAATAAAATATTAAATTAATTAGTCTTCTTTTAGACAAGTCTTGTCTTGTTTTATACTCGTAGAAAGATTATTATTTATTATTGTTTTTTTTAAATGCCAAACACTTTTTAGGATAAATCAATAATGCATGTTAAAGACGGAATTTAAGGTGTACATATAATTTCTATTACTAATAACCTTGTTACTAATTATTTATTAATCTAAATAATATTATAAACATTTATATTTTCAAATTATTTTTTTCGTTCATTTCATTATGAAACACAATTTGACCAATCGGTTTCCGTTTCAGCACATTTTTAATAATTTAATGGATAAACATATGACAAGTATGCATATAAGTAACAAAATCATTGGCAGTATTTGAAGAATTCAGAATAAGGACGAAACCGCTCCTCTGTATGAATTTTCATTTTACCTTATGCAATGCATTGTTTATACTATCAATATATATATATATATATATACATATATATATATATACATATATATATATATCATATATATATATATATATATAATGGGATTGGTAGTTATATCAAGCTCACAACCTTGATTTAAATAATAGGCACATAGGCTGATTGCGCTTTGTGACACAACTAATAATTTTCTGCAGTTTATACTATGATAACTCTATTAATATGTGAAGTTCACATATACCGAGAAGTAAGTCTAAATTGCCCTAAAGGAATAATTAATACGCCAATTGATGCTAAATTAGCAGCACTTGATGATTATTCTTGCATTATAATAATGAGTAATTTTGTTCTAATTAAGGAGAATTTGTTTTTTGCGGGTGATGAAAACAATTATTTAAAACCGGTTATGTAGACTAGAGTTAAGCAACAGTCCCCTTCTGAATCAGCTTCAAATCAAAAATTAATTGAAGTTGCACGAAATTTCATTTATAATATTTTTTTTGCAAAAGACACTTTTTCAATGGTTGCACAGTTTGCTCATAATGTGAATGCTGCGTGTTAAAATTTGATTTCCAAGATTTAATACGTTTTAGGAGTTCGAAATTGAAAGATTAGCACTATTTTAATTTATGTGTGTGTCTGCTTCCCTTGTAAAAATAAGCCTTCTTGACGTTATCTCACTCAATGATATGTTGTGCGCCTTTTTAAATAAAATAGGTTTTGTGTTTATCTCCAATTCATCAAATTCGTTTAAAAAGCTTTTATCGCCACGCACCTGATCTTTTAATGTTATATTTTGAAGTTTATATACGTGTAACAAAATGTGCAAAAGTTATGCCCGTGAGAGAACATAAATTTTGTCATCCACATTTCCAGTCATATACAATTTATGATGAGTCACCAGTAAGCACGAAACGAATGTGCACGAGATTATACTTTCCGTTTATGCTGTCTTTGGTTTATCCTTGTGGTCATATTTTAACTAACTAGCTACTAGGTACGCTACACCTAATACACAATCTCATATATTTTAGTTGTCCGCCAGAAACAGTATCTAACCGTTAAATTCAATTTATGTTTATCAAATAGTAGTGAGAGCCTCATTATCCGTAGCTGGAATATTTTCATTGTTGTTTATTTCTCGTTAATCAGTTTGCGATTGTGCTTTCCTGATGAGCATGGGAGTTCGAAACGTGTCAGTATGTGCAATAGTTGGTGGTTTTGCTCTGTTGTGTGTTTTTAGTTAAAGTAACTGGACCTGGTGCTTATCTCAAGTTTGTAAACATGATTTAAAGAATAGCTAGACTGCTGTTAGTATGTCGCAAATGTTGTATTCAACGTTTTTAGGTTATACACTCTTGCGGTGGATGGAAATTGTACATAAATTGCCAAAGAAATGTTCTCTAATTCGAATTACATGCTTCAATACATTTTGGGAATACACTATGTGAATTGAACTAAAAGGTAATGAGTGTACGTGCTTCCTTGTAAAAAATATGATTTTAATTTTAATTCGCAAATCCGGTCACGAAAATGCTCTTAATTTTAACGACACTTAATCGTCATTTTGACTGTGGAAACGGCATGGTCTATTAAAACCTTGCAATCGGTGTTATGCCTTCCAGCGTTTTTATTAAATGTGATGTAATAAATAATGATTAAGACGAGCAATAAATGAGGCACTATTGATTAAATTCTCATGGCGTAGCGCATCTATCAATGTGTAAATCAAGTCTCCCTACTTTTGAAAGATTAATCGGCTGCACCAGAAAAGAGTGAAAATATTTTAATTAGGATGTACCGATGACATGCAGGTAAGATTTTTGGTTATGTGTTTAATGATGCACTGGTGATCCAACATGTGTGTGTCTATTTCGATTTTATATGTTGGCTGCGTGTGTACTGTAAACAAAGCAACTAACTGACCACGCCAACTAAATAAATAAAGACCCTGTTCATTAGGGGCAAACTTCAAAATATCTCAAACATGTGGAACGTCCAGCAACTAGACGATAATTTTTGTTATGTTTGACAGATTTACGAAGCAGCCATGATCTTGGAAGGGCAAACTCAGATGAAAATCACCGTTTAGATTTTTGTTTAGTGTTCAAAGGAGGGCGTGATAGAAAGCGGAATGAAAATAAAGCATTATTGATTTAAAATTTATGTTTGAATGTTAGCTCTAAGGTGCAACAGTTAGGGCATTATAACTGTCATTGCGTTGACGTAGCGGTAAACATAAATGAATGCGGAATTACAAGTTCCATTTTTGAGGATCGTTTGCCCATTTGACAACTACCGACAAGTTGCAAATTTTTGCGGAAACGGTGCATATTACGAATAATGTTTATGTATTATTTTGTCAAGTATGAGCCCGTCATCAACAACTGCACGTATTCAGGTAACATGCCATACCAAATTAAATAAACGTAACTTTTTTAAACTACCCTGATATATTAATACAAATTGTTTTGTGCCGGTAAATGCAAAGAACGGTTTGTATTAGTTAGTATAAGCAGGCATATTTCGATTAAATCGGTACAATATAAGATTCATTACAATAATAAGGCCTGTTCCAAATTTGAAATGCCATGGATACAATTTACAATTGCAGAGAAAATTACTTATGATGATTAAAACAAAGTATACAAAAGGGATTCAGTTTCACGTAAAATTTTTCTTGATTATTCCACTAGTATTAATAATTTGTTTTCGTGTTTTTCCCTACAAGGTAACGGTGGTATATAAATACTTAATAAACATGTGGTATTTTCATTTGAATTAACCTCATAAATTTAAAGCTTTACGTAGTAAGTGGAATTATAAATTATTCTGTCAAACGATGTCTGAAATAACATTATAGCAGACAGATTTTATCGTCCATTAGACAAATATCTTTTAGTTAATTTTACCGGAAAATATTAGGGTAGCTCAATTTTAATCACGAAGCCTCGATTTAAATTATTTACAATATAACCTTTAGCAAAACACAAACTTTCCTGATAAATAGGGATTTAATAAACAAAACCTTGAGTTTTAATGCGATTATAAATAAGGAGCTTAATACTAAACCAAAATACGAATGATGGAGATCAAATTTAATTACCAGTTATTCATATTTTATCCGAAAAATAACTATTTAAATAACGTTTTTAATAAATAAAGCAGTTTAAAATAGAAAGAAAAATGATTCATGCTTTTAATGAAATAAAAAATTTTCATTAGTTTCAAATGTCGATAGCTCAGGAGTCATTTAAACAAAAAATCAATGAGGAACGTATTTACAGTTTTACGTTAGATTAAGTTTACGGTGTCAAATAAATTTTCATCTCACAGATAAACAGACGCAGAATACAGTAATCCCACCATCAACAGTACATACTGAATAGCTACGGCATTTGACGGTAAATTGATGAACGCGGAAAATAATAAAATATATTATTTTGAAAAGTTAATAAGTGGTGTGCCCTGACATTGGTCTAACAGGAAGTGCATCGCAATAGATTAAAGGATCCTTGGTAAAAATATTTTACATTTGTACAATTGAAAAATCATTGATTGCATTGGTGTTGATAATAATTATTTAGGTCATGATTGCGAGCTTAATACAAGTACCATTTCACTTATGTGTACATTGTCAGTATAAACAGATCATTGTGTAAGTTACCAAAAGAAATGCATCCTCTGGACCGGTTTTGCTAATTTTGGGCACACGTGAAGTACTGTTCAGTATTTTGTCGAGAACAGGGCTCAAACCTATTAAATTTGCTCCGAGTATAGGGTTCTATTCACAGTGCCATTCTGCCGCGAACTACACACCATTTTCACTTAGATTCTAATTTCGTGTTTTGATGAGTTGTCTGTAAATACAACAGAAATTTAATTTGCAATTATACTCTTTCACGCAAGAAAACAACTATTTTGAAGAGTCAGTGCTCGCGACAGCTGACTAATTTCTCTGTCAATATTATTTAACAGAAAATCTTTTATACCAATTATTGGCTTTCATATCAAATGATTACATGCAAAATATCTGACTATTAGGATTATAAGACACAAAATTGATGTTTGTATATTTCTTACACTCCGTTAAATGCCAAGTTAGACCGCATAATTTATGATCAATCTAGGATCATTTTATTATCTATAACTAAAAATAGCGAGCCTTAAAATTATTTTAGGCAATTTTCACAATTTAAGTTAATACAATTATTTGCGCAAGAAATTGAATAAATTACTTAGAAGAAAAATTATTTTTCTCTATGAAAACAGATCTAAATTATGTTTTTACATGAATTATATCATGGAGAACGTCTTGATGCTACACTTGTCCTTTAATATCGAAACAGAATTTCTCCTATGAGCTGGCCATCCGTGTAAATTATTTAAGTTAATGAATTCGCTGGATACTATTTTGCTTATCTATGCGTTTATTTAGATGATTCCTCAAACATCAAACTTTTTTATACCTTTTATTTAAATCAAGTTTGCGAGCTTGAAGTAAACACCAATCCCATTTTATTTAACTAGTCGTCCTATAGCAGCAAAACTATCATCAGTCACACGTACTGACGCGTTTCGAACTTCCATGATCATCACCATGGTACGACGGCAAACTGCCTGGTGAGGATAAAACCGCAATGCATATATATGGAAAACAAAATTAGATGTGTGTCTCTCACCTCTAGTAGACTCGCATATATTTTACTTGGCTGGAAATGTCGGCTACACAATTTCTATGCAGTCACGAAAATTCACTTTTTGTAGATTTCTGATATATATTTGAAGATTGCCAGATGAGAACCAATTAGGTGTACCTGAAAAATTGCATATTCTACCTTATACAATGTTCGGTTTATACAGGTAATATAGATTATATATATATACATTATATATATATATATATAGGTTATACAATTAAACAATCATTGATTGCACAGGTGGTGATAACAATTATTTCTTAAATTTCGAACATTATTTATGTTATATTATCTGCGAAAATCTTTAATCAATGGTTTTTGCCAATCAAGTTTATAATAAATATACGTAAAGAATTCATATTTATAGTCCACAAAATAGTGGCATACTAATAAAATTGTGTTCCACTCATGAACAACAGAAATTTAAGGTAATAAACCCGTATTTGCGTAATTACCCTCATTATAATAGCATACCAAACATTGGCAGTACTGCAGTATTTATACTGCTTTCTGTAACAAAACTATACCAAATTTAGTAATATGCAATACAGTCAACGAACATTGTAAGCAAATGCGCATTAGTTAATAAAGACATATACTAATAGGCTGTCTACTTTATATTGATTTGGCATGTTCAGATAGATGATAATTTTTTAATGAGATATAGTTTTCTATTGAACCTATTTCCATTTACCATCATCATCGTCATCATCATCATCCTCATCAATATCATTATCACAGGCTGCAGTAAAAAAACCTTAAATGACTGATGCTTCGCTGTCATATTGCAATACGCATAAGAAAAAAGTTTTGATAAATTTTTAAAATCAATAATTTAAGCAATAATAATAATAATAGTAATAATATTAATAATAATAATAATAATAATAATAATAATAATAATAAAAATAAAAATAATAATAATAATAATAATAACAACAATAATAAAAAAATAATAAATTAAAACAAAAAAAATTGTTTATGGAAATTTAATTATTAAGAGGAAAATATAGTTCAGTTTTAGATACCTACGTAACGCACATAAACGAGGCAAGGTAGATGACTGTACATCACCGTTATCGCCAAATCAGCTTTTAGGCAAGGCGAGGTTTAAAATCCAGCTTTCTTGCGGCTTTTACTGTGTCGCTTAATATATAAGAACAAACGTCGCAGTTAAGTCTTCCAAAGAAAAAAAGGGTTTAGAAGACGATTCGCATAATGATTAACAAAGTAATCACCTTTGAAACCGATTCGGTGTCATACTGCGCAGGATTCAAAACTAAGAAGAATGACGCGCGCTTGTATTTCATTCTGGTAGAAAAACGTGCCCCATTAATAGCCAATTTTAGTGTAGTTAACTTTAATTGTTTCTGCCATGTAAAAATTTGTTCACCTTGATTCTTACACTAGCCTGACACTTACTGAGAGTATTAAGACTCTATTTCACAATTAGAATTTAAATCAAACGAAAAAAGGGGCTGGACCAGCGCATTTGACGGAGCCTTATTTGTTTATTATAACGATGAGTACTTGTTGGTAATCCAAAAGTATGCCTTCGATTTTCAATGCTGCTCATTTTGTGTTGATAACCTATATTTTCAATGCTTTTCATACAACGGTGGTCGACTGTATAATAAACCTGCAAGTACAGATGCATGCTACAAACGACCTTTAAATCAGTTCGAAATACTCGCGTTTTTCATGAATAGTGAAGGTCGGAATAAGTTACACTAGCTTTCGGGATTCTCATACTAAACTCTTCATTCATTCAATCGAAGTTATTGATATAGCGATCAATACATGTTAACACGTCAACTACGTTCCAGTCCTCAACTTAAGGTCACAAAGTTTAAGCGAGTGATGAGTGGTGTTCTTGAAGAATATTATATTTAGAGGGGGCGAATTTTATACGGAAAGAAGGAAGGCCAACTGCTACTCTATGAAACATTTTCAAATACTAATACCAAAACTTCTGCGTATTTGAGATCGGCTAACCTACCACCAGAGAGAACATTGTCACAAGCATCCTGAATGTATGGAAGAGTATAGCTCATAATTGTATATGCTACACAATTTGGCAGAAGTGGGGAAAGTGGACCCCTTTGACGAACACCACTGCTTTTAGTAATGCCATGCGATAATTTATTGTATTTCTTAATGAGACCAGAAGTGTTCTTGGATAGCATCTTTAATGTATGCACATTTTTTTAGGCACACCACTATTAAATCTAAAATTGAAAACAACATTTATACGGATTCAGTCGCTTTCACTCTTGAGCTCTGGTAATACCGCTATAATCGGATGAAATCATTCACAAGTATTTTGCCTTTGGTGTAAGAATATTATCCATACAAATTCGTCCAGAACCGAACACAGCTTATTCATCTCTAGTAATTGTTTAGCGCGACGCGCTTAGGCGGTATAATGTAATCGTTGCATACTACATAGATTCAAATCAAGTGAAGCTTATATTATGACGGTTAGCGCACGAATTACTAATGCCATTTTTGCAGATATGAACGATCTATTTGAAGTATATTCTATGTTATTTTGTAAATGTGAGTTCTAATCTTCCACTAATATGTGCATATTTCGAGTCGAAACTATCTACGACCACATTTGCTTAAATCTTTCATTTTGAATGTGTGATTAGAGGCTTGAGGATGGTACAGGAAAGATAGTACCAATATGCTGCCAGTCTACGAAGATTAGATCGGGCCTCATTTCCAGTGGTTGGTATTAACGACGTTGACTCCTTCGGAAGAAAGGGAAGAATTCGCACCCAGCCTAAACGATGACAAACTAGACGCGTACTTGGAAATAGGGATCAATCAGATCTTTGCGAAACTGACAGTGCAAAGCGACATCTCGCATACGCAAGTCACTGAGAGTGAACGTATGGAGCTCGCACTCCGCAAACTTTCAAAGGACACAATCTATAACTAATTGGAACAATATTTATTTTAGTCCATAACTGTCTGAGGGATGGAGGATGCCATGTGGTGCAACGTTCTGCGCATTATTTCAAGCTTTGGCTACTCAATTATAAACTATGCTCCACGCAGTTAACCGATATTCGGTCACCATTGTCGTTGCCTACTGTTACCTAGATGAAATTATTCGTCGCTTAAGCGCACAACTTGTGCACTCATGTCACCTATATCCATAAATAATCGAATTCGTAAGCGTCCTGGCGGCTGACTCTGCTGTAATTAGTGGGAGCATATGCAGATAAAAAGAAAAGGCGACACTGATCAAGGTTTGTGGAATTGACTTGAGTGGACATTTTTAAAGGTTTGCAGCTCATGAACCAAAGACAATGCCGCCACACTCCATGCTCGGCTAGAGTAAATTTTGTGCCAACAGATAATCGATGGCAACAACGTGTCCATCAGGATGGAGCAAACAGATATGTAGTAATTATAGGATCCTACGTGATGGTTTCGAATATGATATATATATATATATAATTTTTTACCGTATTCAACGAACGTAATTGGCATTAATCTTTAAGCATTGAATGTGCTGACGTAAAAAACTAACCTACGTGTAATTAATAATGGTCTATTTGAATTATTATCGATATTTGGCAATACCACATTGGGCTCAGCTATTTGATTACCATCTACCACAATCATATGTTCTAACAGAAGGTTTTTTTATTAGACTGAGAAGTGGGAAAGTAAGAAAAAAGAGGCAGAATTTTTAATGAAAGTGTCTTTATTAACCAAATTTCTCTTAACAACCATGCACAATTCAGTAGATAAGACAACTTTTATTGTTATGCAGAATAGATTAATTATTGATCGTGCTATTCTTGTTTATATACGGTCTAATAAAATCATTAGGCCTCACACTCCAAGTGGACATGATTTCTATTCGTAGTTTCCCTCTCTTAAATAGTCTAGCAGCCACGGCTAACAGCACTTCCAGCCCATGCGCCAATGGCTAAAGTTTACTTCAGCCGCCAAAGCTTACCAATTGCGTTTTTTGCACTTGGTCTCATTCTGTTGCTGCCTATTTGACACTAAGTGTTACAGCGCAGTTTCAACCAAACACAAAGCTTTACATAAAACGAAATAATGGATTTACCCCGTTACACCTGACAAGTTTTATTCTCTACTACTGAGCTGTCTGTCTATTCCCGTCAGTCGTCAGACGGGAACTTTCTGTGGCTACGGCATATTCAGTTAATTTGATCGTAGAATATAATGAACATGTACAACACAGCTGTAACTGGATCGAATGCTTATATTCATGCCTGCAAAATAAAACTTTGAAAGAGATGACAGTGAATATATTACAATGTAATTTATTAGAATTTTGCCCGCAGCCAAACTTAAAATTACTGGAGGGTTCCCATTAATGGCGAATGCTCAGAGCATAAGGCAAATTTGTTTATTTTTATATGCAAATTTTTCGAAATATATATAAAACTTTATCCAGCTTTACTGACCCTAATTACTTTGCGTCTGCATTATAATAAAACAACACTGATTTTTACATTTCCTGTTTAATAAAATTTTAAAACATAACGAAGAAGTCAAGAAGCAAACTAAATAGTTTATAGAAGCGCACAACAAATATTAATTATATTTCACACAGTTATATGAGCATGAATTGTGTGTGCGTACCTAGTAACAAATGAAGTCATATTGGACCAGAAATATATACCAAAGTCAGCATAGACGTAAAGAATAATCTTATGTATGCATACGCTTCATGGATATTAGCAATTCATCAGTAGGTGCCGGTACTATGTCGTATACCTATTATATAATTGGTCTAGAAATGTGGTGTAGGCGATCCATACCATCTTTTATAGCGATGTGTATTCAAGCACTAATGGAGTTAACTTGATACAAAGTCTTCAATAACGTAAGAACGAAGCCAACCCACTACGTTTAATATATAACTAACCTTTAAATTTTACCGATACTGTGGTTCTAAAAATACCGATGCTATACCGGTTACCAACTTAAGCTCAGTATCTAATATTTATAATTAGTTGGATATTGAGTCGCATTGTCGAAAAGTTTTATTACTGCTTAAAAACAAAATCGTATTGATGATTTTACCATCCAACTTGCCTGCATTTTGCATATATATATATATATACATACAAAAACTTTTGCAATATTTGACTATTCAGGTAACGTCATATAGTGCAAAAGTTAGTACTTATAATGATCAATGGACTCATAAAACCAACTATCTTTTTGGAATAATCAAATTGTCTAGTGTTTTGAAGTTTAGCATATACATATATCTGTTTTGTTCCAATGGGTATTGCCTTTTGGCACGAGGAATAGTATGTTTTATGAAAAATAAATTTAGAAATCGCGATTACTTTTGGTGTTGATAAATACGCAAATTAATTTGGTGCATAATTATCCATAAAATGCATTTTTATAATTATAAATGTCATTGTATTTTGTTTACTTTATTATGTGTACCAATCTTATTTTTCGATTTCTTTGTTTTGAATTCCGAGCGGTTTGAAGGTAATTACGTATCAATAAGTTGATGCATCTCTAATTGCGTAGGTGGACATAGCACCTTATTTAATCAGAACTTAATCAAAATAGCAATCCCATTTTGTTTGAACAGTCGCAAAAAATGTGAGAACTTCTATCACCCTTACGTACTGACGTTGTTTTTACTAACGACAATTAAACCGCTGCGCGTGTATATGAAGTAAAGAAAATCAGATATTCGACTCTCGCCCTATAAATAACATATACATTTTACATAACATGAATTTTAGAGTGTACGATTTCTACGCTGTTTCGAATCAAAAATTTGCAGCTTCTGTCTCATTGAAACCAAAAGTACATGCGAAGGTTAGTTTGGTAGAAAAATGTGGAAATTTGTGTAAACACATATTTAATGCTTAGTATATCTCACCGGTCTGAGTTGGCAAATTACTATACGAGATCATGTAAAATCATTAGTGGAGTCGGTTTCAAATAAATTAACTTGCAGGCCGAATTTAAAGTAGACTCGCCATATATGATCCGCCCTAAACATTTTAAGTTAAAAAAACAATGATATTTCCTCAAGGCTAAATTTAATTTGAATTGTGATAAAAAAGTAATTTTTGAACAGGTGTTGCTAAGTACTCGATACAATTAAATTGGTATAATTCCAATATTTGAGGTTTTGGAGAAATAAAATAAATAAAAGTTAAACATAGTAATTAAATTAATAATTAAAAGAGTAAATGAAACCCTCGCGAGAGATTTGAGCGAATTCCCCGTCTAATTGTAAGTTAGTATTAATCCTAACGCTTTTATTCACCGTTATTTAGTTTCAGTCCTGTCAAAACATCAGAAGGCAATACTCTTCGCTGTAGAAAATGTCTTCCGAGTTTAAAAGGTATTAGAGAAAACGATAAATCCTAAGAAATTCACCAATCCCAATTAGATAATTCAGTCGCAAAAATAATAAATTAGTGAAAATAGTGATCAATGTTATGCTGCTAAATGAATAAAATGGGATCTTTGGTTCTTCTAAGTACGCATACTTGTTTTAAAGAACTTGCATTGCCATCTGCGCAATAAATAATTGTTCAAACCACTCATCGTTAAATTTTAGACTGAAACCCAATATTCCAGCATACAATGACCGAAATCAGAAATAGTCAGCGTATTGTAATAGTATGAAAATTTATATAGAAACTATCAATTCATTATAAGGAGACAACGATGTGATCAGCAAATTAAAAGTAAACAAATCCACAATATCCACTTCGCCTGACAGAGGATCAGGAGATGTTAAACTGCAAATCGCTGCTATGAATGTCTTTTTCTATGAAATCATAAATAATCGTTCAAACTTAAAATATGCTAAAATGATTGGGACAAAGTGTAACATCACGATTACCTGAGATTTGCTTTCCACAATTCTTTATAATTAGAAAGTTTTCAGATTAATATATTTGCACGCACGTGTATGTTCATAAAATTTAATATTCATTGATTAAACTTCATTAACATATTTAAGACGTCTGTCTAATTATTGTTATTCCTACTATGCGACATGTCGTACTTATAAGTGACCTCACTTGTTAGGGAAGTTAAAGCAATACCGATGCACTATTTGTTATTTCATGTCATATTATAGAGATCTAAATGTAGTGATAAAAGATTTACCAGAGTAAGCAATTAAAATTAATTGACTGTCCGACATAACTTATATAAAACTTCCCAATGAAATAAGGATCAAGTTAATGTTTTATGAAAAGTCAATATAAAACTTTAAAGTTTGCTAGAAAGTTTCGCGCCAGAGCTATAAGAAACAACAACTTAACACACAAAATGATGAGTGCTACCCAAATGAAACACCATAACATTTTGTGGGTTAATTGCTTCTTAAAAACGATGACATTCGCGTGCATATATTTGCATTTAACCGAATACTTCTCAATAATGCACAAACGCATATAGGCAGACACAAATGACGCAATTTATCGATTCAAAAGTCAATAATGGTTACAATATCCACAACTAATTACAAATGAAATAATTTAAACGAAATTTGTATCTGATACATTATTTGTTTAAAACTGTTGTTGTGAGCGGAACTTTCGGGAAGGTATTCGAGATTGACTATTTAAATTTTAGGAAGAAAATAAGGATTGATGGGAACAAAATATCATTTTTTTAAAGAAATCTGAAGCAATTGTAAAACTTCTTGTTGCCGATAAAATTTCTTATTAACCTTTTTTGTTTTTTTTGACTCGGTATGATAACAGGTTAGGATCTAGTCAATGACAAATAAACTATATGAAATTCTGGAAAGTTGGAAGATAAAAAAGCGGTCTAAAAGGCAAATAACACAAATGAAATATGTCCAAGATTAAATTGTCCTAATATTAACTACGAGAAAATTAAAAATAATAAGTTAAGCTATCGAGATTTTTAACTTAACTTAAATAACAATCCGAATTTACCTAACTATTCGCTCAATAAAGCAAAATACTGTCATTCACATGCACTGACGCGTTTGGGCTTTCAGCATGTGAAAGACGGTAGTTTTTCTATTCTGTGTAACTGGTTAGATACACTGGGATTGTTGTTTATTTCAATCACACAAACTTGATTTTTAGAATTTTTAGTCAATAATCCCGCAAGCATTGTATGTTTAACTGAATAAATTCATATGATTGAACCGTCATTTTATTTATATCACCAAAAGGTATATGAACAATATTTCATTACAAATTTTAATAAACTTTAATTAACTTGTGTTTTGTGATTTCAAATATGCAATAATCACATGTTTTGCTATCCTTTTAGCACAATATATTTATTCAGATAATTTATATGTACCGGTAATGCCATAGTTTGAATCACATCAGTGTTTGCAAAATCCACTTTTTACGCCGTACTGAAGGACTAGCTAAATAAAATATAAAACTGCTATTTATTAAATATCTAATCAGTTTAGTTTAGTCTAAGATACGTGAAAAACGATATTTTTTTACCAGATGCAAGATGGTAAACACCGATGCTCTGAAGTTAATTAAAATCGGCAAACAATTCCAACGTTTCTCACAAACGATCAAAGTTTACGTAATAAAATGATCTATTTGAATCGTTTGCAAGCTATAATAAAGAACTTCATGTAGAATAATTTTTTGGTTCGTATTAACATTTAGCATTTATACACGATGCTAGGAATTTAATATTTCCAACTGAATGAGCTGAAATCAAATTGGCGTAATTTTTTTTGCCCTAAAATCGAACGGTATAGATTTTATAAATTTATAATATTCTTTTGAAATGCGAGCTTTAATAAAATTCATTGTACCTTTCCTGTGTGCAAAAACAAAATGAAATTTTATCAGATATAAGAAAATTTTCTTTCTCATGGTCTTCTCAAATATCTACTCATGAACATATCTTTATATATAAATTGGAAAGCAAAACAAGATAGAAATATGTGAACAAAGCGAGTGTGAAAAATAGAAACCAATCAAATTGCGTGCGTCACATCCAGTTCAAGCTCAATGCCTGTACGTGCTTCTTCTGCTTACATAAATCCGGCTGCAATTTGTTTATCCATAAGGCTTCGTATGTGGCTAGCTCCCTTTTGTTTTTGCATTTTGTAATTACTTTGAATGCTACGTCTGGAGAACATACGTGCGATGTTTCGATGATGTGTTGCGCAATAGCAGACGTGTATTCACCATTTGATTTAAAACAGGCGTTCAAGTTGCAATGTTCTCTCATTCGAGTAATTAACCATCTGGTTGATCGTGAATATTGGTTTTTTCACGTCAGAGCACGAGAAAGATGACTGTCTGCCTTTCCCAGATGTACTATAAAAGAAAGAAACTAATGGTAAATTAAACAGAACAATTTACCATAAACAAACATGGTCTGCACAGTATTTGCATTACAGTAGTTTTGTGCAATTTCAATATAAATTATCAACAGTTCGTGGTTGCTTTTCAAGAATTGACAGGTTGGTTAGTCAAGATTCTAAAGAAAATGATTGTAATAAAGCAATTAACGATTTAATGTCTAATGCCTATCCCAGACAATTAATTGAATCAATTATTAAAAGGGGAGTTAACCAGAAACAGACGTACTATGGGCCAGAAAAGTAACCCGTCTACCTAAACATCCCATTTAAGGGGGATGAAGTTTCCCGAATGGCACAAAAGAAAGTTGAAGCAGCATTGACACGCACATTTAATGCAGCCAAAATACGAGTGTTATTTAGGGTAATACACTTGCCTTTACCAAGCAATCAAAGAGAAACAGCCGTTAATGTCGATATCAAATATTATTTACCAATATACATGCGCAAGTTGTCGATCAACTTACGTAGGCCGATCGACCAGACATTTAATTACTCAAATGAGAGGACATTATAAATTAAACGCCTGTTTTAAATCAAATGGTGAATACACGTCTGCTATTGCGCAACACATCATCGAAACATCGCACGTATGTTCTCCAGACGTAGCATTCAAAGTAATTACTAAATGCAAAAACAAAAGGGAGCTAGCCACATACGAAGCCTTATGGATAAACAAATTGCAGCCGGATTTATGTAAGCAGAAGAAGCACGTACAAGCATTGAGCTTGAACTGGATGTGACGCACGCAATTTGATTGGTTTCTATTTTTCACACTCTCTCTATGTTCACATATTTCTATCTTGTTTTGCTTTCCAATTTATATATAAAGATATGTTCATGAGTAGATATTTGAGAAGACCATGAGAAAGAAAATTTTCTTATATCTGATAAAATTTCTTTTTGTTTTTGCACACAGGAAGGGCACAATGAATTTTATAATAGTTAAGCAACTGATTCAAAAACCCCGAAAATCAAATTCAAATAAATTAAATTTATAATTTGTAGGTTCATTAGATGAATTTACCCTTACTTGTGGCCGTCAGTGACAGCTATCATGGATAATGTACAAGTACGCCACTTCGAAGCCTGTTGTATGCAAGGATAAAGCAATATAGTCAATAATTTATTTTAACTTTGTATAATAATATAGCACGCACCATAAACGACAACACACCTAATGTGCTAGTAAACGCAACACAACTACAGACATTTTATACAATATGCGAAGCAGTCAGAGATATATGTAATAGTTCGATACCGTTTGTTGCTGAGAGCTAACATATATATATATATATATATATATATATATATATATATATATATATTCATTTTCGTGTGAGACGTTGCGCAGCTAGTAGCAAATAAAATAAAGTTTGCGAACTTAAAGTATAAACCAATCCAAATTTCGTCGAACAGCATAACAAAACTACCGAAAGTCGAAAACGCACTGACGCTTTTCGACCTTCCATGACCATCATCAGAGTACGCTGGCAAACTGACTATCGGGGATCACACCGCATTGAATATATATAGAAATCTAAGTTAGATATAGGGCTCGCACATCTAGCAGTCTCGCAAACATTGAAAATGACTGGAAATGTCGGCTGCACAATTTCTAAGCAGTCACGAACATTAATTGCTTGCAGCTTTCGCCACATATCCATATATAGGCAATACAATTAAAAAACAATAGATTTCGCGGGTGGTGATAAGAATTATTTAAATCAAGTTTGCGAGGTTGAAGTAAACACCAATCCCATTGTATTTAACTAGTCATCGAACAACATAACAAAACTAACGCCAGTCGCAATACACTGACGCGTTTCGACCTTCCATAATCATCATCAGAGTACGACGTCATACTGACTATCGAGAATCAAATCGCATTGAATATATATGGAAATAAAAGTTAGATATACGGCTCTCACCTCTTTAAATTGAACTTGACTGCAAATGTCGGCTGCACAATTTCTATGCAGTCACGAACATTAACTGTTAGTACCTTTCGTTACATTTGCATATATTGGGAATACAATTTGTTATGTTGTTCGACAACTGGTTAAATATAATGGGATTGGTGTTTACTTCAAGCTCGCAAACTTGATTTAAATAATTGTTATCACCACCCGCGCAATCAATTATTGTTTAAATAGTAACAAATTAGTTCACCTAGGTCGAGAAGAATAAACTAAAGGCAGCATGAACAAAACGTATAATCATGAGCACATTCGTTTCGTGCCTAATGGCCACTCATCAGTAGGATCCGGTACTACACACAATACCCAGCATTTATTTCGGTTAGTAATGTGTATAAACTAGACGGTATAATCCACTATACGAATGCATCAACCTCAATTAGTGAAGCTGACTTCACAAAGTCTTCGACAATGCGACATCAAAGCGAACTCACTTTAATATATATATATATATATATATATATATATATATATATATATATATATATATATATATATAACAAGCCTGTAAATGGTACAAACAATATGGTTGTTGTTGCCGAAAATTTCCATGATGCAAACACCGTGGTTGTCGAGTCGGTACATGGTAGCAAGGCAATGGATTTTAATCTACCAAATGTTCGGTAAAAGTGGCAATTAAACTTACTTTCGAACATCTGTTACACTAAAAAATACATGCACAATGGATTTGATCGCTATCATTTATCACATTTCGCGATTATTAGGACACATTTGTCTCGTGCCTACTGCCGACTCATCAGTAGAAGCCGGTACTGCGCCATACACCCAGTATATATTTGGGCATGTATTGTGGGACAATTGGACAATACAATCTCCTATTCGAATGTGTATACCAGCATTAAAGGAGTTTAATTCGTGTAAAGTCTTCGACAATGGCACTGCAAAGCGAACTGACTATATATGACATATACCAAGCCTGTAAATAGTATAAATATTATGGTCTCCAAGTTGGTAAATGTTAAAAAACAATGTAGGTCATGATAGGCTAAATTCCACCGATATTAGAAATTACAACTATTTCGGAACATTTATTACTCCAGCAAATCCATACAATCAGGCCTTGATCGATATCAGTTATTACATGTCGAATTAAATATGAGATCATTCAATTAAATATGTATTAGTTACATATTTTTTTGTTTCGCAGTACTTATACATATACAATTGTCTATTTGGAGTTGCTAACCGATAAGATTATCTTCTCAAATATAACCAGAATGATAACCCAATTTCTTGAGACTCATTGAGTTGGTACCACGTAGTGACTCGGCAACCTAGTGTTGCTAACTTTTATATGCTCGGTATATATTATATATTGGTAGTTGGCTTTGAAGATGCATTGTCGTAGACTATATGATATTAACTCCATTACTGGTTGAATACACATTCGTCTACGAGATTTTATAGTCTAATTGACCAGAAATTCTCGACTAAATACATATTTATTATAGAGCGTTTTACATACACCTACTGACAGTTAGCACGAATAATATGTGTACATCAGATTATAACTTTTCTTCATGCTGACTTTATTATATCCTTCTGGTTTTATCTGAACATATTTGTTACAATGTGCCCAAAACTTCATACAAAATTAAATATTGCGTCTAATTAAATCATGTGCATTTCATAAGTAAAACCTAAGGTTTTCATGGTCTTCTTCTACTTTACTTCTACTTCTTATTTTTTTCTTCATCTTTTTCATATTCTTTTTCCGTCTTCTTATTATTATTATTATTATTATTATTATTATTATTATTATTATTATTATTATTATTGTGTATTATTATTATTATTATTATTATTATTATTATTATTATTATTATTATTATTATTATTATTATTATTATTATTATTATTATTATTATTATTATTATTATTATTATTATTATTATTATTATTATTATTATTATTATTATTATGTTTTTTATTAATTTTAATTATTATTATTATGATTATTATTATTATTATAATTATTAATTTTATTATTACTTAGCGAAGTGTATTATCAAAATATTTTTATAACTTACTTGACTGCCTACATTTAAACACATTTTTAAAGACATTTTAGTTTAAATAACTATTTCTTATGAGTTAATCTCACGTCTGAATTTTGATCGGCCTCGCCAGATGCACCCATTAAAAGTTTAAAAAATACTAAGTACTATTACCAATATTAATATGTAAAAAATATAATAATATAATTATACTACTAATAATAATAATAATAATAATAATAATGCTTCTAATCATAATATTAATAATTAAAAAATTAATATCAATGATGATGCTAATAATATTGATGTAATATAATATTAGTATTAATGATGATAATAATAATAATACTAAAAAATTCAATAATAAAAATAAAAGTAATGAATATATTATAATTAACATTTTTATGGTTTACGATTACTGGGTATTGGTGCGATTATTTATAATGAATTTATGCTTTAAAAAGGAAAAAAATTATCTCATCTAAAATTTTATTAATACGAAGAATATTTTTATGTTCGAAGATTATGATTTCCTCTCATTAATCAATTAGATAAAATTCACTGTGCTTTTTCAGCTTTCAAAATACATGTGTTTTTATGTTTCTTTGAGCAAAACTATAATTCATAGTACCATTTTCATGTGCAACAACAAAAAATAAATTTTATCAGATACAAGAACCGTTTCTTTCTCATATTCTAATCAAGTATCTATAAATGGAAAACTCTTTAAATGTAAATTGAAAGGCCAAAACCAGATTGTAAAGTGTAAACATTAAGAGAGTGAAATAAGGGAAAAACCAATCGTCTGCGTGCGTCACCTTCAGTTCATGCTCAATGCTTCTTCTCCTTTTATAAATCAGGCTGCAATTTTGTTTATCAACAAAGCTTCGTATGTGGCTAATTCACTTCTGTTATTTAAAA
This sequence comes from Eudiplozoon nipponicum, assembly GCA_029291075.1. Classification (NCBI taxonomy): domain Eukaryota; kingdom Metazoa; phylum Platyhelminthes; class Monogenea; order Mazocraeidea; family Diplozoidae; genus Eudiplozoon; species Eudiplozoon nipponicum. The sequence goes on along the minus strand of JAQBSW010000024.1, from coordinate 288,384 downwards.
TACTACGCCCGGAGAACATACGCGTGATGTTTCAACGGTGTTGCGTAATTGCAGTCGTATATTCACCATTTGAGTTTAAAAAAGGCGTTTAAGATGCATTGTTCTATTATTCAAGTATTTTAATGTCTAGTTCATCGGTCTACGTAAGTTGATCGACAACTTGCGCATGCATATTGGTAAATAACAGTTCATTTCGAATATGATAACACACAAAGCTTTACCAGAATTCAAAGAGAAACGGCTACTCACGTCGATATTAAATATTATTTACCAATATACTTGCGCAAGTTGTCGATCAACTTACGAAGGCCGATCGACTAGATGGTTATATTCTCGAATGGTAGAACAAAGCAACTTAAACGCCTAATTTAAATCAAATGGTGAATACACGTCTGCAATTGTATAACGCATCGTTGAAACCTCACACGTATGTTCTCCAGAAGTAGCATTTAAGATAATTAATAAAGACAATAACAACAGGGCGTTAGGCACATACAAGGTTTCATGGATAAAAAAAAACTTGCTTCCAGATTTATGCAAGTGGAAGCATGTTCAGGCATTGAGTTTGAACTGGAGGTTATGCACGCAGTTAATTTGTTGTTCCTTTATTTCACACTCTCCCCATGTTTGCACTTTTCTATCTTGTTTTACATTTCAATTTACATTTAAAGAGTTGTTCATTTATACATACATGAGTAGAATATAAGAAAGAAACGATTCTTTTATCTGATAAAAATTTAATTTTGTTTTTGCACATGGAAAGGGTACCATAAATTTTATTCAGGCTCGTATTCATAAAAAAATATAGTTAGTTATAGGAAGACAAACGAAAATGTTTATAATCGGAGGGAAATCATTTATCGCATCAATGCATATGCATTTTTCAACGTGTCCTATGTAAATAAATTATGTGTGTGATTTATAAATGTATCCGATTTTTGAAAAAGGTATACTATGAATGGGCCTACAGCGACAACTTATTTGAAATAGAAAGCATTTTTTCATTCACTGATTGTTATCAAATAAATTAATTTTGTACTGTACGAATAGCGAGACCAGTAAAGCATTTCAACTTAGAGGACTTGGAATAAGCACCAAATAAATGTTATGATAATAAATATGTAATGTTGTTCTCTATATTTTCTATTTGAATTATTACTTTTTTTCGTTAAATAATCATCTAGTTATACTTAAAAAGCGAGCATTTCAGAGCATCAAAATTGGACATAAATTGATTCGCTGAAAGGTTGGTTGTTATAACTAGTTACTGGTCTCCAAGGCAAAAAAATGAAAAAAATTGTAGAGAAAAATTTTAATATATACTTGTAGGTCTAAATTGTGGAAAATGCCGGCTAACTGAATTGACTTTGCTAACTTGTAGCTTTGTTTGGTTGTTCTCGAGTTTTGCAATAAGGAAACTTCTGTAAATCAGTTATTTAAGGCCAGGCTATTCTTATTCCTTTTGTAGAGGTGACATAGGACATGGTCTAAGCTAGTTAATCTTATGTTTCCATGTTTTATGTGGAAATTTTCTACGTCTCATATTTAATATTGCTCAAATTAGATAAGCAATTAACTTTCATATGGAAAATATTAACAACAAACTAGCATTAAAATTCATTTCAAATTTAGTAATTTCACCTAACAGAGGAAAGTCATAAATAAGATTCTTTCTTGATTGCGAGCTTGTATAAAAGTCTCAGTAGCCTTCTTCTGGGTAAATTTTACTATAAATTTTGTTGAATACAAAAAATACTTTAATCATATATTCTTCCCAATTGCCCAAAAATAAAAAAAACTTCATATATTATATTAAAGCAAATCAGAATGAAAATTGCAATTGGGAGAGAATAAGAAATCATTAAACGTAAAAATATGTGCATACATCGCCGCTACTATAGGTTTAATTCCGGAACATGTTATTTCCATGTGCATAAATCTGGTTATATTTTGTAAAGCTACAACATTTCATATATCACTTACCAATTTATGTCCTTCTTTTTAATAATTTTTTTTTAAATAATCAGGTGAAAAGGCGTGCAATGTTTAAGCAAACTTTTCGCAATTGCGTAAATTTTACATCAAATAATGAAGACGTTCAACCAGAAAATTGACAATCAGAATAAAAAAACTCTGCAGCATTAAAGCATATGTGAATTTGAACTATGAAAATTAATCCACAATTTTGCAATATAATTTGGAAACCTCGCAAGAATGTTTAAAATTATTGATTTCAAGAAGCTGACTAAATACCAGAACACAAATAATTTATGATTATATAAAACGATGTGGAGAAAAAAATGCACCCCGATTTTCGAAAAAAATTAGCGTATGTAGACGTTGAGTCTGAATTTGTGATATATTTTGCACATTATTGGATGCATCTTGATTTCACACTCTCTCCCCTACTTCATTTTTTGCTTGTTATGTTTCTTTAAAAACAATAAATTGTTAAACTATAGATACTTGATTAAAATGATCTTTATAAATGCTAAAATTTTCCATTTTTTGGACAACAAAGTATGACTTTTAATTGCAGTTTTGGTAAAGCGGGTTATTTTCTCTTTTTCGTGGCTGTGTTTATTTTCTATTGAGCTTAGATTTGCTTTTGGTGTAATCGGACATGATTCCCATATTTAACATATCCACGATTTGATTTCGTGGTTTTATGACTTACACTCTTATTTACACATCAATCATATTGTTCCAAGTACTCGCTGTGCCCGACTTCTTGATGACTGCGTGCTGATTATTTCCGTCTCTCCGAAGGCTTCCACATCGTAATTATTTATTACTTTAAATGTTGTCCCATCCAATCTAAGTGACTTTTTCTTTAAGATTCGGTACCTCATTTCCATTAACTTCATCTAAATTCTAATAACAATCAGTACATTACTTTGCAATGCCGTGTTGTGCGTACGCGAGTTTTTGCTCTTTGGCCTAACAGTTTCACAAAGATCCGATTGATCACAATTTTGCATGTATGCATCTGTTATGTCTGCGATCGGGCTGGGTGCGTAGTCGTCCCTCTCTTCCGAAGGCCACAACATCGTTCAAAACTAACCATTGAAAATGCGGTTCTATACAATCCTTGTTTACTGGCTACGTTTCGGTTCATTCAATCCAGCACCATCATCACGCCACTATACACAGCACAATACTCACAATAGCTGTTTTAAGCAAATGGGGGCCACATTGGCTTAAATCTGACCAAATAGATGCAAAAACGCAAAATTGCGCTCAATCGGATCTATGTGAAATTGTAAGTACGCAAAACGACGCATTGCAAAATATGAAGCTGGCACCCCGCAAAAATTCAAAAACCGATATTAATCAGTATATTAATCGCAAAACCATATTAAAACAGATGCTAATATATATATATATATATATATATATATATATATATATATATATATATATATATATATATAAGTATATACGGATGGCTACTGTTTCTTTAATCCTTCTCGAGCATGTAAAATACGATGCGTCCTTTTTAATTGTCCAAATAAGTGTATATTCATTTGGTGGAATGCGATTTCACCTATTTTTTTACCGTAATATATACTCCATGATATATTCAATAAATCGTTTCAAATACCCATATTATTTAAAAGCACTTTTTTCTTATATTGCTTATATTGATTTATCCCTCTGGACCTATTTTTGAATAATTTATTACTAGGTAGGCAATCCCTAACACAAACTTGTTGAACTGCCTTTAAACGGATTTCCTTTGTTCTGTCAGAAAGTCTATTAACCGGATTTATTATCTAAATTGGAATTAAACTTGGTGAAAACCGCTTACTGTTTAGTACATGTATTTTTAAAAAGATGTTTCTTTATATTCTAACTTACTTCTGCCTTAGTTAAAAAACTCTGAGTAAATGAAATGCTCTAGATTTGGGCTAATAACTCTCTTTCTATCTCCGCAAATGAATAAAACAAATATATACCTAAGCTGAGAATAAAGTTCTAAGCATCAAATGCCTTATAAATCTTGCTATGATTCTAAAGCAAAAATGCAAAACTTTACCTACGAAAATACACTTTAAAAACGTGAATCTGAGTCACACTCAGGGTTCCAGTAGATCTTTTAAATAATAAATTCGCGGTATATTTTCAATTTTGTACTTCGAGCGTTTTGAACTCCTATAGGGAGCATTAAAGCATGACGGTACAACGACAGAAAAATGTTAATCCAAAGTCACTTTTTCATATATTTAGTATCCGAAATACATCCCTCAAACCTATTAGTCTCACACACATTTTAAGTCATTCGTACAAAATAGTGAATCTACAATAAGATACAAACACATACGTGTTACCCTCTTCCATTGTCCTCAAAAGAGTACGGTGGTAAATCAAAAATTTACGTAGAATATTGATGTGAGACGGCCGATAGCTTTGTTGGTGTGCATACGCTAATTTATTCGATGAGTTTAAGAGGCAGTGTAGTTAACTATAATTCTACGACAATCTAAGTCAGTTAACGAACTATGGAGTAGTACTAGATTTATAAATAGAACTATCTAATGTTATAAATAAGCATAGAAGCTGTTTAATTATGATAAACTATAAGAAGTAGGAACTAATATTAATTGATAATTAATCAGTAAAAAATCATCTACTTTATTCATTAATAAACCGGTTGAGGTAGTTAAACTAAAAAACGCACTAATGATCATTATTAATTAGTGATTAATTACAGAATAAAAATAATAATTAATATATAATATTAAATTCGTAATAATTCAATTGATAAAATAAATTAGAAATATGAAATGATTTGCAGGATTATTAACTGTTTAAAAAGTGACAAATAGCCAATGGCAAATGATATCGGAAACAATGTTAGTCAAAGATTAATTAGGCTGAACTGATTTGTTCTAAATTCCTGTTAAGAAATGTCCATCCGCTTAGGAAAGTATGCTTTTTGAATGCCTAATAGAAAGTACAGAAATTGACATCCTTAATTGCAGAAATAGTAAAAGACCGTCTAAAAATGAGTAAACAAATTGATAAGGATTTTTATTGCAGGAAATACAGAACCCGCATTAATCAACGGAGGAAATTTTAACTATCATCAACCTAGAACTCGATAATTCCCTTTTTGGATAAATTATGAGAACTTAATGAAATTTGCATTTTTGCATCAAACGTAGCTACAATGAACAAGTAGAAACTTTAATCATTAAAGAAGACTTGAACACAAATATATGAAGAATTGATTATATGTACATACATTTGGTCGTATTTATGTTAAATTTAAAAATTTCAGACGCGAAATATAAAGGTTTTAAAAATTTTAAATTTATATTATTTTCAGAATGTTCCAATACCTGTTAGGTACTGTTTGTTGCAGCAAGTTATTATGTATACAATTGTGTGTTAAATGTTGCGCACCTTAACAAATTAGTTCAAATATTCCCAGAAGGATAAACCAAAGTCAGCATGAACGTCCAATTGTCTCACATTTCTTACAAAAATATCTGATGGATATAGAGCGTGTTATCGGCTCCTACTGATGAGTCGCCAATAAGCTCGAAACAAATGTGCACATAGGATTATACCTTCCGTTCAAGCTAACTTTGGTCTATTCTTCTGGTCATATTTAAACTAATTTGTTACTAGGTGCACAAATCCTAATAACGAGAGATCAGCACCTGTCGTATATATATCAGCCCTTGTTGTGTTTTTATTATATATGCGAATTTGAAGCCACCCGGTGGGATTTTTTATATGTAGACCAATAGCATAGTAACGGCGTTGTGCTGAGCAGAACTAGCGCACATTTTCTACGAAATATTAATTAATCGTCCGTCTTTGCATAAAATGTAAACTAGCTAGATTTCGCTTAATAGAAATAAATTGAATTATTCATTTTACTTGGCAAAAGTATATAATGTAAGAAAAATTAGTAACGTTGATTGTGTCATGTTTATTTATTGTCTTGCCTTTTAATCCAACTATTTGTCAAGAAGCAAAGTGCCAATTCTATGAAAGAATGAAAAAAACGTCGTAAAAAACTGGATAATAACACGAAGCCCAGCTTGCAATTGATTTGATGTGCTACAATACATCTCTAACAAGGAGTTCAAATTAGTCGAACATCGTTGGTCATGGTACCCACAAACAACACGAACGCTCTTTCTGTTTTAAACATAAAGGTATATGCAAAATTTGCAATTCCATTTTAATCATGGTTGGGGTCGCATGGTTACAAATTTAGTGTGTTAAAGAGAATATTATTTTATTCATACTAGTAAGGTTACACTTTTTTATATCTCTACAGTAACTTCGATATTTTTATTATTATTATTCGTAATATTATTCTCATTCTTATTCTTATTTTATTCTAATTTTATTCTTCCGTTCTTCTTATTATTATCTATTATTGATTATTATTCATGTATTTTCTCCAGTTATTATTCTAGTCATTATTACGTATTATGTATACTAATATTAAGGTAATATTATTCCATTACGGTAATTTGTATTAGCCCTATTGAGCTATGCTATTATGCTGCGTGTATTATGATAATAATTATTTCTTTTATTATGTTATTTATTATTATTTTTAAATGTATTGCATCTGAGTAAGCTGAATAAAATCGGGATGTAACATTAGCTCATAAGAAATCGTTATTCAAACGAAAATGTTTTAATAAATATGCATAAATTTTGGCAGGAGAATGAGTTATAAGAAAGTTTTTATTAAAATGCTTCTCTTATTAGCCTTCTTTTTATTCTACAAAATCGATCAAACAATGTGAAATATGATGAATAATTATATTTATCAAATGCCATTCAACAAGAATAGCATAGCTTAATAAATATTTTCGAGAAACACACAAAATCAGACCATTCAATATTCATTGCACCCTTCCTGTGTGCAAAAACAAAAGGAAATTTTATCAGATATAAGAAATATTTCTTTCGCATTGTCTTCTCAAATATTTACTAATGAACATTTCTTTATATATAAATTGAAAAGCAAAACAAGATAGAAATATGTGAACACAGAGAGAGTGTGAAAAACGGAAACCAATCAATTGCGTGCGTCACATCCAGTTCAAGCTCAATGCTTGTATGTGCTTCTTCCGCTTGCATAAATCCGGCTGCAATTTGTTTATTCATAAGGCTTCGTATGTGGCTAGCTCCCTTTTGTTTTTCATTTAGTAATTAATTTGAATGCTACGTCGGGTGAACATAGTGCGATTTTTCGATGATGTGTTGCGCAATAGCAGACGTGTATTCACCATTTGATTTAAAACAGGCGTTTAATTTATAATGTCCTCTCATTTGAGTAATTAAATGTCTGGTCGATCGGCCTACGTAAGTTGATCGACAACTTGCGCATGTATATTGGTAAATAATATTTGATATCGACATTAACGGCAGTTTCTCTTTGATTGCTGGTAAAGGCAAGTGTGTTACCCTAAATAACACTCGTAGTTTAGCTGCATTAAATGTGCGTGTTAATGCTGCTTCAACTTTCTTTTGTGCCATTCGTGAAACTGCATCCCCCTTAAATGGGATGTTTAGGTAGACGGTTTTCTTTTCTGGCCCATAGTACGTCTGTTTCTGTTTAATTCCCCTTTTAATAATTGATTCAATTAATTGTCTGGGATAGCCATTAGACAATAAATCGATAATTGCTTTATTATAATCATTTTCTTTAGAATCTTCAATATTCTCATCGGTTCTATTGCAACTCACTCGATAAAAAACGCAATCACATTGGCAATCGCCAAAACGCGTATTAACTATTGAACAGACATATAAAATGCAAATTTATATTTATATGAAGTATCATGGTATGATATTTATTATAGAAATTTGTTGAGCGAAAAGTGACCATTGTATAAGGTATAGAAAGCAATTAATCAAGTAGACCGGTTTCGTCCTTAGTGGGAACTCATCAATGGCATGTCAGAAATAGCCGCGACTGTGGCTTATAACATAGACACATTTTCTTTGGAATCTTTAACAATATATATATATATATATATATATATATATATATATATATATATATATATATATATAGTGTCAGTATAAACTAAACATCAAACTAGGTAGCAAAAGAAATGTATCAAATAGACGTGTTTCGTTATTATTAAGAACTCGTCAAGAGGTTAACAGAATTTGGCACACTCCGGACCGGAATTAAGGCGCATATTCTTCTGAGATTAATGCTCGTACCATAACGTAATGACTGTAAATCACAACACACAATTATCAGTAACATTCTAATTTATGTTTTGGATAAGGTTAATTCAGGAAACTTTTTGGCATTTTTATAACTTGAATTTCTAGCTGGACATTCTACATTTGGTAAGCATAAAACAAGCATCATGCAGTAAGGAAAAGTTATATTGAAATGAGGATCAATGGCAGTATTTTGATTATATATTTTTTCAGAATAAATTAAGCATTGTACAATGTAGCAAAGGCAAAATCTTCAAGTTGACCGGGTTCGTCCTTGTAGAAAACTCATTAAGTACTCGCGGGTTCGAACTCCACCCGCAGCAAATTATGGAAAGATCTTAACGAGTTTCCAAAAACGACGAAACTCGTCCACTTGATGAATTGCCTTATACAATTTGTACAAAGTCTATTATATATTGACAACATACACATAATCAAAACTCTACCCTCAAAAATTCAATTCAATATATATATATATATATATATATATATATATATATATATGTGTGTGAGAGAGAGAGAGAGAGAAAGATTGACAAAAATCATTGGTTGGTCCATAAAGCAAAATTGGAATGTAATGCACATTTTTTGGGGTAGGGAATATTTTCTTACTTTGATCGATGTGCCCCTGCGTTCAAATCTCGAGCGCATGAATTCTAAATACTACTCACCAGTGCCTAGCAAGGATAACGCATTCTATTAGAGGAATTGCATTTGTCATGTTACGCAATGTTCAGTTGATACAGACAAAATAAAAGTAAATATTTTAACTTTACCGCGCTGAGAATTTCATTATAACAGAGTGGAATAGCAGTTAATTTGAAATTTATTAACGGTTATCTAATCTTTTATTTACAGCATTCATCAGCATATTCTGTAATTATCAAATCGAAATTTGAAGATGTGGATCATTATAACGCTAGTATTGTCATTTAAATGTACTCGCAATTTTTAATTATTTGTGTATTACCTTTAAAATATCACTTACGGAGGAATAAGACGTCTTTTTATGCGATGACCTGTTATGGTCTATTGAAAATTTGTTTTAATGCATACATCACTACCATTACCACTACTTCAACTATTGATATTACTACTGCCTTATGTTTGATCAAATAAAGGACGGAAGATCCGCGCAATGATTTAGACGTATGCGTATTTAAGGAAAATTCGGCTCAGCCTGTTATACAGACACCAGGTCTTACTTGTATACACTGGGAATATTTGTGATGACATTTTAATACATGTTGTTTAAAGAAAACAGTGCTCATTCTGTAACACTTAGAGCTTTGTTAGAATCTTCTATTGACTTTTGTGTAATGTTAAGTCAGAGAAAATTAAGGCAACATTAATGAAAGGAAATGCTTTTCGTACAATAAAAATAATCCAAATTTATTTTTTTTAATTTCAAATATATTTCCTAGAATACTAAAACCGCGGAATTTTGTTTTCATTCTAAGTCAATGTTGTCGTTAATTAATTTTATTTTCTATTTGATTACCTTTTTTAAGCAAATCAAGCACAAAAGAAAATAAGAAAATTTCACACGCACAATGTTTAATAATTCATATTTAAACACCCAGATTGTCTTAAAATTAAGATATTTACTTTTGTAAATTTATATTGGTAAAGAAAATGATTTCTACATATATCATGCAATTGAAGCGGAAAATATATATAACAATCACCAAATTTTTCTTACCTTTGAGATTTATCTAGCATGACTCATTTCAAACATAAATAAAATCGACAGAATAAATTAAAATTTATTTTGGAACATATTGCACAGCTAATATGTTGAAGATGATATCAGTAGTTGCATTTAGGAGGTTATATTATTAACTTTATTCATTTTGTATAATTGTTAGACACTAGAAATTGCTTATACGCATTTGTCATTTTAAAAGTATTTTGACAGTCTTCGTTTTAAAACTGAAGTGATGATTGCGCAAATTTTGAAATTTTATATGAATCAAAAGAACTCTCTAAATGTACTACTGCTACTTTTTGCAGCCATGGGTTTGATGAATCATTTAGATAATAATAATAATAATAACTGTAATAATAATAATAATAATAATAATAATAATAATAATAATAATGATAATAATAATAATAATAATAATAATAATAATAATAATAATAATAATAATAATAATAATAATAATAATAATAATAATAATAATAATAATAATAATAATAAAAATAATAATAATAAATAGTTAAATAGTATGAAGGTGTGTAGTAAAATTAATATAAATATAAAAAATATCTTAAAATAGAAAATTTAATCAATAATAATAATAAACAGGATTACTAATAATGAATTAAACGCTCCGCTTAGTAACATTTTTAAGTAAAGTGTGAATCACAACACGATTGTATGGTTTAGTTAAGGTTCATAAACCAGGCAACGATTAAAGTATTATTATTTTTATCCAACACTCAACAACGTATAAAGTGTACATAATTAAGTCTTATAGGACAAGGAGATGTCCTTCTTTTTAATTATAACGATTATGAAAAAGTATTACATTTTTGAGATTTGTATGAAATTAAAACATTTAGAAAATGTTAGATTGGCCAACCTCGAAGTTCCATTTATACATGTACCAGCAACTAAAGACCGGATTTTTCCTGATATTAGTGAGTACATTTCTGTCTCAGACTTAATTTAAATTTAGAAGTTAATTTTATAAAATTAAAAACCAGTAGCCAAATGCTGAAACAAATATCACTTCTGAGTGCAAAGTTATTTATTCTTGAGGAATGTCAGTACAATTCCCACGCGCAAAAATAGTAAAATATTTTTTACAGAACCAATAAATGTGGCATTTTCTTATAATTGTCAAGTATCGAAAACCTAGCAATATTTACTTTTATTAAAAAAGCGATATAAATAGTAAACTGAAACGTCGAAACACAAGGAAATAGGAAAACGTCCAATCAGTTGCATGCATCACAGAAAAATTTAGGCTCATACATATACATACACGTACATTATTTTTTGCTTACATTCATGAGGCTGAAATTGGCTTTTCCAGTGTGCTTCATGAAATGCAAACGCATTTTTGATAAAGCATTTAGTAAGTATTTTAAAATAATTATCTGGTGAACATTTGATTGAGCCTTCTATAATCGAATGATGCATACAGCTCTTTAATTGCAAATCATATGATTCAATTCTCACAGGTATTTTCTAGAGACACTGCTTTTATGTCAAATAACAAATTCTACAACAGAAATAAGTTAGTTATTTAAGAGGTGATGTGGATAATCGAATTGAGGAAATACATGTTCAGAATTTTTAGCCAGAAATGGATTGGAAGGTCATGCTTGTTAGCTCACTCACACATCGTGATTTTGAATATTTTCTTACTTTTTGGAATTATATAGATAAGATAATTTGGAGATATTAGGGGAGGAAAATGAGAAAGACATCCTGCGTCCCACAAAATTTCTTATAATTTTTACACATGGGAACGCCAGAAAATGAATAATAAAAATTCACATTCCAAAAATAAATAAATAGATATATCATATTATCCTACTAAATGATTTACACGCATACGTTTATTGTTTTATTATATTTTTAGTAACGTATTCGCTTTCAATTTATGTTTAAAATGGTTTTATTTTAAATAAAACAAAATTTATGTTCCAGAATAATTTTTCAATTAATAATGCAATGAAAATAGAGACTTACTCTGCACTATTTACTACTACGATCCTATTACACAAAAATAAGAAAATAGTATAGCATGTTGAAATCAAATGAGTTATACTGATATATATATATATATATATATATATATATATATATATATATATATATATATATATATACGTATGAATGTTAAAAAATATTGGCAAAATCGGGAAAGACGTTTTGTCAAATTCATTTTTTCGCAATACTTAGTTTATATAAAACATTACGTCATAACTTAAACATATCACAATATGGTAATTGGAATCTATTTACTAGGCCATGGTTCTGTCGGCGATTCGCGACTGTTCAGACATAATCAGAACCGTTGTGTAAAAGAATTGTACTGACGAAAACTAAGTCCAAGTTTAGACAGCTCATCCATCGTGTTTGACTTATTGTCTATTCCTTTGAACCTCCGTTCGTGTCACTTACCACAAATAATCTATTAATTTAGCAATAATTGATTGCACGGGTGGTGGTAAAATTAATTCTTAAAACACCAATCTCTTTGTATTTAAGCCAGTCGTGTGGAAACATAGCAAAACTACCGCCAGTCGTAAAAACAGAAGCCTTGAGTCCGTAGTTTAATTGATAGATGTCTGCATGAGGCAAAATAAGACAAACAAATTGGATATAAAATAAAATTTTCATTTGAATTCGTTGGTATTGCGACTTATAAATTTAACATTTCGATTCCACCTACTTAAATTTTGTTTAAAGAAAAAGTTGAACTACACAAAACTAACTTATTGCAAATCTATTTAGCAAAATGCTACAAACAGAGGCGTTATTATTTATCTAGGTACATGTTTGCTTTATCTATCTGGGATGGATTTTTCTGCGTAATAACAACGATTTTCCTGTAAAATACTCTTACAAACAATGTCCTTAGCTTTCCTCAAAACCACATTTTGCATCGAAATAGCATAATTGAAACGATTTTGAAAACGGGTTTGATATCTTCCTTAAACAAATTTTTTTATAACCTTGCCGGATTACGATTAGGAATTTTTCTGAAGAACAATGAATGATTATGTAGAGTAATTGAATATTCTTAGAGGAAAAAATCTGGACCAATAGCTGAAAAGGATATAATTTATCTGTTGAGAGCTCTGCAAACTACTTTGAATGAAGCATTCAAGATTTGTTTATATTTTTACTTTGTTGATCTTATAAAAATGCTTTATTCCTCATAAACACACGCACTATGTATATACAAATTTGAAAAATATCAGGATTTGATTGTGTATATGATTTATGTATACCCCCAGCATTGTGCAACGTAATAACCGAAGTTCACCAAATTAACTGGTTTCTTTATCTTTGAGCACTTGCAAAGTAATTGACTTAATTGCGGTAACCATGATTTGAACCAGGTTACAGGTGGTTGCTATTCTGCACATCATTACCTATGTCATCGTAGCCCCGCATTGTATACACCTTTTTTATAGGTCTTATAATTTGTGTTTTATTGGTCGGGTAACTCTACAACTGAATCATTCTCAGTATCACTTTGGACTTAAAGTTCGAAGTAGCTATCTATGATCTGCCATTATATGACAAACACGATGGCAACTGAAAATATAATTGTGGGATTAGTTTCTATAAACGTTATCCGTTTAAACAAATAATGTGATAATAGACCGTTCGTGTTCATATTTGACAAGCATCATGTTTTTGCCAGAATTGACGATGTCGAGACGTAAACCATGGAGCAGTAGTTTCAGTGTCTTTCAGTTAAACTTTAATGCCACCGTAAATATATATATATATATATATATATATATATATATATATATATATATATAATGTTATATGAAAATACAAACGAATAACGAGATCTACAAGGATCTATACACGTATATGGAATTACACGCAAATTTGAAAGGTCACATTCCAAAGTATTAGTTCACATATGTGACACATGTAGCAAATGGTATTAAAAGTTCAAAATAGTATTCTGTCATTGCTTAGATCGTTGTTTGATTCAAACTTCTATTATGACTTTTTGAATAAATCATCGATATTTCCACAATTTCGTTTACACAATATTTCATATTTAGGCTTAAATTTCGAAACCTCATGCCGTCTTCCTTTTTTTAAGATATGAACCGTCTTGTAATTTATGATAATGAGACAACAACACTGTTTTATATCGCATCTTTATAAGCTCTTGTTGTGAATTTGCTCATTTCAATCATAAACACACGTGGCTTTGGAAAAGATGGCCCGAAGTGGTATAACAGACGTTGACAAGTTCAAGCAGGGCAAAGCCAGGATTTATTCTGCTTTACGTTGATAAAGACATCGTGGCGACATCGGTTAATGCTCTTGAGTCCAATGTATGAGAGTCCATTATGCAGTGAAGAAATCTCGGATTGCGCTCGACAACTTAGACCAAAATATATCCCGTCATATGATCGTCACATGTGGATATGAATTGCAGAAACCAGTATTTATTAGGCACGTCGTTGACCAACTGACGTGAGACAGCCAATTACCAGTCTTGAAATTCATTATGACTTGAAATAAATAGCCCGTTCTAATTTGAGTTTATTTTATTAAGTTTTTATGTTGAAAATCATTGTGCAATAAATTCTATATATACTATCAATAGATGATATAAGGATTTCGTTCTAGCCGGCTTTCGTAGACGTTAATTGGCCTGCAGTAAGGAAGGAAGAAGATGAGGACGAGTGGACTATTATAGGATGGAGCAACTTTTGGTGATTCAACAGTCGTCAATAACTACAATCACTTGGTACTTCGTTTGGATTAAATAATCCGGAATTGTTGATTGAAAGATAGTGCTACATCGCTCTGGATCATCTTCCGGTGTTGATGTTAATGAATTCTGTTGGTTAGCTACTTGCTTCATAGTTTTGTGTGTTAAACTTGTGAGGTATATTGCAATTGATGAAGGCTATCGATAAGTTAAGCCGAAATATTTTAACAAAAGGAAACTATTGGAACAATGGAGGCTGCGTTACTCAATACGTAGGTCAGGTAATTTAAATTAATCCAGGTCCGCAAAAGCAATCTCTCATTCAAGAAACATTTAACATAGGATTAGCTACTTCTTTGTTCTTCTAATGTGTTTGCTACCAACCAAATTTTTAAATTGTAAACAATATGAGATTTGTAAAACGGGGGCCGTATTAATTTAAAATTTCTAGACATATCTCTATCTGTGCGTTGAATGTGATGTTTACTGTAACACGTGGAATAGTTTCTTCTCGTGGTTTTATTTATTCTTCTAGTCATTATTGATGCTGAACAATCACCACAAAGAGGTAGTTTCAGGTAAATATTGCTGTTGCTGTTTTCTATTACGTAAACTGGGCAAGGTCTCATTTTAATTTTAATGAATTTATTTGGATAATAGTTTATATGTTAGATTTTCTTCAAATTCTCTAACTCTTCCTTGAATTTGTTTTTGAACTGTATCTGCCTGACTCGGTTGGCTGAGATATTTGCTAGATACCTCTTGTAATTTTTTGGGATGCAGTTATTGCAATTATTGTTTCGTCCCGTGAATGTCGATTTCAAATGAATCGTACTTGTCAGGCTGCTGTCGTTGTCTAGGAGCAGTTGAATGTCAAGACAATTAAGCATGTTCTCTCAATTTTTTTGTATTACATATTGGATATACATGGCTTTCCAAATGAACGAATGCAATCAAAAAATAATTGATTGCGCGGGTTGTGTTAACAATTATTTAAATCAAGCTTGCGAGCTTGAAGTAAACACCAATCCTATCTTATTTATCCAGTCGGTAGTTTTGTTACGTTGAATGAATGCAAGTTTGATGAGATTGTATTATATGTGATACAAGTGTGGATGGTTTAAGTTTTGCATTAGGTATTAAGAGATACCAATAAGGTTCCAGCTGATGGAAAGTCTGAACAGAATGGCCTCAAATTGTGGGTATTATAGTGCAGTGAATATAGTTTCAGACTCCCAAGTATATGTGCCACGGTTCATGTCCGGTCCGCGGTAAATATTGGGTAACTAAACACACAATCTTAACGTGCTAATTTTTGCAAGAAGCAATCATTTTCTGCGGTCTCTCACACGCAGTTAAAATTTCCTAACAAGTACAGGGGTGAATGGTAAATGAGAAAAATGCAAAATGTAAAATCGTGTTGACGCATTAATTGCGTTCTTGCTTGTTGCATGTAAGTAGGATGCCGCGCTACGCTTCAAAATCACCGTCTATTTGGACAACTAGAGTGAAGATTGTCTTTTAACTTGATACTTAAATTGCTTTAACATAGCTCTGTCAAACAGATAACACGGTCCCACATTAAATGGCTAGTTAAACTATAAATTTGTGGCGTAATGCCTACTGATTATTAGTCGGTAAGCACGAAACGCATGAGTCAATTTAATTGCAAGTTTTGCTCACGTATGTTGTAATTTATTTTCTTCGTTCCGTAAACCTATGCCTCTAAACTGGTTCGCGAAGCCAGATATATAAGTTAATATATTCGTAGTATCGATTACAAAGGTAAATATTAATTGAAATATTTTCATAAAAAAGAAATAGTTGAGTTATTTTATCTCCAACTATCCACAAATAGACATTTTTATGTATGTCGAAAATTAAAACAAACGGGAAATTGAAACGTGGGAAAACGTGATTTATCGATTCATGTTTATCTGTATACATCCAATTCAGAATATGTCCAATGCTCTAATATATTTTATTAATCTACATCGCTTAACAATTTACTTTATGATTCCTATTTTATTTAGTAATTGTTTTGGGGCGAAATCTCTTATTTATGCAGTTGAGGCCCCGTATCTAAAATCATTTAAATGTAAAATTTTGCACGTCTTCTAACCAAAATTGATAAATGCATAAAGAAATCAGCACAAATACAAACAAAAATATTACGCTCCGATAAATGCGAAGATGTAATAATGGACGAAACAAAAAATATTGCAAAAATAAAGAGTGCGTTGAGTGAAGATAAAAATTTTGTGTGTCTGGTAGGAACACCAGATGAAATAGGCAATGCTACGTTAAAAAATAAAAATAAAATAAAATAAAATCTTCAAATGATGCCGATTTAATTGATATTGTAAATGCAAAGAACATTAATCCGGTAATATCATCAACATAAGTAATATATAGGCTGAGAGAAACACACAAAAACGGTTGGAATTTGAATTGAGAAATAAATTGTGTATTGAAGCATAACTATTATATGAAGCAGGTTTATATGGCACACTTAAAAAAGGCAGTTTCCTTTTCGCTAGAACTCAATTTGAATGCAATATCTCGTAATTCATACGGTTAAATTTAAAAAGCCAAGTGGCCTTAACGGCTCAAATTAATTTGCCGAAAATTTGTCAAAATTGAATTCATAATTTAATACGCGGGACCAGTGTGAACACACAAACTACCGCTGACCAATTACATGCGACTTCGCATCTATATAAGCGCAATGAAATTACCACACAACACGTTCTGCTCTGCTCGCAACTTGTGAATTCTCTCGCCATATGTGCTGCGCTGACTGTCTACGCCGACTGATTTGCTCGTGTTTATTACGCTGTGTCACTAATTCGGCTAGTCTTCAATCACGCCAATCTTCTTGTTGCTGCGCATTTAGTCATGCGTAATTAATAAACTAATAATCAGATTTCTACATGTGCCAGCCATTTTGATTTTGCCACAGGCCTTCAACAGGACTAGTCATGAAAATCGACAGCAACTAACACATTCTGCTTCGTTAATTCTACTTATTCACGTGCATCAATCAACGACCTGGACACGAAGAGCCGGTGTCTTGAAGGACTTCTGGACATCCACATATTATTAAATCTTACTATCTCTCACCGAAGTTGCCGGTGATTACGTCCCTGGCCCTATAAAGGGCCAACCACAATAACTGCTCTCTCCGAATCCTTATTTGTTATTCTTAATAGTTTCACACAGCACTGCTAGCTGGAGTGTTACACGGTTACGTTTTATTAAGTACAGATATTGTATAAAAATAAATTTGAAGATGGAAACGCAGTCACAGTTACACAAGCGCAAAATCGTGCACACATATATTTAGGCAATTTTTGTACTATGTATGTACTTAATTCAAATTAATGCCAGCTGCTTTCACAAAATGTACAATATAAAATACCATATATCGCAGTCGAATTATGTTCTTTAGAAAAGAAATTAAACTTTTTTGACTGTGCTCTATAGACCTGTTTTATATTAAATTTATGATTCGATGCAAAATTTATTTCACAATTTTAATTACTAACACACAAAATTGATTGCACTGAAAATTAAACAACAACAAGTTTATCCATGTTATATGTCCGTTCCATGCAATGGCTAAATAGTTAGTCCGCATCGTTGAATAATCACATAACGCAATCGTCAATTGTGTTAACTGCTCGAAAGATGACGTCACTATGCAAACTTCAATTCCTATTAATGAATATATAAAAAATGTATAAATTATTCAATTGTGGTTTCGTTGAGTTTGCAAATAAAATTCCTAATACAAAATTTAAATTTGGAATACTGGTGCATGCTAATGTGACATGTTTGCTTGCAAACTTTCGCTTCGATGGAAGCATTCACATGCATGGGAATAGTGTGCTAATAGGGAGATCCGTGACTCCCAGGTTAGTGGAGATTTTCCTATATCAACCCGAGAATACGTCACTAAAGTACGGTATCTTGAAGCGCTCGGAGGATATGCATTTTCTTTCCAATGAGAGTATTCATATGCATGGGAATATTGTGATACTATGGAGACCCATATCTCCGGTGTTAGTGCAGATTTTCCCATATTAACCTGAAAATACGCCACTAAACTAAGGTATCTGTAAGCATTACAGGTAAATACATTACGTTAATTAAATTTTTATTTTCTTAAACGCAGGTGGCAGTAACTAATACTTCATCCAATACTAAATATTGTTCCCGAGAGCAGCAGTTTCACAACAAAACTTGAAAATGTCGAATGTTTGCACCTTGCAAATGTGCTAATGAAAACATGATTTCGAGGGAAAGTCAAATAGAAAAATGTAACTTAATAAAATCTGGTCTTCTCAGTATTTAGATTATTTTGAAATGCGAGCTTTAATAAAATTCATTGTACCCTTTTTATGTGCAAAAACAAAAAGAAATTTTATCAGATATAAGAAAATTTTCTTTCGCATGGTCTTCT
This sequence comes from Eudiplozoon nipponicum, assembly GCA_029291075.1. Classification (NCBI taxonomy): domain Eukaryota; kingdom Metazoa; phylum Platyhelminthes; class Monogenea; order Mazocraeidea; family Diplozoidae; genus Eudiplozoon; species Eudiplozoon nipponicum. The sequence goes on along the minus strand of JAQBSW010000024.1, from coordinate 269,268 downwards.
CAAATATCTACTCATGAACATATCTTTATATATAAATTGGAAAGCAAAACAAGATAGAAATACGTGAACAAAGCGAGTGTGAAAAATAGAAACCAATCAAATTGCGTGCGTCACATCCAGTTCAAACTCAATGCTTGTACGTGCTTCTTCTGCTTACATAAATCCGGCTGCAATTTGTTTATCCATAAGGCTTCGTATGTGGCTAGCTCCCTTTTGTTTCTGCATTTAGTAATTACTTTGAATGCTACGTCTGGAGAACATACGTGCGTTGTTTCGATGATGTGTTGCGCAATAGCAGACGTGTATTCACCATTTGATTTAAAACAGGCGTTCAAGTTGCAATGTTCTCTCATTCGAGTAATTAACCGTCTGGTCGATCGGCCTACGTAAGTTGATCGACAACTTGCGCATGTATATTGGTAAATAATATTTGATATCGACATTAACGGCTGTTTCTCTTTGATTGCTGGTAAAGGCAAGTGTGTTACCCTAAATAACACTCGTAGTTTGGCTGCATTAAATGTGCGTGTCAATGCTGCTTCAACTTTCTTTTGTGCCATTCGGGAAACTGCATCCCCCTTAAATGGGATGTTTAGGTAGACGGTTTTCTTTTCTGGCCCATAGTACGTCTGTTTCTGGTTAACTCCCCTTTTAATAATTGATTCAATTAATTGTCTGGGATAGCCATTAGACATTAAATCGTTAATTGCCTTATTATATTCATTTTCTTTAGAATCTTGACTAACCAACCTGTCAATTCTTGAGAAGCAACCACGAACTGTTGATAATTTATATTGAAATGGCACAAAACTGCTGTAATGCAAATACTGTGCAGACCATGTTGGTTTATGGTAAATTGTTCTGTTTAATTTACCATTAGTTTCTTTCCTTGATGTACTGTTATGCAGCTACTGCTTTCATCCAAATTTAGGTCAATAAAAATAAAGAATAATTTTGAGTAATTGATCGACACCTCTTTAGTGGGAAAAGAAAGTCTATTAAAATTGCCCGCGATTGTTTTTAAAAATTGTTAAACTTCTTAATGCCTATTTTATAGATTAATAGAGCAATGCCATCCTCAGAAACTTTTCAGTCAGATTTAAAGAAGGAATGAAAGTTACCACTTTAGTATAGACCTGGAAAAATTATAGTTTAGCAGAACATTCAATTTAATTGGGACGCATTTTACCTCATAATTTAAGAGGAAGTGAGGCCGGCTTTATCACGCACACTTAATACAGCAAAATTTTCCCAGGTGGCGTGGTGTCCCTTCTATAATTAAAGATTAGGTGACTAGTTAGGACTTGAAAAGTAAGCAGATGCCACATAGGCTCTCAAAATTGTGAGGTGTGTGTGTGGCAGAGTGGTGTCAGGTAAAAAGCCACAGACTGCGAATCAAACGTGTCCAGGTTCGCAACCCGTCCACGGCAAATTTCTGGACATTACCTGAAGATGTCAATCAAACTACGTAGGGCGATCTACCAGTCCGTTAACAACTAGGGTGGATAACATAACAAATAAAATGTCTGTGTTAAATCGATTGTTCAATACGGCTACGCCGTTGCGCTAAGTAATATTGAAATCTCGATCGTTTGTCCACCAGATATCGCTTTTAAGAAACATACCAAAGTAAACACCTGAAATGAGATAGAAATGTATGAAGCCTTTGGATTCACAAATTAAAGCACGATTGGTTCAGGCGGAAAAAAATTGTTCGGGCGTTGACACCGAACTGGACTTGATGCATGTGAATGATGGCTTTTGCCCAATTTCATACATTCTCTTCGTTTCCAGTTTCCGTTATTTTAGCTATGCGAAAATAATAAATGTATGCTGTGTATGGCTGAATTGCTTTTTTATCTTTTTGATGGAAATATTACGATTAATTTGGTAAATACTCTCACTCAAAAGTAAGTATACGTTAATACCTCACATCAATGAATAGATAATTTTGCAGCACAATCAATTTCTTTCACACATTATTTAGAATTACAGTAATATAGCTTAATAGAAAATGGTCATTCCTCGTGGACAGACAAATGTTCAATCAGAGATTTTAAAATATTTTTTATTCTTTTTGCCGTATAAATCCTCCGTAAGATATGAGAATTATTTATATAATGTTTGAAAAGTCTTGAATTTTTGACGAATTTATTTATTGACTTCCAAGTATTCAATGTTTACATTTTTCCTTTAGCAATGGAAAACACGATACTAATCGCAAGTTTCTTACGAACCGGAATAACAAATAAAGAAATAAGTCCAAACGAAAAACACTAATATTTTGAATGACATTGCACTCCGTTTCACAGTGCGATCATCAAATTAATTTGATTTACGAGTTTCTTACGAGGTTCTTTTTGGCTTGCACTTGTGGTTCCGCAATACTCAGGTTTACGCTCATTTATAAGTACACCCCGTATCAGTCTGTGTGATGGCTGGATGATAATTAGTCCTGCCACCCTGAAGGATTTCACAACATTAGTACTAAACAATGAATATTATTGAAATATCCAGTATTAACGTTTCGTTGCTTCAATTCTAACACTCCATAAATATAATAATACTCATTACACTTATCCCAAAAGCAGATTTAAGCAGATGTAATAATCACTTTCAAAACAAATCTACTTATATTCATTTTTTATTTTAAATTCAAAAACGGTTACCAACAATCTAAGTACTTCAATTATTAATCCTCTACATGTACTTTGGCATGAAATACATATAAACACACACACACACTACTATATATATATATATATATATATATATATATATATATATATTACCAGAATGTGGTTGACTCAACTCTACTCTTTCAGTTCACTTTCAGAAGTACCCAATTACGGGTTTATTTAATTCCCTTATTTGTGCAAAAAGTTACTGAGAGGAGAATGAAGAAATATCGAACAAATGGTGGTTTAACAGTACCGTTGCGATGCCAAAGTAATAAAAAAAAAATTCAGAAACAGACCAGCCAGAATTACGACACAGTTGATGTCCAAATGTCCTTGCCCCAGATGAGAATCGAACTCATTTTGTTCATGTCCGTAGGTCGCAAATGCCAGTTACTCAGAGAAACAAAGGAGAGTGGTAGCCGTAGTGATGCTTTGAATAAGATAACAGAGCAAAGCATGAGGAAACACTCAAATACACGGCCTTTAATAATTAATAAAATCCATGCTACTAAGAAAACCTATATATATATATATATATATATATATATATATATATATATATATATATATATATATATATATAAAATTTATATATATAAGGTATGAGTATACAATTTAATGATATATCCGTCAATAAATACGTGTATAAATAGTTAAAACGTCTTCCGTTATCAATAAATATACGCCAAACTTATGTAGTTATGCAAATATGAAAAATAAATAAATTGGCAACAGTGAGTGTTCACATTAAAATTTATTGCATACAATTCTCCATAAATATATATATGAACAGTCTATATATATATATATACACACATATATATATATATATTATTATTTACATACATACTCACACTTTATATAAATATAAAAAGTATATCCGTATGCATACATTTACAACCCACGTATAACTTTAAACATATATATGAATAAAATTAAGCAGTTGTATACGTTTACGCAACGTTAAGCGTCCATAATTAAAAATTCAATTAGTATGTCAGTCAACATATAAATTTATTATATATTTAAATATAAATATTCCCACAATTTATATAAATATATAAATATTCCTAAATAAATGTGTGTATTAACCATATATTTCAATGCATTTGTAAAAATAATGTTATAAGCAACAATAAGAGTTCAACTTAAAAAGTAAGCTAATAGGAATCATAATTAATATATTTTATCAGACAAACTATATATATATATATATATATATATATATATATATATATCATTTATAACTTATATTAACACACATCAACACATAAGTGTATAAATTATATATATTTTTTTTTTAATTTTTTAATATATATACATATTTATATGTATATATAAATTTAAGCAATAGTGTAATTTAGATACTGGTTAAGGCGGAGAATTATTATTGTTACAATTGTGTATCAGGCCTTGCGCAACTGGTAATAAATTATCTTATGTGCACATTTTTTGTCGTGCTTTCTGGCGACGTATGTTTAGGAGCCGGTATTACACTCTCTAATCACCATAAATTTGAATGAGGAATGTTGGAAATTTGGATAGTAAAATCTCCTATACTAATTTGTCAACCTGCTGTAGTGAAGCTAACTTCATATAAAGACTTCGACTACAAAGCCAACTCACTATTTGTAATATATGTACCATATCTGTAAAGGGAAACAACAGTACCTCATACCTGCACTATAGTTACCAAATATATTATGGGTAAAGTGTTTAATAGAGACTGCCACTGATGAGTCAACCATGAGCACGAAACGAATGTGCACGAGATTATACTTTCCATTCATGCCATCTTTGGTTTATCCATCTTGTCAGATTTGAACTAATTTGTTACTAGTTGCGCAAAACCCAACACACAGTTGCATATATTTTAGGTCTCCGCCAAAAACATTATCTTAAATTTATATATCTAATTGAATGATGTCATGTTTTCCGCGGATGGTGATAACTGATATCGATCAAGGCCATAGTGTATAGATTTGCTGAAGACAAAGATGTTCAAAAATAGTTGTATTTCTCAATTTTGGTGAACTTTAGTACATGTTAAAATCAATTGTGTTGGTACCATGTACCTTTTCGTCAAGTTAGCTTCGCTATTGCAGGATTACAAATTCGTATAGGAGATTTTACACTCCAATTTTCTCACATTCGTCACCCAAGTATATAGTGGGAAAAGAATGTAATACCGGCTTCTCCTGATGAGTCGCCATTAAGCGCGAAAGAATGTCCACGTGATTATTCTTTCCGTTTGTACTGTCTTTGTTGTATACTTCTGGTCATATTTGAATAATGCTTAAAGTTGATAAAGTAATTTCATTCACGACGGTGTCAACAATGTCTCGATGGCCGATCGTACATGGGCTAACGGGGCTATGGCGGTGGTGTCACCAAGGCGTGGTGGATTTCCGACCGGCTTATCCTCCAAAAGGAGTCAGCCGCAGTAAAGTAAAGTAAAGTATAAATCTCACAATGTATTTTGAAATCAAGGAGACATATATTTATAATTTATATTTATATATACCCACATATTATATAAATATATAAAACGACTCAAAGAGCGTATACTTGAACATTAAGATTAACCAGATTATCGTGTAACTGATGTTGAAAGACATAAAACCATGCAAGAAAATAATGTAGTTGTTAGAGTATAGTATGGTTGAGAAATGCGTTCCATAAACTGAAGGGAATACTCTAATCTAAATTAGACTAATACCTCATTTCATTAAATTTAGCAACAAGTTAATGAATTTCTACTAAGAAAGCGAAACACGGGATTTACAATAAAAGCACAACAACATATTAAATTGATCACTGCATGTAGAAATTATATAAAAATAATTTTGAACGTATCAGATGTGACTGTGAATTTATATCTAAATGTGTTAGTTAAAAGCTGAATAAATTAAACTCGGTTATGCTTTGGTCACAAACGAAACCACTATTTGGAAAAATGAATTATAATTATTTATTACTGAAACAGTTTGAAATGTCGGGTGCTTGCTATTTTCTGCATTCATTTTTTCCATTTCCAAACACTTGAAGTAATTATGCATATACACGTAAATATAGTCTTTTTGTCGGCAAAAACAATTTTCTTTGAATAAAAAATCAATAAAATCAACGTGAATTGTTGTCTTCTGAATAATGGACCTTACATCCTTTTACATATTAACTACGCCATTACACACAAATATGTATATGTATATATATATATATATATATATATATATATGTATATATATATATATATATATATATATATATATATATATATATATATTATATATATTAGTCTGTTGGAGCTATTATTTGGAAGACAGTTTGGAATCAAAATGAAAGTATCACAATTGATATTTCATATATTGGTAATTATATATATATATATATATATATATATATGTAAAATATAAATATATATATATATATTTATATATATAGAAATTATTTCTATCTCTTCTGGTTATTTATATTGGTACTGCAAGAATGATATAAGTCATATGTTGCCGTGGTATATTTGTACTGTTTTAAATTATTTCCTCGCAAAAAATAGAAATATAATATTTGTTTATATGTACGCTTGCGAACAAATCAAAGTAAATGGTGTACTAATTATTGGACAATAACGGTGTCAGTCTGATGCGTGGCATGCGGCATAGAAAATGTTTAAATGTACATTATTTATAAGTGTATAAACAAAGGATTATGTGCGTATGTATTGTAATATATATTATATAAACACATCTCTATACTACTCTATAATTATATATTGCTGTAGCGAATCTAAATAGCCTTCCATATCATAATTGCGTCTAAAAATGTATGACTGGTTACTACTAGTACCAACACAAGGACAAATTTATTAATTAGTAAAATGCTTATATAAAACGTCTAGCCTAGAAATGCATACTCCAAGGGATAAAATGTTCTCATATATAGACTTCGAGTTTCAGAATCTGGAATGCTTTTATTAAAAATGTTTGCAGTTATATTCCTTTTATTTTATAATTTCACAGTATTATGTCGTAGTGAACAGGATAAACTGAACATATGCTTTAATTCTATAAGATGCTTAATTTAATAAACATGTTTTTTTAATATTCAACATCTAATGCTGGTTAGTATCCTTTAAAATTTTGAACTTTTACTCATAAATCGTTTAAAAATCATTTAATTCGTGGGTGAAGATGAAAATTCTTCAAATAATTTTATAACATTGTGATAGCCACCAATCCAAGTATACCTGACCAGCCGCACAACATAGCAATACTACCGTCGGACAGACGCGTTAACGTGTTTCGAAATTCCATGATCATCATTGGAGCACAACGGAAAACTGGCTAACAATGATCATGAACAAGTTAGAAAACTTGATTTAAAGCATATTTATCACTACCAACACTATGAGTGTTAACTTAATTCTATAATTTATACACTTGCGTGGAAAGCTGCACAGATGTTATATTCACGTCTGCATAGAAAACGCGCGGCCGATATTTCCAGTCGTGTACTGCTCATGTGAGACTTCTTGGGGCTAGAGCCGTATATCTTATTTTTAACAGTTAGTATTTGCATTTTAGTTTAATCCTCGTTAGTCAGTTTGCCGTCATGTTCTGATGAGAATCATTGAAGTTTGAAATGCATCAGTATGTGTGACTGGTTGTAGTTGTGCTAGATTTCTCTATTGACTGAGTAAAATGAGATTGGTACTTGCATTAAGATCGCAAACCAAGTTTATTGCAAGTTTAATTCAAAATTCAAAATCCATTCTAAATAATCAAAATTTTATTAAAGCATATTTTAATTGATTAAACTATATATTATACGCTTTAGTAAATATAGACCAAAAAAATTAGTCATGTAATGCAGAAATTAGAGATACACCAATTAAGCATAAAATTAATAAACTCTCACATATTTGTGCTGTGGTGTAAGAAAGCAGCTTGAAATCCTGGAAATCTTCATCATTTTTAAATTCGCTTGATTTTAGAATTGTTATTTATATTTTTCAAATATAAAGTTCTATTTCTTTAAAGTTTGCGAGCTTGAAGTAAACACCAATCCCATTGTATTTAACCAGTCGTCGAACAACATAACAAAACTACCGCCAGCCGCAACGAACTGACGCGTTTCGACCTTCCATGATCATCATCAGAGTACGACGGCAAACTGACTAGCGAGGATCAAACCGCATTGAATATATATGGAAAGCAAAATTAGATAAGCGGCTCTCACCTCTAATAGTCTTGCATACGTTGTACGTGACTGGAAATGTCGGCTGCACAATTTCTATGCAGTCACGAACATTAAATGTTTGTAGCTTTCGCCACACACGTATATATAGATAATACGATCAAGAAAGGTCGAAACGCGTCAGTGCGTTGCGACTGGCGGTAGTTTTGTTATGTTGTTCGACGACTGGTTAAATACGATGGGATTGGTGTTTACTTCAAGCTCGCAAACTTGATTTAAAGAATTGTTACCACCACCCGCGCAATTAATTATTGTTTAATTGTATTGTCTATATATATGTGTGTGCGAAAGCTGCAAACAGTTAATGTTCGTGACTGCATAGATATTGTGCAGCCGACATTTCCAGTCAAGTACAATGTATGCAAGACTGCTAGAGGTGAGAGCCGCATATCTAATTTTGCTTTCCATATATATTCAATGCGGTTTGATCCTCGATAGTCAGTTTGCCGTCGTACTCTGATGATGATCATGGAAGGTCGAAACGCGTCAGTGCGTTGCGACTGGCGGTAGTTTTGTTATGTTGTTCGACGACTGGTTAAATACAATGGGATTGGTGTTTACTTCAAGCTCGCAAACTTGATTTATAAAAAATTGTTACCACCACCCGCGCAATCAATTTTTGTTTAATTGTATTGTCTATAAAGTTCTATTTGTCTGAGCTAAATGCATGAGGTGATACGGCAGACTGCTCCTTTCTATTTTTCTATATCAATTGAGGTACTTATAATTAATTAATATTACCCCCATAGTTCAAGAATTAATTCCATTGTTTTGAATGGAGTTTAAAACTCGATCAGAGGTGTTCAATAATAAATTTAGTGAATATTTCAAAACCACTCGATGTCAAATTTTGTGTCAGGCGATATATATAATCATTTAGGAAGAAACATTCTGGAGTAAAACAGTCAAGTATCATACTTGTGCATGAAGGTAATTTAGTTCAGCAAGAATTTATTTTATAATAAATGAGTACATGATGGTTGCTTATAAACGCGATCAATATTTGGATTCTTTTTAAATCTCAAGCAAGTCAGACTGCCGGAATTACAATTGCATTAGACATATCATTTAATAAATGTAAATTGAGATTATTTTGTGTATCGATTAAAAAAATTATCATAAGTATTTTTCAAGTAACTTTAATAACACTCGAAGATAGTTGATCTCAAATTTATACAGGGTGCATGGATTTGCTGGGGGTAATAGGTGTGCAGAAATTGTTGTAATTCCCAATTTTTGTAAACTTTAGCATACATTAAAATCTATTGTGTTAGTACCATGCACTTTTTTGGAAACCATAGTGATTTTATCCGGTACTGATACAATAGCCATGTTGCTGGTACCATTTGCAGGCTTGGTATATATTTTATATAATGCTTTGACTTTAAAGTTGCGTTGTTGAAGACTTTTAATGAAGTTAGCTTCACTACTGTAGATTTACGCATTAGTATAGGAGATTCTAGCGTCCTATTTCGCCACATTCCTCACTCTAATAAGGGGCGTAATAACGGCCCCTACTGAAAAGTTGCTAGTTAGCACGAAACGAATATGCATGCTGTCTTTTTTATCCTTCTAGTCATATTTGAACAAAGTTGTTACTAGTTGCGAAACACGTAATACACATTTGCATATATACCGCGTGTAACTTTGTCTCTTTTATACACCTCGTTGGCCGTTTTTCCAATCAAACTAACCTGGCTGTATGATAGCCGGATGTTGAAATGCCATTTCCAGCAATATTTACCTGCAATGATTCGAGTTCATTAACATATAAAATCTGCATATGAGTTGTTCGGCAAAGATAGCATTCGATCCTTACGCGAGCCCATGTTTATACAACGAATCTGAGTCACGGCGCAGCAATGTGTGTCTTGGTATTTGGAATCGGCAATGTTATCTTACGCACAATTAACACCATCTTATCTGATGTTTGTGGAACTGAAAGGTTGCAAATTTTCTTCGTTGAATACATTGAATTCCTCTCTAAACTTTGCCATCTAAAATTACAAATACCTTTTGTTTATTAACTATTTGTGCAGCGACTCTTTGTTTTTAAGATGTTGTTAAATATATTGTCAAGTTGGTTTATGAAGACGAGAGTGGGATCCGTGTAATCCATACGAAATGCATACGCGTAGATATATATATATATATATATATATATATATATATATATATATATATATATATATATATATATGCCTAATGATATTCACTTTCTTTGAATATAACAAAGTATTCCATTCGCATAAGTGAACAGGTGTCTATATGATCCCAAAAATGAAGAATCATGTAGCTGGAATTAGGCCTTAGGTCAGCGATCGCTCCTACTTTGATGGGACATAATGTGGGAGAATTATTTTCTCTTTTAAAAAATTATTTAATTTACATATAATTTCCGAAACGGCTTAAAGAAAAGCCTCGATCTATGAAGTTTCTTAAATTGTTATTTATTGAATTAGGAGAAACATGCGAGCCAATTGATCATTTACCTGATTATCGGGTTGCGATCCGATTTGTTTGCATCCGCTGTCTTCCTGATTTTTTCTCCAAAATTTTCGATATCCGGATATGGATATCTTTTTCAATGGAAAGCACATCTAATACTAAGTAGACAGCCAATTCATCTTTTGAATTTTGATTATGACAATATTAGGGATCACGATAAATTGGGTCTGTAACATATCGCATTGACATTTTTTCTCTATTATAAAAACTATGCATTATATCATTATATAATCTATCGTTCTAAATAAACAATTGCTAGTCACTCTACACTTTCAAAATTTGCATATTACTGGAGTCAATTTATTCACTGATCTTCCGAATAATCGGGCCAGATTGTCTTCGTAATAAATTTTTAAATTAGTTCTTTCATTAACTATTGCATAAAAATTATTTATTACACATATTTTATTTTGCCTTTTGTTATGATAATTGTATCAATATTTGAATTAGCGTAGGCAGTGAAAATACTGCAGACTGTTCACGTGTTGATAAAGCGTATAACAAAATTGTCACTATTTAGTTAAATATATATGTGATAATTATTCCTGACCTTATGACTTAATGTACTTATTTATGTGATTTAACGTCTTTTACCTAGCATAAATTTTCTGATATTGTAATCTATTTGATAGAACATGTGTGGTTCAAATTCAAATAATTATATTCTATGCTATTCTATTAATTATCAAGAATATAGTTATTGTAGATAATGGCATGCTAATGTCAAGAATATATAACTAAATATAACAATCTTACAGTTGTTTACTTACTGGGCTTCCATTTGATTAGGTGAAAGTGAGCTAGTCTGATTATTTTATTATTTTACTTGTATTTTGCTGCAGCAGTCACACGGATGCTAGCGATTAATTGCGTGTTGATTTTTGTGTGTGTATGTGTATGTCACTGTGTGCGTGTATTGTATTACAAAGTAATGTTTGAGATCTGGTAATTCTACTATTTATGGTTATATTTTGAACAGGCTTTCTTAGGTTGGCCATTGCGTGTATAACCTTTTCTTTTGCGCAATTTGTCCATCGTATGGCTTTGTTGATGAGGTTAACTTATTCTCCCTATTAACGGCGTGGGTGTCCAAATTGCACTCTTAATCATCTTGGCTTGGAATTTTTATGACCGTTAATGATGATAGTGATGCCGTTTCGGCAATTGTTTTGTGACGAAACCAAACAAATGTTTGCTGACGCTGGTACAATGAGCAGTCTAGTTTGCCAGGATGCAGGGAGCAATTGTTGGCTTGGGTGATTCGCAGCCAGTCAATAAAAGTGTAATGTTGTTGAAACATTAATTGTTAATCCCACTGCTTACTGGCTTTGTGCGTGAATAATACTATTTCGGACTTCGCTCTGCGAAGAATGGATGATAATTTTTTTTTTAAATTGGATATGCGCCCGTTTGAGTTACATGCTCCTAAATAGAGGATTTTCTTTAAGATGCCTGGTGTTTTAATCAATTTCTACGGTAAATTTTGTTCAATTCTGTTGATTAATATCTTTATCGTGCGTTCATTATATATGCTAACACACACACATGCAACGTTTTAGAATATGAATGAATTGAATAGTACAGGCCTGGCAAAATCAGGAAAATGAGCTAGTATTAGAGTCTATATACGAAATAGGACACACAGCCTGTGTAAATAATTTCTCAGTTAAACACAGAGAAAATTTAAGAAAATTATTAAACATAAGAAACCCTTTATCTTAAAATAAAAGCGCCATGCGTTATTAAAAAGTTGATAATGCGCTACCATTGAACTATGTAATACGAAAAAGTGCATACATAGGAAAAATATTCTTACACGCAGCAACCGACAATGAGACAGCTTGGTCAAAAAGCAATCTAATAATAATAATAATAATAATAATAATAATAATAATAATAATAATAATAATAATAATAATAATAATAATAATAATAATAATAATAATAATAATAATAATAATAATAATAATAATAATAATAATAATAATAATAATAATAATAATAATAATAATAATAATAATAATAATAATAATAATAATAATAATAATAATAATAATAATAATAATAATAATAATAATAATAATAATAATAATAATAATAATAATAATAATAATAATAATAATAATAATAATAATAATAATAATAATAATAATAATAATAATAATAATAATAATAATAATAATAATAATAATAATAATAATAATAATAATAATAATAATAATAATAATAATAATAATAATAATAATAATAATAATAATAATAATAATAATAATAATAATAATAATAATAATAATAATAATAACCAGATCTCAAGCATCACTTTGTGAAAAAATGTGGATAACTCCTACGCGCATACAGACACAATATATATATATATATATATATATATATATATATATATATATATATATATATATATATATATATATATATATGCCAAAAAGCATTCACATATCAAAACGCAATTTTCCACCAAAATTGTGGGACTACTGCAACGAAATACAATTTAAATTGAAAATCAGACTAGTTCTCATTCATTTGATGAATAGAAAGCCCTTGAATTGATATAAATATAGGATTTTAAAATGTTGAATATTTTAAATATGCCGGCCGTTATCCGCAAAATAACATGTTCCTGATTATATTGAGTTTTCTTCAAAAAACTATATTACAGCACAGAAGATGATAAAATGTAAATTTTGTCTACTCCATGTTTTCGTATGCCATGTTTCACGTTCATGAGGAAAATTGTCTCTTTGTATAAATAGTTTATATCAGAAAAATATTTGATTTCTAACTTCATATTATTGCGTAAAATTTATATAACTATGTCACTTGTTAAGCTTACAAAGTCAATAATCATTTTGACTTTGATTTGCAGAATCTATGCATGTATCATCCATCCATCCAAGTTGAAGCTAAGTGTTTCTTTTTCTTTCCTATTTAAATAACCGAGAAAATATTTGCATATACCTAAACTAATGCCAAACACAACATTTAAACTAAAATTCTGTTTATAGAATTAAACAAGCTTGAAATAAACACCAGTGCATTTTTTTATTTAACAAGTCGGCAAACAACATAGTACGTGTGACTGACGGTAGTTTTGCTATGTTGTACGCCGACTAGTTAAATACAAAATGGCATTGGTGTTTACTTCTAGCTCGCAAACATCATTTAAAGGATCTGTTTATACATTTGAACAATAAAAGTTATGTATACATTAGAAAAGAACCGATATTAAATGTTTTATATTCAATTTAATTTATTATGAATTTAGGACTGCAATCAACAAAATAACAAACGTATGCAATAGTGCTACCAAAGGAATCATTATCAGATAATGCCGTTATTAAAAGTAAAATCATTGAAAACGTCTACAAAGTACAACCGTGACCTTAAATTAAAATTAAAATTTTGCATTAATAGCTATGTTCGACCTCAACATAAGACTAATATTGCATATTGCGACATTTTTATACCACATCTCAACCACAATTATGTGTTCATCAATTTAAAGAGCCAAACTTCGCTTTTCCTACTCGTGATAACGTATGACGCGAATGCCCGTAGGACAATCTGATACTTGTGTTCCGTTGGCGGCAATTGGATTTTATATGATATTTACACCAACTTATAAGAAGTGTATGCATACCGCATTGCTGCATTTAAACCCTCTTTAATGAATCCATATGTTCCCTTAATTTTGCATTTAAACTTCACATAACGTTAATATTTGTCAATTTTGAATGTGAAAACTGTTTGTTTATTAAGATTTTGCATCGCCTTTACGTATATTTTCATGAAAAGCCAACATCATAGAAAGTGGTAACTGCTGAAATCCACACAATGTTGGCAGAAGATAAATAAAGAACAATGTCATTTACCTGATTATCGGGTTGCGATCCGATTTGTTTGCATCCACTGACTTACCGATTTGTCCTAAATTTTCGTTCTCCGGGTTTGGAGATTTTTTTCACCTACTAAGTTGACGAGCAATATTTCAAGTGGAATTTTTAGCTTAAACTGCTCCATTTATACTTGTTGTTAGATCTCTTAAGCATAACTTCTTTAAGAGATCTAACAACAAGTATAAATGGAGCAGTTTAAACTAAAATTTCCACTTGACATATTGATTGTCAACTTAGTAGGTGATGTGCTTTCCATTGAAAAAGATCTCCATAACCGGAGATCGAAAATTTTGGACAAATCAGGAAGACAGCGTATGCAAACATATCAGATCGCAACCCGATAATCAGGCAAATGATCTATTCCCTCTCGCACAACATGTTTCTTTTAAATATTATTTAGAACAAGGTAATTACCGAACAATTGAAATATTCAGACACTCATGTAGCAAAGTATGATAGGCTATCGGATGTAGATAGAGAGGATACACATTTTAGTCTTGTTTCATTCGTGGTAAAATTTCAAAATCTTTTGTTGCCGTCATGGATTTGTTTTAGACTGCAAGGAGAAAATTATAAATATCCCAGTAAAGCAATATTTTAGATTCCAGATAAATTTGCCGTTCTGTACGTGCATGCTTGGTCAATAAGTATATTTGATGTCGAATAGGCATTCATTAATACGTACCTAGTGAAATCTACACAATATTCATTAAGTCAAGTTTGCGAGCTTGAAGTAAGCTCCAATCCAATCGAATTTTGAGTCGTCAAACAACACAGCTAAACTACCGTCAGTACATTTGACTGAAAATGGGACCGGAAATGAAGTCCCATAAATTTAGAAAGAATTTGGAAAAGATTGGTTTATAAAAATTTAAGAAAAACTAATTTTGGACGGCTTTAGAGTAACGGGACAAGTAAGAACCCATCAATTATGTGTCAACACAATCTGTGAAACTGAAAATGTAAAGATACAAAAGATTTTACCGACCTACGAGTGCTATCAATTATCCCGCACCAGCAAGCTGCCTATTATAATCCATCGTAATCTTTAGGTTGTAACAACACACAATGTTATATTTTAATAATGTCATCTCCACATTTAAAAATGGACGCGTTCAAATCGCTGCGTTTAACAGTGCGAAAACAGATGAAATATTCGATGAAATTTTGTCGAATGTAAAATAATATGGTGTGTCTATCATTTATAATGGGAAGCAGCTAAATGAATTTTTGTGACATTGTAGTTATCTCCAGCCATTTGAATGTATAAACAATTTTTCCTATGAGTTAATGATATCAAATTGCATCAAATACAAAGCAGATTATACTCAATTTAACTACTGCAATCAATGACAAATGTGATAAATTTTGGCATTAAATGTCTAATTTCAAAATGTTTTAGCAGAATTGTGTAATAACTGGTTAATTATGAGAACTTTTTTGTTTATTGGTTACTATGTGGTAGCTGAAGCGTTAATAGTTGTCGGATTCGTTTAAACGCCAAGTTGCACCTT
Organism: Eudiplozoon nipponicum; assembly: GCA_029291075.1. Lineage (NCBI taxonomy): Eukaryota > Metazoa > Platyhelminthes > Monogenea > Mazocraeidea > Diplozoidae > Eudiplozoon > Eudiplozoon nipponicum. The sequence goes on along the minus strand of JAQBSW010000024.1, from coordinate 253,398 downwards.
TGTATTGTATTCCGCACTTAAAAAGAATAAATTTAGAGCGAGAAGAAAATACATTTTTATTTAAAAACAATTATATCTGTTAATTTTATAGAAATTTTAACGATTTTTTGATTTTATTCAGGTATCCTCACATTGCTCTGCTAAAGATTGAATTTAAAATCTTTTTTACTTGAGTTAAAATAAATGAAATAAATACCTATCTTTCGTTTTAAGCTAGCAAACCTTATTTAAATAGCAATATAAATCACGCCATGTAATAAATTATTACAAATTTAATAATTATTGATTAAAATGGTAAAGATAATAAATCGAAAAACTTTTCCACCAGACCCACAACTAAATATGAAGCCATACGTACTAATAAATTATTTTCAATTTGCTGAATTGCCTCCAATTTTTATAAACAAGTAGATTTTGAAGCTTCAGTTTCTTCTGCTGTTTTAGTCATGTGACGGAATAAACACTGCGAAACATGCATAAAATCATGTTGCTAAGCAAAGTTATTCCGGCAACGGGTCACTGTACTGCGCCTCTCGATTCCCTCACTAACCGAGAAATACTTGGGCGGAAAAGTATTTGGGATAATTAATCGACACACACAGTGAAGAGGAAACGGCTTTATATTATACTATGCAAATAAATGTTACTAAAATATTCATTTCAAAAATTATAGCCAACAATCCAAAAATGATTAACCAAGTGAATAAACTAATTGAAGCAATGTTTAAGACGCTTAATCAATCGCTTAGATGTATAATCTGAAATTTTCTTAAATTTCAAATAAATATAAACTAAAGAAAGCAAAACATCCCATTCATTTAACGTTATATTTCATGTCAACTATATAGGTTAGATGCAAATGAATATTACCAACGTAAACAATTCGCCATATTTTGTCATATATTTATGTATTGAATCAAATTATCATAAAAAGATTTGATCATATATATGTCGTCATTATTTAAAAAAATTGATAAAGATAGAAAATTCAATTTAGTAATTACTTTTCAGAGTTTCTGCGACTAGGCTTTGAACATGGTCACATTTAATTCGTAATCGTGCCACCTAAGCCGCGAACCCCATGTAATTATCAATATACACCAACATCTGTTAATTGGTCAGTCTCTCCGTCAGTTGGTCGAGACACAACTGAATAGTAATTGATTAGTGCTTAATATGAACGAAACTAATCTGCTTGCTGAATAGCGTTTCTTATCCTATTCTGTGTTTAGTATACACGAGCGACATGTACTCAATAAAATCCAGTTATGTTAATTGGAATTGAACTCACTTCACCGAATGGCATGGTGTCTGCACTACAATGACAGATCGAGGGTGGCCAATTGAAAATTTCGGTTTAAGATAATTTTAAATAGTCTCCAACTGAAGAAGGGAGTGAAAAATAACATCAGTTGTTCGTTCAATTGAAAATTGCACGCGTTGCTCGACTTCGATGGCTCAATGTATGAGTTTCAGAACTAAAGGGAAAATGACACGATTTGAGACAGGGTCGTGGCTATAATGGTGAATAATTGAGGAGTGCCCAATAAATGTGAAACCCATAAACGTGATGAATTTCATTTGCCAATTTATGGGCTATTTATTTGATTTTGACAAAATGTATATATTTAAATCCTGCAATATTATTTTAATTCTCTATCGCAGCGCCAGACGGCATGGTGAAGGCTCCATAATGACTGATCTAGTGTAACCAGTTGAAAATGTCGGATAAAAGAAATGTCAAATAGGCTTCACCCGAAAGAACGTCTCACGAAAAAAATAATTTCAAAAATACATAATAGTTGTATATTGGATTTGGCGAAGAACTAATGTATAGACAATTATATATAAGGTAATACGTACCCAGTAACAAATTATTTCAAATAGGACCAGGAGGATAAACCAAAGTCAGCATGAACGAAAGGTATAGTCTCATGTACACGTGCATTTCGTGCTTAATACCCACAATATATTTGGTCAAGAAATGCGTGACAAGTGGACAGTGCAATCTCCTACATAAATATATATTCCGTCAGTAAGCACGAAACGCATGTGTACATGAGATTATACATTTCGTTCATGCTGACTTTGGTTTATCCTTCTGGTACCATTTGTACTTATTTGTTACTAGGTCTGCAATAACTGATACACAATTAAAGTGATAAATGACTGACAATTGCATGTAGCGCGTGGCTTTGAAGGCGCAGTGCATTGCAAAACTCCGGAGAAAATGTGCCCAGGTTCGGGCCCGGGTCCCGGAAATTCATGCGTGTACGCAATCGGTGCCCATTAAATATTAAATTGGTGTACATTCCTATATTCCTATTTTATACTAACATATATATATGTATATATATATATATATATATATATATATATATTCAGATTAGCTTATCGCAATGTAAATAAAATTGATTTATTTTTAGCCTGAGTGTATCTAATTATGTGGAAATTTTCATTTCAATACATATACTAACTTATATAGACTTGCATGCGTATACTTAGTATTGCCTCAAGACATATACGATAATAATGCACTACTGCGTATAGCCAATGTTATGCTCTAGCTTACGTTTGAATCTTAAATGAACAGATATGCCTGTTCTAAATTACTTCGTTTTTATCAATTCAAGTGTGACCAAGTTGTTTAAACAGAAAATATACTTTAACATAGCAATAATAATAACAACAAATATTTTATTTAATGAAATAATTGTCATCACAAATGAAAACGACAATATGTTATCAATGTGTGCAATTGCAATGACAACTCTACGTCTATTGTAAAGAAAATGATCTACTGTAATAAGAATAGTTGTACATATATTTTCCAACGATGAAATAAACAGTTTCATAGCATATAAGTTTGATTAGTATATATATGTATATATATATATATATATATATATATATATATATATATATATATATATAATATAAACTCGTATTCTGCAATGTTTCAATACATATTGTTTAATTCTGATGTTTCTGATTTACGCCCACTATTTCTACTAAGATAGAAACAAGGATTGATCTGTACTGGTATATTTATCTTGTGACCAGATCAAATCCAAATCCATAGCATACCTCAATAATTGATGATCATGGAAAGAATTTCTAATTAAAAGATTCTTTTGGAATAGCACAAATTAGGAAATATGAGTAGTGAAAACATTCAGTAATTCTGTTAAAATGGAAAATTATCCGCTTCTAAATGTGCAAAGATAACACAAGTTGCATAATAATTGTTGAAAGGACGGAATTCAACCAAACAATGTATATATATGAGCGAAGACTGCGAGCAGTCTCTTCAGTTAAACAAAAACATCAGTGGTCTGATATACACCAGAACTGTTAAATTTACGCATGCATTCATTTTGACTCAAAATGTAAAACCTAGCGTCTGCATTCATCGAAAAAGCCCATATTGCATAATTTACTCCACCAAGACGGAATAAAAAGGAGCATTAATTAATTATCAAAGACCACGTCAGTGGGCCTTGAAACAGTACAACATCGCTTATTCGGTGATCGTTCTAACATTTCAATCGAAAGAACTATTGTCACTTCTATCAATTTGGAAAAGTTCACCCTTTTCTATCCGCAAAATTACTTCTCCGAAGAAAGTTTATCCCATTAATATTTTTCAAATTTACTAAAAATAATTGAAGTGTTTAAATAAAATTTCAATAAAAATTAAATATAATGAACAGTTTCTCATAGCTGAAAGGATTGTATGAACAAACCGGTCTTAAGGTAAATAAAACTTCAGCTATAATATGAATTCATTCGGTTTTAAACAAATTAAATAGCTATATCATTACGGCTTTCAGATTCTTTAAACCGTTACTAGTCAATGATATATATGTTAGTGAATTCAGTTAACTTGATTGGAAGTGTCTCATTTAAAAATGACCTGGTTTCTGTAGAATAATGTAAATATATGCTTAGTTGCTCAAAGAGCAGGATGGAAAAGGAATTATGATAAACGTGACACATTTTTGCAGCATATGTAATGACTAAATAATAATATATTGTAGTTAATGATACTCAACGCACATACATGAATGCATACCTTAAGAAATATCTGTGCCATCCATATAATTGACTCATACGGAGCATTGGGCTATATACCGGAAAGCATTACATTTATCCACTGGACTGCTCAATGACCAAGAAAGAAATTTTGATGGTCATTGTGAGAATGACTACACGTAATAGACATTAATTCTTGGGAAGCTTCATAACGTTACGTGGAGCTAGAGCAGGTTAACATGGAAAAAAGTCACAGCCATTGGCATAAGCGACTGAAGTATCATAATTTCTTATCAAGAGATTTCACACTGTTAGTCGTTCGTTTTTGCCAAGTTCAGTGTAATGCTACAAGCGTAGGTGCCGTTGATCGTGTTACTGAAAATTTCTGTTAGTACAGGTAAAAAATCGTGTAGTCAGTAATCAAATTTACTGTAAAAAGCATTCTGAATCCTGAAAATAATCTGGTAGTATATCGAATCATTTAAACAAGTGCATAATGGTGGAAGAATGCAATAAAATCAGATTACACACTCACGTAAACAGCCAGAACTGCAATGTTTACACATTATATATATATATATAAACAAGTTTAAACGTATGTGTATCTAAGCTCATGATATGATGAGTAAATATGTGACTTTAGTGGATATGTAAACGTTGCTGTGTTCAGTTGTACAAAATTGTTTCATATGTGCGTGTATTAAACTGAACTCTTATCGTTTACATAGTGAGCACAGACTTTGGGCAGTAAATACAAAGCATATATAGAGATAATAATTAAAGTCTGTCGGGAGTAGTCACACGAGTATCAACATAAAGTAAACACCAAATTAGCATACTAAGTGCTCTAATGCTCTTAAAAGTTTAAGAGAGAAATCATTATTTATATCAATCTAATTATTAATAATAATACTAATTTACATTTTTTTAAATAATTATTATCATAAATATTTATAATAATATTAGCGGTAGTGTAGTAGTACTCGTAATAAAAATGTAATTAATAATAGTAATAAACTAAGAAAATAATTATTACAATTGCATTAAAAATAGTTAAAATTACAAATATTGCGATAAAGTTGACACGTACCAACATTTTGTTTGCTTATGTAAATTGATGCAAAAATCGAGAAATAATAAAATGGAATTTTTGCGTTATTTATGAGTTTAATGAAGTTTTTATATGGTTACATTTTAGTTTTATTTGTTGACCAGTAGAGTGAGCCATTTTTGTTTCAATCAATTGAACAATTCTGATTGTTATTAGTAGGACTCGCGGCGAAAACTTCGAGTGAACCAGTAATTTGAAATTTTCTAAATAAAGTTCATAAAGTGAAATATGTAATTCACAACTGAGTATAGAAAAAAATTCCAAATCGAAAAAGAAATATTTCGATTAATATATTAGTTTGTATAATATATATCTAAAATAAGATTTGATAAATAAATTTGGAATATAAATTGCTAATTACTCTTTCTAATTAATGGGAAAATTGGTGACATTTTATTTGAAAGAGATTACAGTTTACATTAAACAAATATGTGAATTTTGCACTTTGCACATATTCCAACAGTTAATTAATTCAAGCCGACTAAATTTATATATTAAATGCGATTAGAATTTATTTTCAATGGATGACGTTACATGATCCTATTCATAAAATCCATCAGGATTTCTATTCTATTTAGAAGTTCATTTGAAAAAGATAATTTTATATTGTAAACGCCCCAGCTTCAAGTAAATGCCGTACGACGTTACAAACTCGGTTAGAGTGCCATAAAATAAAGAGTTAGTACTGTCGGGGGGCCTTAACAGGGCCGGTCTTGCGTTCTCTGGCAAATTCCGAGAAGGTTCGTAAGTGTTATGTTGTCCAGAAGTACTCCTAGACTCTTGAGACCAGCTCGGGTTGACTTGGGTTGTGGTTCCTTCTGTTGTGGCGTTGGAATCTCGCTGAGTAACTTAGTTGAAGTTCTGCAGTAATTGGCTCGTCTCTCTAGTTGTACAGCAACAAGATTGGCGTTACTGATATTGCCAATGTTGGTAAAGCAAGGCCAAAAATCAGCGTATGTGAAAGGTGGCAGACAGCACGTCGGAGATACGCACAGAAGAAGGCAAACGCGACAACTGAATTGCATGGTAAATTCACCGTGCTTAAATGGCCATGTAATAGCCATATATGGCTACTTGCACACTATTGGTTAAAGGCAAGTTTCGCTTTTTTCTCATCGAATTGAATTTAATTTACGCAATATGTCGGCAATTTATTTGTGTCGTTACAATATGAATTTTATCAACTTTAATTAAAATGCTGCTAAATTTGATCCAATTTAAACCGCATAATCTTTAAAAAAATTCAGAATTGATGCAGTACGGGTAGAAAAAAATGAACCATAAGTTGGCAGAGTAACAGTAAATCGTTTCCTAAGAATTACACTAAAATAGAACAGTTTTGCCTTTTGGGCACTGATATTCCTCCAAAAGTCAAAGCAATTACCTTGTATAGATCTTTTTCAAAACCCAATAATGTAAAACCTATGCTGGGACGATACATACATGCAGTAATAGTAATCTAGGTTTCCCACCGTTTGGCTTCCTTAAGATCCATTTGATAGGAAATACACCTGAGGCCTGTTCAATAGAGTATGGTCTCCATTTGTTCCCCGCAGATTATTTCTTATTCAAGTTTCTATTGATAAATAAATACATGGTACGACTTCAACAGTTATCAGTAGCTCACATAATAATGAGACAACAAGAATGCACTTATGTAACTTAAAAAGAATCCGAACCATAACTGTAATAGTCGCATTATATCTTAAATGGACGCAAGAAAATTAATCAATTAAAAACAAGCCAATTTGAAACTTTTTGATTATCATAAATGCAAATTTGATATTGAGGTTTGAAAGATTTCTGGCAGTGTGTTCATTATAAGTTAATTCTTTATTTCGGTCGACTATATTCATCCAATACATAATAGTAAATATCGATCTGCAAACCCATCACTTTTGGCAGCACGAGCTAATATGTTCATTTCTATTGAGTTATACACAGATCTTACCGTATAATGTAGCTGATGATAAACCCAGAATAGAAGAGTCGAAGCAACATGGAAAAATCTGGAAAATCTTGTTTAGTTCAAATACAAATGGGTATATTATATGGTGCGCCAATAGATGTAACTAAGATCTATAAACAACGACCATGGAAAATAAACAATATTCATGTTTGACCTGAATGTAATCCAGATACACACATCTAATAAGGTGTCTAATCATTGCTCTGTAGAAACTGCTTTGTTATTTAATCTCCTCGAGGCTTTTTCTTGTTTTGCATATCTTATTGTTGCGTTAGTCTAAATATAGAACCACGTTAAAAATTATCATAGTGTCGTAATAAATTTTGTGGTTTACAGGCTTTTTTAAATTGAGAGAGCATGCTAATTTTATTCGAAATTTCATACGAAAAAGGCTTTTAATTTGACTCAATTATCCAAGAAAACACCAATCTGGTAAACCTTCAAAACAGAAATCAAACAACCTTGGCACAATTGAAAGCGATATAGAATAGCTGCTAGCCTAGGCAAATAATGAAAACATACCAGACAAGAGCCGAGACTGAGTGTAATCTTTTTCATAAAGTAATCGTTCTCGAGAAACGACTGGAAGAGTCTTTATTGAAAGCGAAATTTGAACTATTCTAATTTAAGTGTGCTTGTATTTTGCCAGTTGAAGATTTAGATTATTAATGAAGACGCAAACACACTTCATAATCCAGAATCTCTGTTTATGTTAACCTGTGCAATATAATGTCTAGATGTATTAATGCAACTAGACAGTGTCTGCCTGGCAAAATCGGTGTATAGTAGTTCAGATGCCTAGCTGACTGAGTTACCGAATGGTGAATTATTTTTATTCAAATTATATCACCTTTATTTAAACGCCCATTGTTTAATTTTTTGCCTCTAGCTTTTGCAGTATGTGTATTTAGTGTGTTTATTGATCGGATTCACATAGAAACTATTTTGTTATATTTCTCTGTGACCTACTGAGTTAATGCAAATTTGTGCTTTGTTTTGATCGAAAAACGATCACTGTTACTTATATCTTACAATTTGAACTTTGTTATACTATGTTTACTTAGTATGTGTACTATTATGTAAGCGATTCCTCTATTACCAACAACGAATAACTAACGTTGACATCCGTAGACGTATTTTTGGATCTGACAATAAGTGCTTAGCGATATGGCATCGAATCGAGCTCAGTGGCGATCTTGTTGCAGATGTCTAGTAGAATCATCTTCGTAACTTTCTTTTCTTAGTAGGGCAAAGTTAGCTGCGAGGTTTGGTTTGTTTATGACGTGATACAGTGAAATCCGCAAGGAAGCTGTATTGCTGATGTCGTCTTGCCCGAATGCTAACTTGGCCATAATGGTGTTGTGGAGAGGTTTAGTTTGCCTCATTTCTGTGAGTTATCCTGATAAATTTACTCATAGTAGCAAGGTATTTCTCCTCTCTCTACCCCCCTCTCTCTCTCTCGTAAATCTCACTAATAATTTGTCTAAATTCACTTATATACTTTTTTTCACTCCTTATGGTTATATGGCAGTGAAACATTAGTCACTTGACTTTTGTGTGGCTGGACATGATGATGATGATGATGATGATGATGATGATGATAAAAATCCGGTAATCTTGATTGGCGTGGATTGAGAGAGAGAGGGTTAGTCGCGTAGAGCATATTTTTAAAATTGTTCGGTGAACTTTTGTCTTACATGACACAATTTTAATTCTTTTCATTGCCCCGCTTATTGAATTATTTTCTTCAGGATTGTACAGTGTGGCTATACAAGCCATCAAAGCGTTGCTATTATTGTCAGCCTAAGTCTTATTAACAAAGTAAGGTTTGTCTGTCATATCTTCTTAATTGGAGTTGCGACAGTCGTTCTAGCCGGATTTGATAGACGGAAATGAGCCTACAGTCCGAAGAGTCTGCTATACGATAGAGGTCCAACTAGTGGGGGCTTATCAAGCGTTGTCCACTACAATGAGGGCCAAACTGGGATCCATTTTGCTATGCGCAGTTGAATAAATTGAAGCGACTGCAGTTAGTGCGGCTGGAGCTAATGTATGAGAGGCTATTACGCAATGAGGAAAACCATGATTGCGGTCAACAACTTCGAACGCAATAAGTACAGCCATTTGATCGGGACATGTAACGTGATTTGCGGACAGCTGTGTTGCATGGGTTGCGATGAGTCTAGTTAATCTTCATGACATCTGAACATGAATTGCCGAAAGGAAGTCTGGCCACCGATTGTCCGTCTTATTTGTTTATTCGGGAAATGAAAACCCGTTCTGCTTTGATATGAATTGAGCTATTTAAAACTGTTTCCATTAGTCTTCATCAAGGGATGACGCGTTTGTCATTTCTTCTTCATTGAGACTGGTGCAGTCATCCTAGCCGAATTTGTTAGTCGAAAATTTGCCTGCAGTATATAAGACGGACTAGGACCACGAGTCAACTATGGGATGATGGAGCACATTTTGATGGTTTTAACAGGTGTTTATCACTACAATTGGAGTTCGGGCGTTGATGAAAGAACTCGGGGCGATAGCGCATAATGCTGTGGGGGCCAAGGCTTGAGAGGCCATTGCGCAGTGAAGTAAACAAAGAGTGCACTCCACACCCTCGAACAAGATGAACACAGTCACATGTCCGTAACACGTAGACATAAAGAACGACTCATTTGTCATTTTTTCTTTATCGAGGCAGGAGCAGTCATTCTAACCGGATTGGGTAGACTGGAATGAGCCTGCAATATGTTAGATAGACTAGCTGTACAGGTCGGCAATAGAATGATGGAGCAATTTGTAGCTTGTCAGATGTTGAGCACTACAATGGAGCCGGACCGGGAATCCGTTATGTGGCAGCATCGCCATCGTACAATACTTTCGCCGGAGTTATGGTTCTGTTTAGCATTAATTTAAGAAGCTATATTGATGGGGATGCCGCACAATCTTGATTGTTTCTATTAATAAGTATGTACGCAGCGGGGAAGAAAATAACCGTACGCTAAGAATTAAATATTAATTTTCGTTGAAAATGAGAACAGTAGATGAGCCCCGGTGGTTTATATTTGTGTTCGTGGTGGATGAAACTAATAATCCGTCATCTCAGTATTGAGGTGATGACCCTTCGTTGGGAAATGAAAATCAGCGCCAATATTTTGATTGGTATTGCTTATGTATGCGCAATGGTAAAGTAAATAAACGTATGCTAAGTATTGAAACTAAACCAACAGCACGGTGTTTTTTATGCTTCATGCCAGGCGACTGGTAAAAGATGATCTGCATAATGACAGCCGATGAGGATGGATTATCCAAATGGTCAGCTGAGACGAGGCGTGGTTTAGATCATGCTGCACACTAGCGTGTTTCAGCCTTCACTGCTGATGATAGTGCAGCTGGAACGAGTTGACCTCCTGGCTAAATCAGGATATAGTAGTTCAGACACCTAACTGAATAAGTAAGAGATTGATTTATTATTTACGTGTAAATTTTATCAGCTTTAGTTAAACTCCTACAGTTTAATTGTTCACCTATATGACTATTGCTATATTTGCCTATTTTGTGGGTTTAAAAATTTGAATCACATAGGAAATATTCAGTGGCATTTTTTAAGAGCTACTGAATCAACTGTCACATGCGCTATATTAAGTTACAGTAAAACGCTCATTGGTTGTGCGAGTGGTGATAACATCTATTTAAATCAAGATTGAGAAAAGGATATAGACACCATTCCTATTATATATGTATGTACGTCAATAAATTTGTCAATATAAACGAATCATTGTGTAATGTAGAATCTGGTAGACCGGTGTAATCCTTATCGATCACTCTTCGTGTACTGCCCAGAATTTTCCGTAAAAAGGCTCCGGGGTCTGCGACTCTATCCACTGAGTACGGTATGGTGGCTTAGTGGTTAGTGCCAAGGACTCCGAAGCAGACGTGTCCAGGCTCGAGTCCTATCCGCAGCCAAATCTGAGCAGTATAAGAAGAGTTCCGAATAAGGGCAAAACCGGTCTAAGGAATGAATTATTCTAGGCATCGTTTTTAGTGACATATATATATATATATACAATAAGAATAGTATTTATATAAAGCTCGCAACCTTGGTTTCAATAAATAAGACGTAAGAAGTATAAATGTTAATTAGATTTCACTATTTTAACTTTTCTTCTATGGATATTTAGTGTATGTATTGTTATTTAAGCAATTTCTCTATTATTAGTTATCATAGATTTTTGTAGGAAGAAAGAGGGAATCGCGTTGAAACTATTTGCATTGTACTTTTGCGAACTTATCCTGCATGAATGTTTCAATTACATCTTATATTGATTTGTTTTCTAAGTAATGTTACAATAACGCTGTATAAGGCGACAATGTTTTATAAACAACAGTTTCTAAACCATATTTCCAAAACATCACTCGTTTGTTATTTCTTCTGCATTGAGACTGAGGCACCCTTTCAAGCCGAATTGGCTAGATGGAAATGGACATTAAGCTTGGGCGATGAAGGAAATTGTCAACGTTCAAAAGTTGTTGACGACTACAGTAATCATATTTACACATTTATTTCGCCCGTAAGCATGAAATGTATGTGTACATTATATTATACCTTTCGTTTATGCTAAATTCGGTTTATCCTACATGTTGTTTTAGGAATAATTTATTAAATGTTGCGCAATACATAATACATAAATGCGCATATATATATATATATATATATATATATATATATATATATATATATATATATATATATATCAGCTCTACGCAATGATGAATAAATAAGGTGTGTGAATGCATTGGACACATCTTTTATTGTTTTTTTAAATTGTTTATGGTACATTTTGCTTTAATATTCGCAATATAGACTTTTTCACTATTGGTTCGTTTGACAATTGAATAAAAACATATCATCTCTGAATGTAAACACCAATTTAAAGCATAAGAGCCAGACGTAAAATGCGGTGTGGAATTCTGTGATTGAAGTATCACGAGATTAGCGCAATGCACCTTTGCAGTAATTTGGTTGCTTCATTAATTACTTCTGCATTTTACCAATGCTTTGATCTGCCATATTTTTATCGCTTGTTTTCCAGTGCTTCTACAGCAAAGTCTGTTGCGAAGTTGCTGTTGAAGCTTCCACTAGTGGCCTAAGTGACAATAATGTTTCGGTTTAGTTTACTTTCTTTTAAGACTGTATCATTTTGAGCTCAGAATTTTTGCTTATAATTACTGTCATATGAGAAATATTTTGTGTAGTGAAGCATATCTTTATTATAAAACAGATTTACACAACAAAGTGTGAAGAGGCCATTATCTTTTCGCCAGATCTCAATTCGACTGCAATATCTGGTAATATATATGGTAAATTTAGAAAGTTAATGGGGATGAAGTTGGATTGTGTGCATACATTATCAATAGCGAGTAGGAAGAGAAATACGCTGAGGCAGAGACGCGTTCACTAGCAGATACGCACATTTTATGTCGTATTGGACCCGCTCTATAGTAAAGTTCTGCTTCAATACACAAGAAATTTATCATTTTGCATAGCTCAATTTTCTAATATTCGCTACGTTTTACTCCGCAGAGTAGAATCTCCTTTGCATGTTTTGGCAAAAAGGAATTTAAGTAAATGTGAATAATATCATCCGGATAAGGATTAAGCTGAAATTTCCTATCATACTCAACGTCAGATTCAAAATAATTAGAAAAGCCTACATATCGTGATTGTTTAGGAAAAAATTAAACACTTAAATATACGCTAAACAAAACAATATCAGTCTGGTTGAAGCAAATCTCATCGGTCAAATTTATACCAGTTCCAAGCCAATATTAGACCATTAATTGGATATTGCCTCTGTCCGCAGAAAATTGCAAATCAGCTCATAGGAATCACCAGCCACTTGTACGACGTCTGCAATTTAGCATAAATAAAACTAAAAAGCTATTTATTTAGTTAGTCAAGTGGAAATCAATGTGAACTTCAAATATTATTAATCACTAAAATTAATTTATTTGGTTGACACGTTGCGTAGACTGATGGATCAAACAGTTAAAAAGTATTAAACGTAAAATATTTTTGCAAAACTGGATTAATTGAAATTACCTGATCTGCGTTTTGACTAGCACCGGTAGTTTTCTATTAGTTTTCTTTATTCAAATTTGAGGGCAATCTGAGTTATGTCATTTTTCATGTAGTGTATAAAACAAATATTATAATGCCATGCGAATGGTAAATTCTTATTCAGCCATTCTAGCCTCACGTAGACGAACATAAAAAACTAAGGAAATGCACATACACACATTTGACAAGCCGCTAGTGAAAGATCAGTTTAAAGTATAAATAATATGGCCAGAGGAAATACCGCGCTTGCTTCATTAGCTTGACTTGTTAAACTAGTTAGAATGGACCAATTAAAGAAGGCTGTTGATCATGGCAGCCGAAATATTTTGTTGAAGACAGATAACTACTGGAAAACTACTGTAAACGCCCCGGCTTCAAGTAACTAATCTCTATTCAGAGCACCTTAACCGAGTTTGTAACGTCGTACGGCATTTACTTGAAGCCGGGGCGTTTACACTACCTGTGTTAGTCAAAACGCAGATCAGGTAAGTTAAGGCGTATTATTTAAATATTTTTTTCGTTCTCGATGTAAACACCAGCCTCAATATATACATTCATTCGCCAGTCAAAGCTAACTATTTTATCATTTAAAAGTAATGTATTATTCATTCGGTAAACCGGTTGCGTCCTTATTGGAAACTCTTCACGTACTGTCCAGAACTTGCCACCTTTCAGGGCTCGGACCTGGGCACGTCTGCCTCGGAATCTGTTATTCTCACCGCTCAGCCACACTGCCGAAGGGATATTTTGAAAGAGAGCAACTTGTCAGCGTCGATTGACACATGATCACTGCGGTAAAAGCAAATTTCATTTCTCAAACCTATACATTATCTTAAAATTGTTATATGAAACTCAACTTTGTTGATTAAAATAAGTTTAGTTAAACGTGTGGAGGACTAGCTAGAAATAATGAATGGCGTAAAAAATTATCACCGCTCGCACAACCAATCTTCGTTTGAATAGTTAAAACGTATGGCGAAATATCTGCAATTTAAACGCTTTTTCCTTATGAAATAGCGATTTCACAACGGCAACAACGCAGAGTTTTATTGCAACTCCACAATATTTTGAACGAGTATTGCTTTTAAAATGCCTACGTAGCCTAAAAGATTAAGTGAGCTTGCAATATATGAAGCGATAAATTTATGCTAGTAGAAAAGGATGCAATGGAACTCAGCCAAAAAAGATAGTGATTCATATAGAAAATTGGTTATTGGCATGTGTGTAAATCAGAAGAAAATGTATCCGGGCTCGAGCCACGGGCGTAGCAATACCGGAAAGTGATTAACGACTTCCCAATAAAATAGCAACAGGTCTACTTGATGAATTTTCGTCGCTACTTTAAACAATGTTTAGTTTATATATATATATATATATATATATATATATATATATATATATATATATATATATATATATATTGTTCCAGTTACAATTTAATTTCTTTTTGAATTAACATAACTGACAGGGCTTTAAAAGCAGTAAACGTTTCGCAAAATACGACACACAACACACACACACACACACACACATATATATATATATATATATATATATATATATATATATATATTATCTTTTATTTAATACAATATAGTTATTATAGAAGTTTAAAAGCAGTTGTTCTCCCTTTAAACGCCTTCCATTTAGTTTATAAATAGTTAAAGATAATAACAAATTTATCAGATTTATCTAAACATATATGTGCATATATAGTTCATTGTATGCATAGGTGCAGATTATTATCTGATTAGATCATTTGTAATATAATTGTGCTTACAGTAAACGTAGTTAGCAAACGATTGTTAACTACCAGGTAAATTGTGCAATACTTCGTATTATCGTTATTTCAGCACACCAACTTGTATTTCGGAATACTTTTATGGAGAGAACCTTAAACTCGCCAAGGTATATTATTTACAATCAGAAAGCACATTTGTCATGATGTGCATTGTTTGCCTTAAAACAGTTATTTAGAAATGAATATGACATAGAAACATGTAAATTTGCATTTCTACTCTATTATCAATCTTATTTTGTCATTTGAATATGTTTCTCGAATAGATCATACAGAAACGAGGATTAACATTTATATTATCATAAATATTCTAATCCAACTGCCTGTTTGCTAGCACAAATATGTGAGACAATTCAGAATAAAAAATGCACTATAATTTTGAGTTCAAACTGAAAAATATAACAATGAATGTGTAAATGGCTTTATTTTTACACTGAGTTTTCAGTTTGCTACGTTGAATAGCAATGACGCGGAATTATTATCACATAAACAGATAATCGCAAGCACAAAATTTGTAACAACTCCGTATACGGCCTCGTTAGAAAAGCAATAATTTCACAAAAAGATATTTAAATCACACGAAATGCATTAAAGGACCGTATTTTACATTTTCATTCTGACATATTGCACATTTCATTTTGAAATTTTCTACGAAACAAGAGAATTAATACGTTCAACGCATTTGCTTTATAAAATAAATAATCAAAAATAAAGCGACAATTAATTTGTGCATGCGGAGATAAAGATCTCCTTCGCGATGGGTCACAGACGATCTGCTTTTAATTATTCAGCTTTAATCGAGCATCTACGCTTAATTTTGTTGATCGCTTGCTTCTCACGGACCGTTTCCGATTCACAGGGAGTGGAAATTGTGCTTAAAATAATTATTCGCTATAGATCCGTTTCAACACAAGCTATAATAACGGTATTCAATGTTGCATGATATAACACGCTGGGAAAATATACTCAAGATTAATTAAATTAAATAAAGATCTCGATTTTGAAAAAAAGGCAAATGCGATTTATTGCTTAGCAACAGCCAAAGGGGTATTGTAAATCTTGGCTGTTAAATTATATAAACAACAGATTTTCCCGCTGTAAAACCGTGTCATGCCTGAATCGTCCGTAGAATTTGTTATAAAGCGGTTTTATATTTATAGAAAGGAATACACATTAAATTTAAAAGTTTCTCATACATTTCCTAACAAATATTCAAATAAAAAAGTACGCATGAGCTAAACAAAAATTACAGTTCATTATATTGTGTAAACATCATAATAATCATTATCAATTTTCGTTTTGTCCTCTTAATTAAGGCTTATGCAAACAAAACTAATCACAAAGGTATAACGGAGATTTATTTCAGTGATTTAAGTCTGTAAATGTAGTTGGTATAGAATAAGCATAGCAAAAGATAAAAGATGCATTACATCAGCAAGCCCAGTTACCTCCTTATTGAGAACTCAACAAGTAATTGTGTAATAGGTGTTGCAAACCAAATAAAAAATTATTTCAAATACGACCAGAAGGAAAACCTAACGTCAGCAAGAATGGAAGGTATAATATCACGTGCACATTCGTTTCCTGCTTACTGGTAACTCATTAGTAGCAGCTGGTATTACGCCCTATTCCCACTAGATATTTGGGTGAGGTGTGTGAAACAATTAAACTGCACATTCTTCACCCAAATATATATAGTTGGTATAGGGCGTAATACCGACTCCTACTGATGAATCGCCAGTAAGAACGAAATGAATATGCACATAAGATTATATCTTCCGTTCATGCTGGCTTTGGTTGATCTCTCTGGTCATATATGAACTAATTTGTCACTATGCGCACAACACGTAATATATAATTGAATATATATTAGTTCTCTGCCACAAACAGTACCTAATTGTGATGAATTGTGGAACGATAGGGAATACCAAAAAGTTATCCGAAATATTTCAAATTAATGGATAAACTGGGAGCAGTTCTGTATTCAACACAAACTTGTTAAATAACCGGGATCGTTGTCGATGCATATCGATATGTGACCGAAGTAGATTGATAAGTTTTGTTAGAGAATCTATTGAAATAAATTCAACAAATGGCATAATGAATGTAACAAAAATAACAAGGCTTGATTTGGAAACACAATTTTACACTAATTGATTTGGAACTCAGTACTATTAAATTTTAGAATGAAAATATTGCAAGAATTATAATCGGAAACTAGTTCTAGTAAAAGATTAAGTGCATTGGATTGCCTTAATGCTGACTTGGCCATAATGGTGTTTTGAAGAGTTTTATTATTCCCCACCTCTTTATGTTATCTAGGTAAATACACTCATCGTAACTAGGCGCTCACTCTCGCTCTCATAAATTTCACTTATTATTTGTCTGCATAAATTACTATTTTTGTCCTTAATTATGAAATTGTTTTTTCTATGAAACGTTAGTTAGTATTGGCGTTTGTATGACTGTGCATGTCAATAACGACGCTGAATTAAGATTAACTTATGTGTGTGATCGTATAAATTTGTGATTTCTTAATTGACTTTATTATCATTCGCAGTAACACCTTTCCTATTTCATCCCTTAGTTCTTTTTATCTCACTGTATCTATCAACTAAGGTCACTTATAGAGTGCAAATCCTAAAACTGAATTTTCATAT
Organism: Eudiplozoon nipponicum; assembly: GCA_029291075.1. NCBI lineage: Eukaryota > Metazoa > Platyhelminthes > Monogenea > Mazocraeidea > Diplozoidae > Eudiplozoon > Eudiplozoon nipponicum. The sequence goes on along the minus strand of JAQBSW010000024.1, from coordinate 235,707 downwards.
CAAATAGCGGCCTTCCTATTCGGCAAGTTATGTTTTAGACATCTTGTCCAAACTTCAATTATTTTAACTCTTTATCTTATTAACTTATTTTACTACTAACTTTTTCCATTTACCTTGAAATTAATTTGCAAATAGTTTAACAATATCACTTTCCCTCTCTAACCAGTGAGGTCAATCATAAGTACGGCATATTACATCGTAAGAATAAAAAATGAAGCAGACACGTGTAAAGTGAAAAATACATGTAATCACTGCGGTTTCAATTAAATGAATGTACACGTCCGTCTAATAATATTTATCTGTGGACGTTGAAGTTGACATACTGATATAATGAGCGCTTAACAAGAGGCACCTCCCTCCCTAATTTGTCTGTGATCACTGCAGTTCCAATAAAATGAAAATACATGTGCCTTTAATTATATTTAACTGGATGCAATTTGTGAAATAGACTTATTTAAACTTTATCTGGACCTCGTTGAGTATTTCCATAATTTTCGCTAACAGTAATTCTGTTGTGTCCACCTATATTGGATGGGCCATACAGGCGGATATCGTCTGTATTTATTATCAATGTATCGTCCAGACGAGACTTAATTATGCATAGTTCTGCAGTTAAATTGGTCATTTGAGTGTTCAGTCCTTGAATCAACTTTTCTAACCCATCAGAAGCCATTGTTGGTTGTATTTTTACTCAATTATATATAGAATTTTGCTCGCATAACGAGCATCAATTTAATAAAACAAATTTACAAACATTAATCAATTTATATTCAGTTCGGCTCGAAGTCTGCATTTATCATTGGGCGGGCTGCTTCATCTTTATACGGGCGCTTCTGCGAGGAATTTCTGTTGAAATAATGTCTGCCCTAGATAAGACCCTTTTTTTATTCTTTGTCTTAAAGTTGGCTATTGCAATATCTTCCACTAACTCGGGAATCGGCCTTGGCACTCTACTTAAACGATCAAGTGCGACAGCTCGTGATCCATCGGGCATGCTAACAAAAACTTTATTGTGCTCTGCGTCTACTCTCTCCACGCGATACGGCTCATCATTGATAGCCTGCAGTGCCATGGGCTGGACCTTCGCGACCGTGACAAATTCAACCATGGGGCATTTGCTTCAAAGAACGATAACTCCAACGCCACACGAATGAAACCGTGCGATTTGCCCAATTTTTGGTTATATTAAGACTTACGATTTTGTTTGGCCTTTCATCGAATTTGATACAATTTATTATCGTTTTCGAGCTAAAATTCCAACTAACCACAACCGATCAAGTATTTAAATTTAGACAGCATGCCACCCCGAGAATAAATATTCTGGCTGGCGGTAGTTTTGTTATGTTGTTCGACGACTGGTAAAATACAATGGGATTGGTGTTTACTTCAAGCTCGCAAAATTGATTTAAAGAACTGTTACCACCACCCGCGCAATCAATTATTGTTAAATAAATATTCACGTCTGATACCAGAATTTAATTATTTAAATGTGTTGCAGTAAGATATAAGCATACCATAAAATAACAAATGCAATTCATGAAGTAGACCGGTTTTGCCTAAAATTGGGAGCTCTTCATCAACATTATCACATCCAGCAATAAATTAGACTTTAATAACGGAAGCTGCACTAGCATACAAACTTAAGTAAACGATAAAATTAAGTAAAACCGATAATAAAAATAATTTTTAAAGAAAGAAATTGTCAAAAGTAATAATCTAATATAGAAACAATTGCTAGCGGAGACTGAATTATGAAGGGAGGATATTGTTAAAATGTAGATACACTTCTAGATAACACTTGGAACTGAGAGTACCTAGACAATACACATAATATTGCGGCCAAATCAGAATTAAGTCGAGGTGGTAGGCAATACAGCTTATTCGCAGTTTTCGCTGTATTGCATCACAAACACAACCAAACAACACAGACAACACTATCCAACTAATAAAAAAACGTTAAGATGATTTTAATAGAAATATTCAAAATTATCGAGCAGGGTTTTCAACCAAGAACCATAATACGTATGTGGTCCCCATCCGAGTACTCGAACGAATGCTATACTTAATTCGATTTTATTTGACTTTAGCTGTTTCTGCCACGCTAAAATATGTCAAATTATTTCCTTACATCAAACTGGCACTGAATGGGGAAATAATGCTCTATTGGGCATTCTAAATGAAGGCACACGGGAAACGTGGCCGAACCAGCGCAATTGACTGAACTGTGTTTGTTTTTTTAACGAGTACACATATTTCCCACCCCAAAAATTCTTCTACTGGTATCGGAATCGCCAATTTTTGTTGGTTTACTTCATTAACATTGTTTCACAAACCATGATGATCGAATAGGTATATGCGTTTAAGATCTTCGACTCTAAAGGATAAAACTGCACTTGAGTGTGACCAAACTACACGTACAGATTCATTGTGAACACACATTTTGAGGCAGTCCGAGATAATCGCCATTCTCCATAAATAGCGAAGGTTGTATAAAGTATTTCTAGCTTCTTCGGTATTTATAGCTCTAACCAATGTGCAAACCTGCGCACCAATAAGGGCGAAACCGGTCAACTGGATGAATTGTCTTTTCTACTTTATACAAGGTTTTGTTTATACTGAAAAATACATGTACATAACGGGACAGGTGTTAACTTTAAAACTGCAAACTTGATTTAAGTAAAATAATGGTTTGTAAACCTTTCCAGGCTTGGTGTATATTAAATATAGTGAGTTGTCGTTAAAATCGTATTGTCAAAAGCTTTATGCAAAGCTGACTCTATTATTGCGTTAAAACACATACATGTAGAAGATTTTACCATCCGATTGTCTTCTTTGTATTTTAGCATGGAGCTGGTCCCTTTTGAGGAGACTTCGGTAAGCAGGAATCGCTGTTAGTACATTACTTTATATCAACTAACCATACTGACTTTCTATATCCTACACGACGTGTTTGAGCGATTATATTTCTCGATATGCATTAACTAATACATAAATTCATATAAATTAATTATACGCAAACAAACCTGTAAAACTTTATTGCTGGCTGATTTTATTTTTCTATATATTATTGCTTCTTCCACACCGAATATGATGCGCGTCATTTCGTGTATGCAGCTTAATATACGATATTTCAAAATGAGTCACTGTCGTGTATAATTGCTAAAACGATGGTGTATCTAATCTAGATGAATATACTAACTAACACAACACACAAAATAGGTACAATCTAGCACACCATGAAGCAAGTAATTTAAGCGACAGATTGATAGCGCTAATATAGTCTTTTTTGATTTTTCTTGTATCGTTTCATAACAAAACCACATTATACAGACGAAGTAGATCCGGTATGTCACTGTGCTTTTGATAAGATTCGTATCTGTATTCCGCGTTTCAACTAGAATTGATAGTCAAGTTTCACCTACGAACGTAAGAATATCGTTTTCGAATAGAATTTTTAAACATCTAGAATCATGTATTGTTACGTTTCTCTTTGGCCTATCTTAAAGCACATGAACACAATGGCAAACTTCGGTAGTAGAGTTCTTAATTTGTATCCAAGTCCCGTTTTATATATTTTACTTTCTAACATAAAAATAAAATTTCAACCATATTGTTTCAGCAAATAAACAATGCCGTGTTAAGCAATTAAAATTTTAAATATCATGCCAAACAGCATTACAATTAATTGATGCTTCACTGCTGCAAATAATGATTTGTGGTTATCTATCCAAGCTTTAAATATCCACGTCGCAGGGTGAAACAAAGCCACCACGATTTTCACACAAAACGTATATTAGGATAAAAGACGAAAGCGCAAGACATCCCCTTTGCGGCGATCTATGTATCGATCGCACTGAGCTTTGCTAACAAATAAAGAAATTTTAAGGTGAATCGTATATTAAACTGCGTCAAGATCACTGCTAAAAAAGCCTCGACTTCATATCTATCATGCTTTTCAACTGAGTATAAAGATTTTCTTGTGGAACTCATTTAAAAAATCATGTGATTATTACTCTTTACAGGTTTGGTTCATATTATATGTGTGGAGAGAGTCGTATTGATAAAGACTTTTCAGGACATTGACTCTAAACACACAAGAATAAGTAATTAAACCGTCTAACTGTAACATTAATTAAACGAATAAATATTCCTCTAGAGCCTATTGTTGTCTCCTACTGATGAGTCACCAGTAAGAATAAAACGCTTGTGTCAATGAGATATCATATGTAGTTGATTACAACTTCCGCATATTCTTCTCGATCTATCTGCTTTTACTCGTTATTAGGCTTGCAATATATAATACGCAATAACATGAATATATATATATATATATATATATATATATATAATAGTTTCCGCTACCAGGTATATAAAACTTTAATCTTCGTCAAATTTAAATGTCTCCCTTGAGCCTAATACAAATTGAAACTCGCTGATAAAATAGTTCAATATTGAACGCATTCACATCCACTTCTGCCTCTTTTCCTTCACTTCCCTTCTCTATTTAAGGTAGCAATAACGCTCTGGAGATACTACGAAAAGGCTGGTTGTTGGCTAAGTCGTTCTGTCCAATTTTCCATTGTCAATAATCGTACAAAGTTCAATTAAATCACCATGCATGACGTCTATGTATCGTTTTAAAGTCAGAGCATTTGATAAGCGAAAACTGAAAAAAAATTGGGCAACAAGAAGCACTAACAAGTACTTTGGTTAAATTAAAAAATGATACGTATCAGTATTTTGAATGGTGGAGCCTACGTGTATTCTAGGAGGTAATGCACAATTTTCATCTCCGCGCTATTGGCATCGAAAATCTGGCTCCATAGAAGTTTCTCATCCTGGTTAATGTTAAGTCAGCATTGTCCTTCTCTCATAAGCGGAAGCTTTATTAACTGAATGGATCCCCGTAAACAGCTGACTTTACGCGGCATGCGTTAGCGTGTCCGCTAAAATCAATGTCAAAACTCGTATTCAACGATTCCGTTTTGTTTATCAGCATGTGCTCCCACCAAAAACTGCACAGACGACAGCACAGATGCATTCTACTCCGATCATAGTTATTCATTAGGTAGAGCAATAAGTGCAGATATTATTTTAGAATTAAAAAAATAAACACTTAGGAAAAGCAGAATTTCATCTAGTTTGTTAACAGGCTTAAAGATGAACGCGCATTGTGAATTATGAACGACTCTTGGATAGTTGCGTGATGCTAAAATTATATTTAAGTAGTACGATTTACAGATGTAATGAAAGGCGTTCTGACATATGACATCCTTCAGCACTTTACCAAATGTGAACTTAAATAGATTATATACCGTTTAGACATAGGTGGTATGGTTACATCCAGGACTGTCGTTCGTAATTAAACACCTGCTTTGACTCAGCTTATGAACTTATTTGGCCTATGTTTGCACTCACATTTAACGGAAGGCTAATTAATAATAAACCTCAAATGAATTTACACAAACTCTAACAACTGACTTCCTAACAAAACTATCGAAATATTCTAGAAACGATGTTAACTGGTCCTAATGATGAAATTTTGAACTTACTGTGGATGACGATAAGAGCCGCTATGCACAATGCAGGTAATACCTTGTGGTATTGGTGACTCCAATAGAAATTATCACAGGGTCTCTGAATACTCCGTAAAGTTTCTCGAAACTAGGTGCCTGGTTTCTGCTAATTAGACTCATAAAAATACTCGCTATTAGACGGCAACTTATGTTCAGTTTCAAAGTTAATCTTAAATCCTTTGTCACTGGAAAGGCTGAATTGATAGAAGAAGTTGTTGCATCAAGTATAAACCAACATTAGTCCAACTGGTTCAGACCCCGATGATTTACTTCAGGCATTAGTTGAGGATGGCGGCGACATAAATTGTGGGCCGTTGTCTAATTATTACCAAAAAAAGTGGATTGAAGTTGTATCTGGGTAGTGAATGGGAAAAATACTGCCAATATTCGGTCGTAAAACTACAACGGTAATTAATTAAGGGTTAGTACAAAGTCTTTCGAAAAATAGTAAACTTGAAAATAGTGGATGCAAACACCTTTTTGGGAACAAAAAGGGACAGGTATTTATGTTGACGTGACAGACGGGTGAGTCTGTAAAAGTACTTTATACCTAGAAGGTGCAAAATTTATTTCGAAATATGAAATAACTATTGGTGATATATTAAAAGTGGTCTGGGCGGAATCCAGATGTTTGACAGGTGGACCTACAAAGTTAAAGTCGATTGACCTAACGCTTGGTGTAACTTCGACTCCAGAATCTTGATCATACAAATGTAAAACGTATAATACATACATACATACATAGAAACATAAACTGAGACGTAGATCTTCTGCACAGCGAATTCTAGTAGAGCCCATCTATAAAGATGAATTAACCAGGCACTTGATTACTAGGGACACAGTGCAGCGTGATTTTAGGAACGATATCATGTATAATTGTACTCGATCACAAAATGGTCGACCTACCGCTCTTAGATTTAAGCCACCCAATATAGTTGCGTCAGTGACCTGGCGAGCTAGAATTACATTGATATTTTCAAGCAGTATTACGAACAACGCAATTAACGATAAAAAAATATGATACGCTGGTGATGGCACATCATAGAGGAGCCTAATAACACTGATCGGATAGCAAAAATTGCTTTTAAATAATGCCTCCTGCGATTCAGCTGTCAATGATCTCAAATTTACACAGCGACTAAATCTACTTAAAAAGCTTTCTCGGTGTTATCGGCTGAGATCCATCTATCAGGTCTTTGAATCTAAAAAAGGAACGGCAGTAGGTGTTACATAAGGACTTGGAACATGGCGCTTCGTGAATTCCGACCACCAATGCAATTAGTACAACTATGCGATAATTGACGGTAGGCCCTAGCGCGACAGCAAGTGTTATTTCAAAAGAGTTGAATTTTTATTAACAGATTTAGCGGGATTTTTGGAACAAAAATATACGTCGTGCAAGAAGCTGTCTTGAGGCAAATATACCATCTTTAAAAAAGTCGTTCCAGCTCGAATACAGCTTGGTCCCCTTATTTCTTTAAATCTTTTAAATCAATGTTAACAGTGTAGAAAAGGGAATTCGTCCAGTAGGCCGGTTTCGTCCTTATTGAGAACTCATTAGTTTATACTGCCAAATTTTTTTAACTTAATGGGCCAAGTGTTTATATGAAGATCGCAATTTTGATAAAAGAAAATTTTTAATTCTCTTATCAACCAAGGCTGACGAGCACCATCTGCTCAGGCACCAGTTTCCATCAGCAGCCGGAACTTGCCCTTCGCAATTGATACTTTTGCTGTCACTCCGTCACTACTCATTTAAGACTAAGGGTTACTGTGCTGTTAAACCCAACTCGAGGTTTTATATGAAACGGAATGATGATTGTATTCCATTAAAACCAACAAAGTCCATGCTACTATTACAGGGCTGTTTATCTAGTGCCCGCAGGTCGTCAGGCCAGAAATGTATATGACTACGGATTAAAAAACCCAATTTTCCGCTAGACCTACTTATATTTAACACATTAATGTATTTCTCATTTAGTGAGTACCTGATGCGGTGTGATCAATTAACCAATATCGCTAATAATAGAATTTGGCCGCGAGATTGATGGCCTACCCCTCATTTGCTTACACTCATCTACCAGATTCCTTCAATAGCCTAACAAACACAATATGTAATTGACCTTCTTAGGCAGTGCGTCAACTAACGCAATCTTAATTCGACACCAAGGGTTGATTTCGACTGTACATCAAAGATCGACAAACTACAAATGTTGCCTCATAATTTTTGCGCACTATTAATGCTCTCCGACGTTTAGATGGAAATGACCAAACGGATACATAAATCCAAGATCTGCAAACTATATTCTTTCAAATCCAATGACTCAGCAGCATAAAGAATAATCAACAGTACTATAGACTTGAAGATCTTGGATTTGGCGCTTAGGGAAATTAACTTAAGGTTACCTAGGTGTTTTCATAGTATGCCAAAGGCAGTTTCAGCAGAGCTAACACGCTTGATGATATCAGAAAACCCTTTCAGGTGTCACCAGAGATCCCAAATAAGCGAACTCGTTTCCGAATAATAGCAGGGCGCGTAGTAACACGATCCTAGGCTCCGAATAAATATTGGCCGTTACGAACACTTTCGATACGTTAATCCTCCGACTGTAGCGGATGGACACATCTCAAGCACCGGCAGGTAGTTCTTTGAAGTTGTCATTAAAACAGCATCGTCATTTTATTCAAGCTCAGTAAGCTGGCAACTACCACCTATATCCATCTCCAAGAATTATAGCATCATGGAATACTGCATCAACTACAGGATTGAACAAGATGGAAGTAATAACACATCTTTGACGAATATTGATGTAAATCAAAAATTCAGATAAGCTCATAGCAGTTTTAATACAGACCGCTAAGTCGTTACAATAGGGTTCAAGCCATCGAAATATTTTGGCAAAGATGTCAGATCATCATAAGATCTTCCGCAACAGAAAATCAAGAGCAGAGTAGTAGAGAAAGGCAACGATGTTTGGATGTTGACAAAAGTGGCGCTACAGAAGTGTGGAGGAGCCCTCTAAAATTGCCCAGATATCACGTTCTTGGCCACGGCCATGCCGGGTTTGATATAGCTCGCATCAGTAGCTCCTCACAAGAACGATAGAAATGACCAAATTTCATGCCTAAAAAACAAACTGATATCACCTTTTGTAGATAAGTACAATAATAACACTTCCACTAATTTTAGACAGATTCTTTCGACCAATTTGAGGCAACAAGCTTAAATAGATTCATCTAAAGTTTTTTCATCAAACTTGAAAGATTCCGAAGAGAGGCCATCAATCTTGGCGGCTTTACACTTCATGATGAGACCACAAGTCTCTGTCACTTAATCAATAGACGTTAGGATGTCCTTCTTTTTACAAGATCGCAGGCTTCATCATAACAAACCACGACGTCTACGATGTGACTGACGAGTCGCACCTAAAAAACTGGAGATACCAAAATTCCTTCAATTCTAATACTTAGAACTTTAACGTACTATTTGTAAAGATGATTATGCTTCGTCGCAGCTCCCAATTGATTAGCAACATTAATCTAGTGTTGTTCGAACTCCAACATGCGGCTCGCTGAAAACTCCTTTTGACGTTTACGTATCAGAGACCAATCTCTACTTAGTTTTGGCAGCAGATGTCGTGTTTTGAGAATTTGTAGAAGTAGCAGAGTTATCAAACACCTTCTCCGGTTCAATTATCGAAAGACAAGCCCAGGCTTGCTGTAGCTTTCCTTTCATAGTATTTCAGATGTTATTTGCTACGCTACCTCAGTAGAATCATGGGCTGCCCTCAAGGCATACTGCATATTTATATCCGTTAATCTAATCAAGGTTGCGATCTTGATATAAAAGCCTGACACATTATGTATATACATTTTTCAGTACAAACAAGCATTGCACAGTGAAGAAAATGTACTGAAAAATGTATGTACATAACAGACCAATCATTTATATCAAGATCGCAACCTTGTTTAGAGTAATTGGTATCACCGCCTGCACAACCAATGTTCATTTAATAATTTAAATCCGTGTTTTCTGTGCATAGGCTAAATAATGGCGGCCACAAGAAACGAGATTTTAATCGGATTCATGCCGGCAGGATACTGTGGGTAAAACCCCCAAATTAATCGAGTAGCGCAGCCGTAGCTCGTTCCCGCGTCCTGCACAGACAAGCAAAGTTTCTTCGTCCGAACGTGGTCTATCTTTGTAGGGCATCATTGCATTGCTCCGTCCAAATTGGTTGCATAGTTACGCTTTGTTGAGAGTTGTCGCCATTGGTACGGAAAATTGAGGTCATAACAGTCATTGTTTGATGCCATTTTTACAGATATTTTCAGTAAAGTCAATGTGCGATGTCAGCTTTTGTTAATCATTATAAATTTCTCCATCAGCCTATACCTGACTCATCCATATATTCTATCTTCAATACTAAAGACTCATTCCAGTGCACCGATTGTAGCGTTAGCCGATCTGGCTATATGATGATGGAACAATTTGTCTTGCGTCAACAGGGAATAGACATTGCAATGGAAGCTCCGTCGGTATGATGCTCTTCACATTTTTTTAAAGAAAATCAGTTAAATCTATTGCGGCCAATGCGTGAGATCACATTACACAATTAAAAAACAAAAAGCGCAATCGACACTTTCGAATCCTGATGTAGCCAGTCATGTAGGATCAATTTTTATTCACTCTCCAACAACTACACGTATCTCACAAATAACTTACCATCCGGATAGCCCAAATCCTGGGTTGATTTGCAGGATAGTTTCCGCTTATCCACATTGTAAAATTCAACAGATAAGGTGATCGTTTAATACGTTGCAACGACCAATCCAGTATAGAATCATTAGTAGTAGTATTATTCATGATTTCCTTTTGACCAAAAAATATCCAGGTCACCCATCCCTAGTGTTGGTGAATTATTTGTTTTGGATTTTGCTCTTAAATGACCTGCCTACCAAGGCTGATGAGCACAAACTGCACAAAATAACTTCTACCTGAATTGCGCCGGATAACATCATCGAACACCCTCCTGAAATGGTAACACTAACATCACGTCCAGGCTAATGGAGACACTTGCTGTAAGTGTATTGACGATATGGGTAAAGCAAACCTAACACAGACTTACGGCTGTGCCAAACGTTTTGTAGGATATTTATTAAAATATTAGTTTCGGTCAATGAATTATGATCTACACCAACTCCGCATTTCTGAGCTTGTGACATTTCTATAATACTAGGTATTCGAAACAAGTAAGGCGCAACAAAGTACGACCCCAAATATTCTTTCGATGTGTATAACGCATCAAAACTTATTTTATCCGACGTTCGTCCTAAAAGTAGTCGCTGCACAATCTGATAGTTTACGTCTTAAAATCATCTCCGCAGAAAACTATATTTAATGCAAAAGTACGACCACTTCATTTTGAGAACACCAAAAATGATGGCTGCTACCTCTTTGTATGAGGTAGTTTATATATAAAGCGTCTTTTGTTCGCTCGGAAGTTATATTGAGTAATGATTTTAGCTTGTTTGTGTGATTAGGTCTAACTATCCTGTTTTAAATAAGATCCAAATTCAGTTAGAACCCTAAATGCTTACGGTAAACGGATTTATTCTTAAAGGCATTCTTTTAAATTTCAGTTGGTTTCAGAGAGAACGAATTGGTATCGTCCAAATTTGCATTAAATTATTTCACCGTCTATTTGTCGTATTACTGTTATGTACCAAATAATTATCTATGACATTAGTTACGGCCGTAACAAGACCACAATTGGTACCAGTATTCAGCATCAGCCATCTGCCACAGATTCCTCATTAACATGATGAGTAGGATGTTTAGGACGGTCATCGCAGTGTGCTCTGGTCGACGCAGTCTTCGGTCCTTAACTAGACGTGACAGTGGTAGCTAGAAAAAAACTTGCCAAATCTTAAATGTTACTCCATGTTAGCGTATCGTTAAACTCAGCTGACCTAAACAAAACAGATTAGATGCATTATTTCACAAAGTTGTTTAGGCTATGACAATTTCAGTCAATCTTTTGCCTGAATGAAATCAGAAAATATGCTCAATATGAAGTGTTTGGATTCTTACTCAGGAAGTGCCCAGCCGGTTTAAGAATAGCATAAACACTGGTCCTCATGCAGCTGCGGCTGGGCCTACACGTTTGAAAATCTAGGCGCATACGATCCGTAAGGTAGTAGAATTCGTAAATGATTGGTAGGTGGGCACCACTTATTGCAATCTTAGGCTTCTGATAGAAAGTGTGCTAGCGTAAACTATGTGATTATTTACAAAGGATCGATGCTGATTCCGTTTTGTCAACTCAATAATTTACATGCATGAAAAAAATTAAGAATTTGTCTATGAGCAGCAATAATCACGAAGTTTATCAGGAGACCTGTTCCACAATATTGCAAACTTGCCTTACACTCTCGAAATAAATATATTCTAAATAGTTTTAACTTTTCAAACCTGTACTAATTGATTTCATGGGATACAAAATTCCAAAAATGGAAAAATTTAATCATTGCATCACTGTGAAAAACGACGTTTAAAAGAAATGAAAATATATAACAGTACATTAATCGCGCCATAATCTCAAAAATTCACATAAAAACAAAAGGTAATCCATCTACCAGAGACAGATTTCGTCTGCAAATGGTAATTTATATATATTTTGGTTGTGACTGCCGGAAAAAATTTACGAATTCCCCGTTCACAAGCATACTAGCCCATTCTCAACTTCACATGAACTAAAACCCGTCTAAAACAAGTGTTAGAGCCTTTGATGAACATTAAGAACTCGAATACCGGTAATTACGAAATGGTGTGATATGCTGACGAACAGAATTTAATGTGAACATCTAGCTTTTGATAAATAATCTTAATAAGAACAAACCCACACTGGCAGATAGATTTTCTTTGCATGTTTTTTTAAAGATTATACAAGCATAAATGGCGATAAATGTCCGCGGCAAACTCTGGAAAGTACGTGTTGAGTTCCGAATAATGACGAAACCGGTCTACTGGATAAATTTCTTTTTATACACTATACAATACTTAGTTTATTCTGACAAATATAAATGTATAATGGGACAGGTGTCTATAACAAGATAGCACTCTTGATTAACTTAATATAGATGAAATTTCCCGTACGTGAGGCTCCAAAACACTGAACAAATCTGTGCATTCCACTTGACCTCACATAGAATATCAAAGACAACATGGAGAGTATATTACTTATCAAGCTTTTTGTGCTAAGGCGGTTCTATCACTAAATTAATTCTCATTTCTTTTTCCTTTAGTTCAGCATAATCAAAGGTCATGTGACATCATCATTGAAATCAACTCGAGCACCCTACATGTATTAACAATAACGCTTAAGAATTGGACGACCAACCGTATTTAACACTTCTTTGTAAAGCATTAAATTAAACCTTGTATTTATCATATCATATATATATATATATATATATATATATATATATATATATATACCACTAGAAATTCCGGCCTGACGACCGGGATTGGTAGCATGAACCTTGCCGGACCATTAAGGAACACAGCCATCATCCCGTTTCATGTGAAGCCTCGAGTTTGCTCTAACTGCGCTGTAACTTTATTTGGTAAATGTGTAGTGACGGAATGAGAGCAAGCGTTCCAGGCGTGAAGAGCAAGTTTCGGCTGATGAAGGAAACTTTGGCCACTCGCATCTGGGCAGATAGTGCTCATCAGCCTTGGTTGGCAGACTATCTAGGAGAAGGAAAACTCCAAATACAAACCATCACTTGGAATGGGCGACCTAGTTTTCTTTTACAGTCCACATATAACCATGACAAGTACAACTTATAATGATTGCATACTGCATCGGCCGTGGCGCAATATAAAAAGGGTTGCCTTATCTGCTGAGCCGCGCAGGATGGATAAGCGAAATCGGGCTACTGCAGGCAACTTTATCTCCGATTCTGCCTCCTTTCCTTCCCCATCCTCTTCTCAATCTAGCAACACTCTTTTAGATAATATAAATATGGTTGGTTTAGATCATAACACTGAGCCCAATACCAGGTTGCCAAATATCGAAAATGGTTCTGGTAGACGATTATTCATTAAACCTAGGTTAGGTTTTAACGTAGGTGCATTTAGTGTGCGAACATTAAAACAACTTTTACAACAAGAATCTCTTCCTCGTACGTTGGATAAATTAGAAATCGACATGTTGCGTATCTGAAATCATAATACAGGATCCTTCTTGCATTACAGAACTTGTTCCACCATCCCTATTTACGCGTCATTGGCTTCGAACATCTGGTTCCACAGAGTTCTCTCAAGCCAGTAAATGGAGCGTTAGTATTGCCCTTAGCACACGAGCTGAAGCTCGCTTAATTGAATGGATACCTTTAAATAGTCGACTGTGTGCGGCACGTTTAAATACATCGAAAATCAAAGCAAAAAACAGTTATCATCGTTGCCTCTTCGTTGTATCTGCACATGCTCCTACCGATTGAAGCACAGAAGAAAGCAAGGACACTTTTTACTCCGAATTAAGCTCCTTACTAAGTAAATCACGAAGTTCAGATATAGTCCTCGTTATGGGTGACATGAATACTCAAGTTGGGCGCTTAAATAACACAGAATTTCGTTTAGGTTGAAGATACACTCTAAGCTCGACTCGCAACGATAATGGTGAACGGCTTTCGGATAGCTGCGCTGAACATAGACTATATTTAAGTAGTACAAACTTCAGACGTACTGCTAAACGTTGTGCTACATGGCGTCCTCCAGCACCCGAACAACGGTGGACTCAAATAGATCATATAGCAATTAGTTATAGATGGCGTGGTTGCATCCAGGATTGTCGTTCTTTTTAGAACACTTATGTCGATTCGGACCACGCACTTATCCGTTGTAGATTTGCACTAAAGTTTTCCGGGAAAATAATTAAGTATAAATCCAAAATTGATGTAGGAAAACTCGAACAACCGTCTTTCCGACAAAATTATGAAAATATTCTAAAGGCTAATCTAACTGGTCTGGATGGTGAAAATCCGAATATACTTTGGTCCAAGATAAGTTCCACTATGCACATTGCAGGTACTACTGTATGTGGCATTGCAGGCCCACCTAGAAATAATCACTGGGGTTCTGTAAAATCTATGGGGATACTCGAAATAAGGCGCCAAATTCCACCTGGCTCGACTCATAAAAATACCCGTCGCAATATAAGACGCCAACTTAAGCGCAGTCTAAAAGGCGATCTCGAAAACTTTTGGAGCAGAAAGGCTGAAGAAATGGAAGTAGCTTTCGCGTCAGGTAATAGTCGCTGTTTGTTCCAACTTATACGCACAACAGGTCCGAGAAAGTTAAAAGTTAGCGAAACTATAAATGATAGTAACAACGAATTATTAACCGATAAAATAAGTCGTCTTGACAGGTGGGCTGAACACTTTAGAGATCAATTTTCTTGGCCACCTGCGTCAGTTCCGCTTCCCGAAAGCATGTCTGCATCAACAGTGTGGAATGTTAGTCCCGAAGAACCATCCGAGTTAGAAGTACGCGATGCAATCCTATCTCTTAAGCGCCGCAAAGCCGCAGGCCCCGATGATTTACTTCCGGGATTGTTTAAGGATGGTGGCGATATAATTTCAGGAGCGTTGACCAAACTTTTTCATACTATATGGAATGAGGAAACCGTACCACTTGATTGGAATGAGTCGACCATCATTCCCATCTTCAAAAAAGGCAATCGTAATTCGTGAGATAACCATCGTGGTATAGGCTTAACTCCTGTCGTATATAGGTTTTTTGCTTCGATTGTCCTACTTCGACGTAGCGCTTCACATGAATCACATACAAGAGAAGAACAGGCCGGATTCCACACAGGACGAGTCATTTATATCACCGTCCCACAATAGCCGTCTTTCTAGACTTCAAGGGTGCATTTGATTCGGTGGATCGCAATGTTTCATTCCACATTTTGTCGAAAAGCTGTGTGCCCAAAAAATTTGTTAATACTATACGAGCTCTCTACACAAACATTTCTGGTCGCGTTAAGGTCTACGGCGAATTACCGCATAACTTCACAACCAGCAGTGGTGTTCATCAAGGTTGTCCACTTTTCCCCTTTTTGTTTAATTTTGTAATCGAGGCTGTTATGAACAACACTCTCCTACACATTCAGGATGCTGGAGTTGAAGTTCTCCCGGGCGATAAACTAGTTGATCTTGACTATGCCGACGATATCGTACCATTATTCGACAATCGGGATGCTGCCCAGGCCACCTTGAAGATTTAAGACGTTGTTCCGTCTTTCTGAATGAAATTCGCACCCTCTAAATGTCAGATACTGTTACAGGATCACCCACCGTTCACTCCAACGTTGCGACTGCAGAATAAAGATCTAGGCATAGTCGACAAGTTTACATATCTTGGGAGCTCTATCAAAAACGTAGGCAATATGTCCGACGGGTGAGAATACGGATCGCGAAAGCTAGAGTAGCTTTCTCGAACTTTCGTCATTTATGGAGAAACGCGAATTTCACTGCCATAAAGGTCGTGTTTACAATGCATCTGTACGCATAGTCCTACTATACGCTAGTGAAACTTGGCCTCTTAGAGTCGATGATTTGAGACGCTTACAGGCATTTGATCATCGTTGTTTGAGAAATATAGCACATGATTGTTACCAACATCGAATAACTAATGTTAACACCCGTAGAAGTATTTTTGGATCTGACAATAAGTGCTCGTCGTTAGATAAACAAATAAGGCTCCATCAACTTCGTTGGCTGGGTCACGTTTTGCGTATTCCCTCATTTTGATTTCCCAGTAGAGCTCTGTTCTCTCAACTAGCACCAAATTGGTGTAAGAAACAAGGTGGGCAGAATTTTACATGGCAGAAACAATTAAAGTCACTTACATCCAAATTGGGTAGTATAGGACTCACTCGTCTGCCGGGATGGGGTCCTCGTGCGCATCACAGTTCTTGGTTAGAAACCCTTAGCGATGTGGAATCGAATCGAGCTCAGTGGCGATCTTGTTGCAGATGCCTAGTAGAATCATCTTCGTAACTTTCTTTTCTTGGAAGGGCAAAGTTAGCTGCGAGGTTTGGTTTGTTTATGACGTGATACAGTGAAATCCGCAAAGAAGCTGCACTGATGATGTCGCCTTGCCCGAATTCTAACTTGGCCATAATGGTGTTGTGGAGAGATTTAGTTTGCCTCATATCTGTGAGTTATCCTGATAAATTTACTCATAGTAGCAAGGTATTTCTTCTACCACTCTCTCTCACTCTTACGTAAATCTCACTAATAGTTAGTCTAAATTCACTTATATACTTTTGTTCACTCCTTATGATTATATTGCAGTGAAACATTAGTCACTTTTGACTTTGTATGGCTGGGCATCATATATATATGGAGGTTATTTATTTTTGGACAATATTTAAGTCCTCATATAAAAATAAATCAATTTTATTTTTGGACATATGATGTTATCGCTGGTTTCATAAAACAAGTTTTCAAAAAATATTGTAATGTTTTTGGAAGTTTCTTTTGTACATATTGGTGAAACTTTTTACTTTTATTGGTGAATGATGATAAGAAAGTCGGTTCTGAGATTTTGAGTTGCGTGGTACGCTTTGCTGCATAGTTCTGAGTTGATGCTCTTTGTCAATAAAGTATTGAAGCACCACGTTTGTTCTTAATACACAATATTGGGAAGAATCGCGAATTTGCTTCAGGTAATTGACGTGAATATTTGCTTTCGTGGTCTCCAAAATTTCGTTCTATCATCTGCGGTATTCAATGTTTCGGTGAGCAAACTTATTTTCATTATATATATTGCACGAAATCTTATTCTAATATTATGGCTGGTTTGGAAAATACTGGGAATACAGAGAAATTATCAGGTGGACTTAATAAATATATTTTAAAAGATAGTTCTGAGGAATTTAAGTGTTCCAAATTAGATGATCATACCGCATATATGGATTATCCGAGCCTGGCATCTCAGAGGCTCTCTTATGGTAGTGACCAAAGAGCCTCTATATATATATATATATATGTTATGAAATAGCCGCAAAACGTGTAGCCTATAGACGGTCGATCATACGCCATTATACATCCGTGAGTCATTATCAATGCAGGCCATTTTCACACATGCATGTAAGATTTAAAAAAAGAGATGTCAACAACGGCTTACATAACCATTTATAAACACTAACACGTAGTTGGATGAAGCGATAAATTCGAGAAGAAAATTTTTTTTCGCTACCTGCCGACAGACAATGAAAACTTGCAACGACGTAACCCATTTATTTATTAAAAAACAAAGAACAATTTAAATATAATTCTTTTAATTCAATGTGTTGTTCTCGTACTCTTGTTGCGAATACGTGCAATAATTATCAACCAAATTATTTACTGTTTAAAAGTTTTAATCGTGCCTTGGACAGCAACGGATTAAAGGTAATTAAACGACTGCATGTAAAAATGAAATCTCAAAGGAAATATTAAGCGAAATTACATTAGGATTTATAAACCACTTATTTTCTACATCGCCAGTATTAATACACATAAGATCAATTAGTGATTAAAAACAATTCTGCATCTTTGGTGATGGATCAAGCAGAGAACAAACCATACCCGTATAAAGTACTGCAACAGAAGAAAATAAAACAAAATAGCCAATAAAATGAAAACATTATTAATATAAATAAAAAGGGAAATGAAATTTGGTGTCTTACATTCATCTAATGTTTCTGTAGTGTGTATGAGAAAAGTAGAACACAAACACAGAAGCAAAGAAACAACTGCATGCTGATAAAATACTACGGAAAAAGAACAAATTTACAAAACTTTCAAACAGGACACGCTCTTTTTACCCGTAGAGATAAAAAATGTTGATGAAAAACAACAATGGAATGGGGTAACAAGAAATGTTGGAATCAGGTAATCAATAAGGATGATACACTACGAAAGGGCTATGTTTGAGAGTATGTCCTTTATCGTTTATTAATAAATAAGCATAACGACATACAATTGGCACAACTTTTTGTTATAAAGAAAGCATAAACGATAGCTTTATTAAATGAAACTTCCTAATTGATAACACCCTTTATATATATATATATATCTTTATAAACTATAATAGTAAACTGGCGTTCTAGTAACAAAAGAAACAACGTTATTACCATTTCAATTTCCGAAAAAATTGTTTAAACGTATATATATATATATATATATATATATATATATATATATATATATATGCGTGTGATATATATAGAATTCATTTAAAAATTTTCTACATAATCTATACCATGCTTGAAATGAAAAGGAAGCACAAAAGCGTGCCATACAAATATCACAATTCCTCTGAAATCCACTGACAAGAAAGTGGCCAGAAATTTATTATATAAAAAGGATACTGTACAACGGAGTTGGACAATAAAATAAATAATTAGGACGCGTTAGCAACATTCTACATAACCACAACCTAAATGTTACAATTTTCTATTGCCTATCAATGACAAGATTGGAAGATATACTGAAGGAATATCATAAAACAGCGCACCTAGTTTTCTAATGCCCAAAATTAACATTTAAAAATGTTATTTTCGAACGTCTGATTTACACACACACACACACACATATATATATATATATATATATATATATATATATATATATATATACATATATAGAACTACAGAAAAATATTACTAGATTAACCTCTTAAACAAAAACAAAATTAAATTAATTAAAGCATTATTTAGCGAATGGCATAAATTTGCAAAGGCACACAAATCCAAAAGAGCAAACAGATTATTAACAATATTTTGCGAATTACACAATGAAGCGTTGTGTTTGAGCTCCAGTATTGATCTCCAGCAGACTTAAAACACCTGTAGTATATATCTCGAACAGCTACTGACTACGAAACTCTAGTTTCTAATGTTCACGTAGCGGAACAGTTCCCGCTAGCAACATAATGAGCGAATGTTTATTGACGCTTTCAAATCAGATGTTCCGAGCAATGTTGCTACTTGTCATTAATGACAGGCAAACTCAAAGAAAAGACTGAGTAGAAACATTCATACCAATTAAGAATAGTTGACCTGATACATTATTAAAGCTCAAACATAACATCAAATAGTAACAAAGATACAGTTTGTAATGAGGTTGACTTTGACATACATGAAAAATGAGTGCGGGACGCACCGGAAAACATTTTGAATGCTACAACATCAAAAAACACCTCATAATCAACATGTGGGCTTGACTTTCTTTCATATAGTATAGATCATACCGTTGAGAGAGTTACCTAAATAATCTAAACGAAATACAATGCTACGTTGTTCCTTGTAAGTCGCAAATTGCGAGCAAAAGCGCGAAAAACGAATACATATCTATTCCCAATACAACGAATGTTCATCCAAAAATATAAAACCACTCATAACCTGCATTAGAAGTGTTTCATATACAGGGAATATAAAAGATTGAATCATGGGTCTAAAGACGATATTTGCAGGAAAATTACGATTTACACTCAATTACGAGAAAACGGTTCCTGGAGATTATAAAACGTACTGCAATTTTACAAACATTCCCGGTCTTCTAAGTAATATTAGAAAGGCCAATTTGATGAATTAATTCCGTTGAAATGTGTGCAAGAAGAAATGATTAATTTTGCAACTGACAACAAAAAAGTATTTAGAATAAGCAAGTGTAAATTAACTTAAACCACTAGAGCGCAATCCAGAAATTAAATAGTATGAAAATACATGATTTTCCTTCGATTAAAAATTCACACATTTTTCATCAGTTACAGAAATAATCACAGATGATTCCGAATCACATAATCTAAAAAAATAATTCACTAAAATCGTAATCTTAATATTTAGTTATAGAATGTATCACATCAAATCATGATCTCATAATCAACTTACAAACGCCACCTGCAAGTGTATTATTAGAAAGTTATAAATTTTAGATATTCTTAATTCACTGATGAAAAATTTGCCGTAAAACTCTGTTTTCATCCATTTTGTCAAAACTAAATGCGCATAATCCATAGTGATGCTTTTGATACGCCCATAGTCGAGAAATTACCTCGAGGCCACCATAGTCAGGTACAATATTATGGACGAACGCGTTTTAGGCTTGCAAACTACCCCAAATTATAATCTAACAGTACACCTCGAGCCCAACAATATTGTGTAGAATTTTTTTAAATTGCCTAGTCGGTGACAGCACAATATCAGCCTTTTTCTCCAACAATAGTCTTCATTCTCTTGCGGTTGGAGAAAAGACGAATAGGCAATCATACTCTAGCCTACTGAAAGAATATAGCCTAAACTAATATAACTATTATGGCTCTTATCAACTACGTACCAGACTACAGGTAGTGAAGACAAGATTATAAGTCTGCCTTAATTATCCGTCGTAGGCAATAATAGAAAATAGCCAACTCACTGCCTAATAACACCAAATATCGTCTACTAAGCGAAAAACTATATGAACGAAGTAATAGCTCTTGAAGCAAAAAACAGACACAATACGAAATGAGGCGTCCATTTATGGTAGAGGAGGAATCGTCCAGATAATGACGTATAGTCTTAACGTTTCAGTGCTAATAGAGACCTACACTGAAAAAAGCCAGGAGTAAACACCAAATTGCGTAAAAAAAGAACAAGCTAGAGACACAACTCACGAAGTAATTTAATCTCCCGTATATGCTTCTCTGCTTAGCATTCTAATTCAGAAAAAAGATGGAAAAATATCGAAAATGGAGACTCAGATTTATATGAGCAAATATATCTGATACAAGGCGGCAGCTACCACTTTGTTATAATTGGACATATTTCATTCAAAAGTATATCCTATAAAGCGACAATATGCAAACGTTTATAATTTTACTTCTACGTTAAAAATCACTCAGATCCGAAGAAAAAGAAGAAGAAGAAGAACTGCGTGTATATAATACTATCAATGAAAATGAAGATAAATAAATTCCTTTTTGTGTTTGAATCTATAATTTTCAACTGACTTTAAATTTAATGATTATGTTGAGTCATATTGACTAAATCTGAGGTCAGGTAATTTTATGATACATTTTGAATGAATGATGAAATTATAATGTGTTACCTACAGACATCGTAAATATGGTCTTTAATCTAACAGATTTAATTATAGGAAAACTCCGAATACAAATTATCCTCACTAGGAATGGGCGACCTATTGTTCTTTTACAATCCACATATAACCATGAACAATACGAATTACATTGTTCACTTCTTATGGTTATATGACAATGAAAATTAGTCACTTTTGACTTTTGTATGGCTGTGCATGATAATGATGATGGTGATGATGATGATATAGAAATTTATAACAATCAATCTATTTTGTTATAATGCGTCTGACAAAAATTAATGTGATTAATATAATGCTACATATTTGACCGCAATATAGCGACTTCACGTCAGGCAGAGCACAGCCATATACCGGCTTTAAACCCGATCTTTCACTTCCACATAACCCTAAAGTTCATAGTAATAAGTGGGCTATAAAAGGCCGTTCATTTATAAAGTGAGTTGATAAAAGGTTAAATTTCTTAAACATTAATGAACAAAAGTGAGCTGAATACTGTGCTTAGCTCTCATGTGAAACCATTTTTTTGGCTTGATACGTATGTTCTACTTATCTGAAGTTTCTCCACACGCTAAAATCGCAACTTAGTTTACGCACAACATCCCTTTGTAAATCAAATTTCTGCCAACTTTTGTTATTGTGTAATTCGGGACCCTTGCGGTAATTAAACAGAACTGGTTTAAACATACATTGACAAAACTACGAGTATGATTTGAATGATAGGTGCTCAGTGCGAGCTGCATATGCTGACTCTCCGGGAGTTGCGTTCGCGGGTTGTCGCTTTGAACTATCAGATTCACAAAGATCCCATTGATCCCCATTTCCAAGTACGCATCGATTTTGTCTTAGTTTTGGCTGAGATCGGATTCGTCCTTTTCCTTCGAAGGCTTCAACACCGTTCATACTAACCACTGGAAATGTGGTACAATCTAATCTTCGTTAGAAGTAGATTAGATCGCACCTCATTTCCAGTGAGTAGTATTAACGATGTTGATGTCTTCGGAAGGAAGGGACGAATCCGCAAACAGCCCAAACGAAGAAAAAATCGATGCGTACTTGTAAATAGGGATCAATCGGGTCTTTGCAAAACTGGTAGTGCCGCTATTTGAAATGACACCATTGCCTATCTAAATCCAAACTAAGTTTATTCAAACATTTATCTTAAATATTAACTATTAATAAAATGCCAAAAATAAAAATGTCTAGACTACGGTTGCATGTATATTTAAATCCGTACTTGCTCAAATGATACATATATAGAATCTCTCGGGTGGGCCTATTTCATTAAAATTTAGTATTCCTTTGATTTTAATAAAAGATCCATGAAGCGTCTAACAATGAGACTACATTTTCTACATCAGATTCAAACCCATTTCATTTTAGCTCAAAATGTAGGCGAGTGTCAATAAGAAACACAGTACTAAGTGGACTCATGAGTAAAATGCTTCAAATTTACTACAAAGACTAATTACCGATGAATCAGTAATGTATATTTTAACTAAATGAACCATACATTAAATAAAGATTGAGAAATTAGATGTTTATCAGAAAAATAGCAATCAAATTTAAAATTAGACATGCGAACAATGTATACATGTCTTCACTATTAATATTATATTAGATAGCTGCGGTACAGCGAATTACAGAAAATATAACGTCTCTGCATTTATACACCGAAAAATAAATTTATGTCATCTCCATATGCATAAATTTACTGCAAAGAATCTTACACCACATACACTCCTACGGATTATAAATTTTCAGCTAAGCACCGAAATGAATGGGCGACTTGGCCCTGCATAAAGATCATAAAGAATATAAATCCATTTATCAGTATATGATCATTTAAATAATTAATTAATTCTAAGCCAGTTTGTCAGGTTACAAAATTCATTTTAAACTATTATTTCTAAAATTACAAACTCACTAGCTGTTCAAAGCACTAAATAGTAATGCAAGCATAAAGCAGCAAAGATTATTTTAGGCTCAGAAAACGTAGATATTTCAAAAGCCACAGTTGAAATACAAATGAAATATAGCTGGTTGGCGATTGAAAAAAACTTGACTTATAAATGAGAAATCAGTGCACGTTTTAATGGATATTACTTTTTCCTTAAAATGACAAATATTACTGGCTTTAAGGTTTAGTTCCATGGTTATTATATTCATTTCTAAAAGCTAAACCCCCACATTTTAGAATGAAAACAGTAATGTAACAAGCGCATAATAAGTACATAGTATCAAAAAATATATTATTAAGTAGTTAACAGAAATCGTGACTAAGTATATAGTTACATATTTTTCCTAAATGTAAGTATAAAATAGTGGTAACCACTTGATGAGGGAAAAACAATATTTTTATACAAAATCATTGCTAATTGATCAAGAAACAGTTCAGCATAGTTTAAACATAGTTATTTACAGCTATCACACCAGAATCACGTAGTTCGTATACGCGATTAAAAATCTTTTAACTTTGGCTTGTCAATTAAAAAACACGAATATCTTAGCTCTACCAAAATTTACAAAATGCGCATATCTTGCTTAAATAAAACTGTCAACACCTAAATTGAATCAAAAGCGCTATTGCAAGCTCGGGAAAGGCGAGCTAATCTACTGAAAGCAATATTCAATAGTTTAATAATCCGACAAATTTAAGGCAGATATAACGCATTGCGCTAGTTAGAAAATAAATGTCGTACAAACAAATAAGAACTATAAAATTATAAAGATTACAATAATAGAGAGCGCCTAGTTTAAAAAACAATCCCCAATCCATACGTTTGATAGCACCGGTGAACTTAAATGAATCTTAGCCTTTTCAGTTTTTGCAGAATTTATCACGCCGAGTTAATACAATATAAAATTAATCAAAGTTTCTACAATATTATAAAGTAAAGGTATTGTTTTTGCTTCATCAATTTTGGTAATTAAATAAAAGTTACCTTTACAGCCTCAGCCACTAAACATTCATCGAACAAATATTATTATCAGCATCCTGACATGTGACACTACATTAGCAATAGCATGTTGAAAATCAAAGCATAAAATCCAAATTTAACATTTATTTGTTTACGTGATATTGTATTACATATATATCGTAAATCTAAAATAATCACTGCGCTTCGTGATATAAAGCATCCTCCCTATAATTTAAACAAATATAGCATGAGACCTGCAGTTGTCAAATCATGTTGGGAATGTTTAATTAAAATAGAATAAGGCATTATAAAATACACATTTGGAAACCTGGGTAAATTTTATACGCCAAAGACACAATATGAAAATTGACCACCGTTAAACACAAGAGGTATTCTATTTTAAATTAAAGAATTAAATACTAGTGAAATGGTTTTGGAAAAATTTATACAGGAGAATAAGAAAGTCATTCAAATATAAATATAAATGAAGAACCAGCCATAGGAAACCATGAAGGAATTCTCGAAGCTGATGAAATGTCTACGCCATTAATCACATAAATACATTATGAACCAAATGACTGATTGGTTTTTGACTTACTGACTAATCAAAATGAAGGGCTAACTGCTTGCAGCCAAAACATTACCACCAATCATTAAGTTTGGTTGGTTTTGGCTGGAAGGTGATAAATCAAGAGAATGTGTAAGTGGCATATTTATAATACTCTCTTCAGATGTGGCGCAATTGCGCTTATGATAGTAAAAGGAAGCACCCCAACGGTAACGTCGACCACATCCAGAGCATAGATATTTACCCTCGGGCCGATGTTTACCATCAATATGTTGTTTCAACGACAATTTAGAGCTAAAATCTTTGCTGCATTCAATGCATTTGTACGAGCCATCTTCGTTCATTTTGCATTGGTCAGCAATGCCTTTGGTGAACTTATTTGCTTTCACTCTGGCCAGATAAGATTCACGCTTTTTCTTTCTGCTAGATAGATCCAAACATATTGCATTTGGTGGTGAAACAACTCGAGGCAACTCCAGAATTGCATTCATCTTTGCTGATTGATCAAGAGGCATAAAATTTAAAGGCGCTGACAAATCAGAAGCAGAAACCGGTGTTTCAACTGAACTTGGGCTCCTATTGTGGATACTATTATTAACGTCGCCGTTGGTTATATGATTTGGCGTACTTGTAATAATTTGCGGTACGGCCAGGGAAGCAATTTGAATTTCAAATGTCGACTGTGCCATGGAAAGTGTGGCTTGTGTTGTTGAAGATGTATTTACATTAGGAACGTTGCCATGCGGTGAATAGTTTAAAAACATCTGCTGATTTTGTTGTGTAACGATAGGCGTAGATGTTTGGATTTGAGGCATTTGTTGTTGGTTGTGACTGTGAACATTTAGAAGATTCTGTTGATTTTCAATATGAGCATTAAAATGAGCTTGAAATGTTTCCGCCAAAATTGGTTTCTGTGCCGAGGAAAGTTCAATAAATTTTGAGCACTTTGAAACGTGACTAAAATAGGCTGACAGGCTTGGTAACACTTGCCGACATAGACACGTGATTCTATTTGCCGTCGACAAGTCAAGCTTTAGACGTTGCCCTAAAGCTTCCGAGAAAAGAGCTGCTGAGTCCAGATTAATAGGGAGTGCATTAGTAATAAGCTCTTTATGTACATCTGGCTCTGAAGCACATATATGTGCCATTCCAGACCCACCATTGGTGCTAGATATATTTGTATTTAAAGAAGTATTTTGATTATTAATATCGATACCAGGTAAAATTGTGTCAGATAAGGAGATACCGGGTTCAATGCGTGGGGAAATGTCCAATTGACCTGATATTTCTTCACAGGGCGGTCGTTTTTTACACTTCTGCTTGTGGTGATAATAAACTGGTGGCCATCTATACATATTGCCACACCATCGACATTTGTACCTCGGAGGAAAATGGATATGCATATGCTGTTCCAATAGCGATTTGCTCTTGAACGATTTCAAACAATTCGGACAGCCAAAAGGCTTGTCATTTTGATGAGCTGAAGAGTTAGATGAAAGTGGAGAATCTTCATGCTTCTGACAAAGAACAGATTCATCGTCCACAACAATACGGTCATCATCACTTTCGAAAACATTATTAGGACTTCCTTCCTTCTCTGGACTATATACACAGTCCTTGAATAAACATTCATCAGATATTTTATTATTTCCAACACAAAAATCGTCTTTTTTAATACTGTTACTTACAACTTTTTTGTTGAAAAACTCGAAATTAGTTCCTTGAAGATCAGTTGCTGCAATGGGGCATTCAATATAATGTCGGAGAAAATTTGGCATTCTATCGAACGAATTATTACAAGTACAAGAAAATCCACCAATTAGATCATGGTCAGACTCAAAATGTTCTGAAAGTTCTTCAACGCTACATGCCATATACTTGCATTCAGGACAGATAAAATTAAAATTATTTGAGACTCTCTTACCCATTAAATATTTAAGGGAGGGCTTGGTTTCCCGGGAGTCATGTATAATACCATCAGATATGTTAACAGAACACGTACAATCCACAACTCGTCTCAAAAGGAACGAGAAAAAATCACTATCTGTCAATGAAGCACAGTGAAACCTATTTTTGAGATTATTAAAGTCACTGTATGTGCTAGTGTCCAATTTAATTTCCATATTAGATTAATCAAAGAAAGAGAATCATAGGATAAACGAATTCACGGAAACATGAGAAGTATCCCAGAAAAATATGTTCAAAAAATCGCAAAAAGATTTTTGCGCAAAATGCAACAATATAACAAAGTTTAAAGAAAACAATGTTTAATAGTTTTGTTGTAATTATG
Organism: Eudiplozoon nipponicum; assembly: GCA_029291075.1. Taxonomy (NCBI): domain Eukaryota; kingdom Metazoa; phylum Platyhelminthes; class Monogenea; order Mazocraeidea; family Diplozoidae; genus Eudiplozoon; species Eudiplozoon nipponicum. Next base: position 208,197 of record JAQBSW010000024.1, on the reverse strand, counting down.
TAGCAGCTCAAATTACTTCACCGACATATTGTTAAAATTAAATTCAAAATTTAGCACGCTAACCAATAACAAAAGGCAAGCCACCGTTAACCAATTACGTTCGACTTTGCATCTATATAAGTGCGATGCAATTTGAACACAAAAAAATCTGTTTTTACTCGCTATTTGTGATTGACTTCACTCATTTTACTGCACTAACTATCTACACAGACTGTTCCGCATGCGTTTATCACGCTGTGTTACTAATTCGACTACTCTTCAGTTACGCCAATCTTCCTCTTGTTGCGCATCCAGCCATACGTGATAGTTCATCTAATAATCGGATTTCTACATGTGCCAGCTATCTCAGTGTTGCCACAGGCCTTCAATAAGATTATTTAAGGCCTTCGAACAATAAATTACACTTCCTGCTTCGTAATTTCTACTTATTCATGTACATCTACTCAGTGCGTCACCAGCGAACGAACAGGAAAGGAAGAGCTAGTATCAAGAAGGAATTCTGGACGCCCAAACGCTGCAAACATGCACAATATCTCACTGTACTTGCCGATGAATGTTTTCCTGGCCTTGATTTGGGCCGCCAACAGTAACTGCATACCCTGTATCATTATTTGCATATTTAGTAACGATGCCCGGCAATTCTTTTGGCCGGAGCGTTAAATTGGCACCCACGACAGAATCAAAGAGCAATACTATTTGTGTAACTTATTGACAAAACTTGTGTAAATGCCTCGGCTTCAAGTAAATGCCGTACAACGTTACAAAGTCAGTCAGGTGCCAAGGATGGCTGAGTTAGTACTGATGGGGACCCTTATTAGGGAAGGTATTGCGTTCTCCGGCAAAGGCCGAAAAGATCAGTTAGTGTAGCACTGTCTAGATGTACTCCTGGATAATTGAGACCAGCTCTGCTTGACTTGGGTTGTTGTTCCTTCCATTGTAGCGTTGGCAATCGTGGCGAGTGAGTAGCCGAGTAATCTCGTTTAAATTCTGTAGTAACTGGCTCACTGAAAGGATTAACTGTGGATGTTGCTCCGTGTCCCTAGTTGTACAACAATAAGATTGGCGTGACTGAAATTGCCAATGTGTGTGAAGGAAGCCCAAAATCAGCATAGGTGACAAGATCAGATAGCACAAAAACGTAACACACAGCAGAAGGCAAATGGGACAACTGACTTGCATGGTAAATTCATAGTGCTTATATACTCTTGAAAACAAAAGCTCGCATGTCATTAGTTAACGGCAAATTTCGATTTATTCTCATCGGCGAGGCTTGTTAAGAATTGCTGAGCAGAGTTCGAACCAAGTTAAGCAACTGGTTATTATTCTGCCTATAGCTTCAAAAATGTGTACCGTCAATTCTGGGCGTAAGTATACTTGTTGGTTGCTTCAACAGTGATATAATGCCAAATAACCACTAGGAATTGCTGTACAAATTGTTATCTCTAGTGGCCGGTCATACCGCGTGAAGCAAAATAGAGCAGTGTAAAATTTATGAGCTGCAGTGTGAGGATATCATGGTAGATTGTCACTGAATTTGCTAGGCTTAAGTTTAAACCTGGGCAGGCTGGATTGCCGTCAATGTGTTTGTATACTACCAAAAGAGCTAGTGTGTTGTCGAAGTTGTGGTCATGATATTTGTAGAATGGTCTCTGTACAACTGATGAAGTTAAGATATGCATTAAAAGTAGCCTGTACCATGACATGAAGCTGATAAATACTTAGTGTTGCTACACAAAGGCATTAGCTCTAAGTAGCTGGTCATACCAAAACAGGCAGTGTGAGCTCAGGTGTGAGCCATACGTTACAATGTAAAAATATATACATGAATATCAAAAGGTAACTTCAAATGTGTACTCAAACATTACCTCAGAGATGGCATAATACGAAAGAACTGTTCAAAATGCTACACAATTGTTAGCTAAGAACAGCAGGTTGTACCACGTGAGACGATGAGTGTGAGAAAAATAAAATAAATCATGTTGATTCATAGGTCACGTTGCGTGACATGGGGCGCAAGTGTTGCGCGTAAAGTTTAAAATTCTGATACGCACAATAACGAAAAATTAATGTTAAAAATATAAGAGCAGTTACGCGTTATGCAAAGCAAGCTATTGCTGGGTTGATATTATAGGTAGATGGAGCCTCAGACGTGTGTAGAATGTTGAATGTTCTCAGGAACAGGCGGTTCGACAAACGGTTTAAATCTGTCTATGCTTAATGAATTTGGTGTTGCGCCTTGCATTATAATGAAATATTTGGGTTGTCGGAGCAAAATCGGGTAAGGACCGCGATACTTTAGTTGTAGTTGTTCTACAGCAGTGTCGTTGCGAACGACTACTCTCTTGCAGCTGTGGAGCTGCGGGTGTACGAAGACTGGACGAGGCGTATGTCTCGGCTGCTGTTCAGACACGTTACCGAAATGAAGTCGGAGGCAGGTAGCTTCATCTTGTGGGTCATCGTGTGCGGGTAGTAGATGTGAGAGCTGACTAGACAGGTTTATATGCATGCCATACAAGAGTTGTGATGCAGACGTTTTAATGGATTCACGAGTGCGGGAACGCATGGCAAGCAAAAATAAATGTAGAGCATCGACCCAGTTACCATTTATGGACGAGGATACTAAAGCAGCCTTGGGTTTCCCATGCATTCTTTCTACAATACCGTTAGATTTGGGATGGTAGGCAGTCTTTTGGCGTAAGGTGCATCCTATGAAACGCAAGGTGGTTTTGAAACGATCAGATGAGAAGCAAGTGCCTCTGTCAGTGATGACCTCATAGGGAATACCATAATTGGAGATAAAACCGTTAGTTACTTAGTCTGCAGAAATAGTGTCAAGAGGTAATGTCGCAGGCCATCGTGCAAATCTATCAGTCATAGTTAGAAGATAGCTAAAACCTTGAACCTTTGTCAGATGAACTATGTCGATGTGGACGATGGCTAGGCGAGAAGTAGATCGAAAATGTTGCAACTTAGAACAAGTGTGTCGTGTGATCTTGTTTTTCTGACAAATTGCACACTCTGAGACCCATCGTTTAACATTCTGCCTAAGTCTGTGACCCCAGAAACGATCTGTAAGAAATCGGACAGTCGCTTGGCTTCCTGGATGAGAAATTGAGTGAATTGAATCGAAAACCTTCCTCTGAAGGCTGGTCGGCAGAACTGGCTTGTTGGGCTGCGTACCCGTGGAGTAAACAATTGGTAAGCCTTCCCACAGACGGCATATGAACTTGGTTGGGTGACGGGCTATTGATCTTCGAATGTGAATGTCATCGCGTTGTTCAGTTCGCAGGAGAGTTGGCGTTAGTGCAGGTTCACTGAGTGTCACGGAGTTGACAGTGAATGGTGACGGCGAAGGTGGTTGTAGCGAGACGTCTGGCCTGGAAAGGAGAATCTGCATTGAAGTTCTGTTTGCCCTTGACGTGAAAGACGTCAAATTGCCATTCGCTTAGACGAGGAAGCTGTCTTTCTACTCTGGCAGGGTACTTGGCGATAGATGAAGTTGCGTTTCGAAGTGCGCTAACTAGTGGTGCATGATCTGTGAAAACAACAAATCTGCTACTGTCAATGATGCTGATAAAATGGCGCACTGCGTCGTGGATGGCGAGAAGTTCTCGGCCGAAAGTGTCGTATCTCGTTTCTACTGGTTGGAGAGTACGCGAGTAGAAACTGATAGGCTTCCGAACTCCGTTGATCTCTTGTTCCAAAGTGGCTCCAATAGCGAATTCAGAAGCATCTGTCGTGAGTAGAAATGGCTTTTCGAAATCTGGATGCGTTAGCATTGTGGCATTTGCTAACGAGTTGATGGCAAGTCGAAGTAATTCCTCGTCTTCGGATGACCAAGCAATGATGGAATTCTTGCTAAGTCCTTTTCGGTTCCGCAGGTGCCTGCACAAAGGATAAAGTTGTCTATGATAGGCCCGGAAGGTACTTGCGATAATAGTTTAGTACTCCCAGAATTTTCTGCAACTCGCTCACAGTCCTTCGGTGACTTGATATTCCTGATTAAATTCGCCTTTGACGGCACAGGTTGAATACCTTGTGGCGTGATACGATGCCCTAGGAAGTTCACGGATGTAGTTGCAATCTGCGTCTTGTCACAGTTGATCTTGAGTTCGTGGTTGGATAAGCGTGATAGGACATTTCGTAAATGCTTGGCATGAGATTCTAAGTCTGGATTGAGTACCATTATGTCACGAGATATGAAATACAGTAAGCAGCGTCGTCGCAAAGTTTGTTGTCCACGAATCGTTGAAATGTCTGTGTAGCACACGTAAGTCCAAAAGGCATGTAAAGATATTCGAAAAAGCCAAATGGAGGGATGACCACGGTCTTTTAAATATCTTTTGGGGCTACCGGTGTGTGGTGGTAGGCTTGTCTGAGGTCAATCACCGAGAAGAAATTGCTGCCGTTGAGTTTCTCAAGTAAGGTGTTAATATTGGAATAGGATATGCATCAGATTTTGTCACTGAATATAGCTTGCGGTAATCTCCGCAGGCTCTGTACGATCTGTTTGATTTGGAGATTAAGTGCCATGGTGACGCCCATAAACTTTTCGATGGTCTGGTGATTCCCTCTTCCAACAGCCTTGAAAATTCCTCTTGGGCAGTTTTCAATATATCAGGGGCCAGTGGTTGCTTCTTGAATGCAATAGGTTGTCCTTCTGTGACGATATGGTGCATTGTGTTGGAGACTCGTAGCTCTTACTTGCTGAGATCGAAAAGCGACTTGTGTTTTCGAAGAGCTGCTGATATTTTTGCTGAATAATGCACTGGGGTTGGCTGAATGACCTGTAACTCGAAACGCTTGGAGGCGTGTCCATAAACTTTGCTCAAGCCCGGTTGAGGGGTCGATGATCTTTTGATTTACAAGGTCAATAATGAGCCGAAATTTCAAAAAGAAATCGAGGCCTGTTATATTGTGCGAGACATTGGCGATGATGAAGTTGTGAGCAAATTCACGTCATAAACCTATGTTGAGTGTGCGATACCGGCAGCCATATGTAGGTATGGGCTCGCCAGTAGCTGTTGCAAGTAGAACGCCTAGCGATATCTCAGCCATTGAATCTCCCTTGAGAACTAAGACTGCTGCACCTGTTTCTACGATGAATTCTTAACCAGTTCTGAAATCAAGGAGGTGCCGAAGTTCGTTGGGATGCTTGGCCGGATCATGCAAACAAGTAGGCTGGTGATTGCGACTGGCATGGTCCGTTTGGCTATCAATGTGGCAAATTCGGCGTGGACAAAAAGAGTCAATAGGGAATGTCGGGTTGTAAGTGATTTCTTCCTTGTGGCACCGTTTATGCCGTTGGTGCGCAGAAAGTATGGTCCTCTACTTTCTGCGCCATACATTTCCCGATCCTGATGCACCACTGCGCCTGTTTTCTGTTATCTTTCCCGTCAAATGTGGAAATTAGTATCCATTTGGAAATTCTTCGGAACGACAGAGACAGATTTGACATTGATGAAAAAAATTCTGGTGATTATAACACCAGTTCTTTGGGGCATATATGTTAAAGAATTGCTGGGATCTCGATCGCCGCCTACCGTTATAATGTGTTTTGGGCATAAAATCTGGTCGAGCATTCACCTGATTTAGCTCAGCTTTCCCTATGGCCAATCCTTCTAGAACTTTAGCCATGTTTGCTGCTGTCCTCTCTTAAGAGGATAGCTTATCATCCTGCGGGGGCGGACAAATGGATGACGAATTTAACTTAGGTTCCAAAACTCTAAATTCTAACTCACATCTCTCAGATAAGTCATCTATATTGAGAGTATTGAGGAGCTCTCTGGCGAATAATTTTAGTGATTGTGGAAGATTGTTAATAAAAACAACTTTAGCCTCATGGTCAGAAATATTGGTTTTATAACAAAGTTTCCGTAATACCCTTAAATTCTCAATTGGACCAAGGTTTGGCATGTCTAACTGCGCATATTTATTTATTATCTGTTAAGTTTCTTTAGGACCCAGTAAGGATTATACTTCATTTTGTAGGCTCAAAATGGGATTGGGTAGTTTCCTAATGGCCTCAAGCTTCGGATACATCCGTTGCTGCAATTTTGAAGGTAGTTTAGCAAAAACCTTTGATAGTTTTTGATGACTGTCATAATCTGGAAACGGGGAGAAAGCGGAGTCTACGCGCATTAAGAATAGTTTGCTATCACCATCCCAAACAGGAACATCAATATCTAAAATTGGTCCTAACTTTCTAACAACCTTACGGGATCTTAAAATCATAAATTTATTAGCAAGAGGAAAATTTATAACACATTAAACGAAACGCTTAACGCAAACGGCTTCCACAGTTGAAACAGAATCTTCCACAATTGAATCTGCCGTGGTGAGCGCAGAACACAGATGAAAATAATTCCTCTGCAAAATCACAAGTCATTTCGACACTTTCGTACAGTCAATGTTCTTTCACAGATCACCAAGATGTATATTTTTGTGCGCAGAAAAAAAAACATTTTGAATAGAACACCTTTATTCAAAAAATTATATACCCAACAAAATTTGCCCAGAAGATCTCGACTTTAGAGAGATTAACAACCAGAGTAAAACGTATACGCAAATGTCAATTTACTGTACTCCCAATAAAAATGAAAATATACAGTCGATTTTATTTATATCAAAAGTTTGCTAATGACAATAAACAGTACAGTTCTCAGTATCCTGGCGCGGTCACCAATTTTGTAAACGCCCCAGCTTCATGTAAATGCCGTACGTCGTTACAAAGTCAGTTAGGTGCCAAGGATGGCTGAGTTTATACTGTCGGGGGCCCTTATTAGGGCAGGTTTTGCGTTCTTCGGCAATTGTGTATAGTAGTGTCTAGAAGTACTCCTAGACACGAGACCAGCTCTGGTTGACTTTGGTTGTTATTCCTTTAGTTGTGGTGTTGACGTCCGTTGCGAGGGAGTAGCAGAGTAATCTCGCTGAAGTTTTGCGGTAACTGGCTTTCTGAAAGGATCAATTGTGGATGTTGCTCCGTCTCACTAGTTGTATAGCAACAAGATTGGCGTGACTGAAATTGCCAATGTGTGTGTAGCAACCCAAAAAGTCAGCGTAGGTGACGATAGCAGAGAGCACGTACCCGTAACGCACAGCAAAACGCAAACGTGTTATCTGACTTGCATGATAAATTCACCGTGCTTAAAGAGCCTTGAAAACGAAAGCTCGCACGTCATTGGTCAACGGAAAATTTTTCTTGTTTCTCATTGGTGCCGCGTAAATTGAATTTAATTTAATTTACGCAATATGTCAGCGAATTGTTTTGTGTCGTTACACTTGTTTTGATAATGCAAATCATGAAGTGAATTTTTGATCCACAAATTTTGTTGGATAGGAGTTATTTGTGAGTATTAAACAACCTATAGAAGCATATCTAATAGGCAGAATTTATAACCGGGTCATTCTGTCTTTTATATTGTGCTTAATCTGTGACAAGTTTTGAATAATTTTACGTCAATGAATTCTCAGGTTCAATCTGTCGGATATTGTTTTGCCTGCGTACTTTTTGAACGTATTCTGCGCTCAATTTTTGTTCAAACGTTGAAAGCAGATCTTTGTAAGCGCCTTGTTACTACAATTTTAAATTAAAATGGCACGTATGTTTTAGAGTAATTTTTAAATTCCCTTTATGTCATTTAATTGTACTTATTTTAAATGTTATGTAAGTTTCTTTCAAATATGACTTTCCTGAATTCTAAGTTAGCTCAGTGCCCATTCATCAGTCCACATCTGATGACGTTAGGCTATCCTCTTTGGAGAGATCTATTTCAGATTTGACAAAAATCTATAAAAGATATGTCATAGACACAGAAACAAATCCGCGGATCAACACCGTCTAAATCAATACAAACACCAATCGAGATCCCCTCGATCATTCAGTCGATAATCTCCAAAAATGTGTGCTTTAGTCACCAAAAGTAATTCTATTGTAAGGGGTTTTGTAGTTAATGTAAGAGGTTCTGCGAGCTACTCGTCTATTTAGTGCGAAATTATCCTCCTACATAATATCTGGTAGCTATTATTACGATCCGTGTTCACGCTTAATTCATGGTCCTTTCCCGAAGGGTGATGTAAGAAGGCTACAGCATCAAGTCATTGTTTTATTAATTGAAATGTTATTAAGCAAAGAAAAGAATCGTGTAAAAGTTATCACAATAAGCACCACAAATAATTAATCCACTGTATGCTAAGCTTTGAGTGTTAAATCACATAAATCCACTGAACTGTAGGGTTAAGGATAAATAACTGAGAAATATCTACAATATGAATCAGGAGAGTCTTAATTAAGCTGTTAGTAGTTAAATAAAAATGGTTAAGACATACAAAACAAGTAAATTCTTGGTTTGAGCGTTAATTCAGATAAATCCATTGCATGTTACCTGCATTTTGCGTGCGGGTGTGTATTTTTATCAAACGAAACCCTATTACTTACAATTAAAACTGCAATACTAGAAATCACAATTAAACTTGCTTGAAACTAACGAAGATTATTGCTAAAATCACAGTTAAGAGAAATATTGTGTAAAACCAGAATTAGACTATTTGACCTTAAAGAGAACTATATTTGTTGGGTTGTAACGCGGAGCCGCGTGTTGCATACACCCCCCCCCCGAAAATGAAAATTAGTACACAATGAAGAGGGCTTACCTTACAGGAAATATTATGGCTCTGCCGTAACGAGTAAACACTGATGTAGGCTCTGTCGACACTGACTCTGGTTCCTCTATATCTCGCGACTGCGTGACGGCGTCAGTTGGCTCTGTTGCTGGTGAGAAGTCGGGCGTCATCCCGTGGTAATCAAAACTGTCTGGAGGTGGAACAATCGTTTCTTCGCAGCTTGATATGTCAACGTCGTGGAACAGCGGGTCATTTGGATCAACGTCGGACGGGGATAATCTGTGTTTGGAAACAACTTCAGCTTTGCTATTAATCCCCAAAATAATTTAATTCTGACGTCAATTTAACACCCGATAAGGGCTGTGCTTCGGTTTGACTAGAATCCTGTTATCCATGTCGTTGTTGACGTAGAACCATTTGCAGCTATCAAAATCTTTGCGTTTATAGATTGGACCATGTTGCTGATGTGTAGGACAGATCAGCCGATTCTGAGCGTTATACTTTAGGCAACTGCGAACTGGAAACAGAAATGCCGGATCTTTTATCGTTATCGCAGTTTCAGAGCGTGATCGGACTAGTTCGCCAGGCAGCCGTAGACATTCGACAAATACCATTTCAGCGGAACTACATTTGATCGGCTCTCGAGGTCATGTGCGCATTGATAGGAGTATTTTCGGCAAAGCTGCAAGCCAATTTTCTTCTGAGCTAGCCTTAAGCGCCGCTTTCAGTTCCCGGTGTGGCCTTTCGACGAAACCATTTGCTCTAGGATTACGAGCCGCGGTCACGGAGTGTTTGACACCATAGCATTTCAGTAGGTCTGCGAACACTTTGCCGAAAAACTGTGCGTTACAATCGGTTGTGACTTAGGCGGAGCACCAAACTGAGCGAACAAATTGAGCTCTAAAGCCTAACTAACAGTGTTTTGCTTCATGTCTGGCAGTGGTATGGCCTCATAACCTCAAGTGGTGCGATCCCGTATTGATTGTAAATAGCGTATATTGTTCACGGCAGGTAAGGTCAATAGATCAACGTGTATGTGCTAAAACCGTACTTTGGGCACTTGGATGACTTGTAGCGCCGTTTTGGTGTGTCTCGTCACTTTGCATTTCTGACATTCTAGACATTGTTCTTATCACTTCTTGATATCTCGCCGCATGCCAGGCCCAAAAATACGTTCTGGAAAAATTTCTACTGAGGCTTTACCAGATGGGTGGCTCATTGAATGGTAAAACTTGAAGATCTTGTGAAGGAGTTTTTTAGGTATAAACGGCCGAGGGCTCACGCCAGTTATTCCACACTGCAGCAGATTCCATCATAATCAAATGTTTTTAGGCAATTGACATCAAACGTCAGAAGTGATGGATCATCTTGCTGTGCTGCTTGCAATTCTTGAGTACTTATAGGTAAAGGACACATGATAGAAACACAGAGTTCTGCAGGTCGGCTCAGGGAGTCTGCAACCACGTTTTCTGATCATTTGACGTGAGTAACTTCATATTTATACTCCAGTATTCCTGTATTTTGTGAGTTGACACGTCGTGAATATAAATATTCTTTCTTTTCTTTAAGCATCGAGAGTAGATCTTGAACTTTCGGCCAGTGTAGGATCAGCCGGTAGATTGCGAGTAACTCTTTTCTTAATGTATCATATCGCGTCTCGCGAAGTTGTAGTTTTTCGAGTAGAATGCGATAGGTCGGTGTATGCCATTGATTGACTGTTGAAGTATTGCGCCTGTGGCAGCGTCGGATGCGTCAGTGATGAGTTCAAAAGGTTAAGACCAATCAGGAGAATGGAGCATGGTCGCTTTGCATAAGGCCCTATTGGCATCCTCGTAAGCCTGCATGCCATCTACGTTGAGCTGAATCAGTTGTGATTTCTTGACAAAACGGCTTTTTGGCACGAGCTATTTGTGAAGAGGTGCCAGAATATTGGCAAGGCAAGGTAAGAATCGAGAGTAGTAGTTCATCTTGCCCAAGAAACGTCTTAACGCTCGAACGGTGGTTGGAGGCTGTAGATCTTGAATGGCACGAAACTTAGCAGGTATATGTGTCATGCCTTTCTCGGAAATTTGATGACCGAGGAATTCAATTTATTTTTGTGCAAAGACACATTTGTTCCTATGAAGCCGGAGGCCATAGTCTGCTAGACGAGCGAGTAGAACATAGATATGCTGCACATGTTCGGACATTGAGTTGGAGAATACCAGAATGTCGTCTAAGTAGGAAATTAAAAATGGTAGACCGTCTAGTATTTTGTCCTTAACGCGTTGAAATGTTTGAGATGTGTTCTTAAGACCTAAAGGCATATAATGATATTCGTGAGTGCCACCTCCTGTAAATCTGAGTGCAGTATAGGATACGGAGTCTTTGTCCATCGGTACTTGATAGTAGGCTTTCACTATGTTGAGCTTTGAGTACACAGCATGAGCGATAGCGGATCTGAGTGTTTCAGCTGGATTTGGCAGGATGTACAAATCAAACTGTGCGCAAGAATTGAGAATACGGTAATCCCCGCACATTCTATGTATCTGCTATTTTCTTTATCCATGCTACCGCTCTTGCTGTCAGCAGAAACGTCTTTAAAGCCCTGCTTTTGTCCTAAGGTATCACTAAACTTCCAACTGTGTCACGTTGCCTATCGAAGTCTTTGATCTACGAATCACCTCCGTCTAGTTTTTAATAAGCCCAACATCCCTAAACCCCCGATTAAGTTGCCCCAGCGAAATGTAAGATTGACGAAGATTACTGTTTACTCCTTAAAATGAGACTATACTCTCGTAAGCCTACGTTTCTGTTCCTGTAATCTCTGTAAATCCCTGTGCGTTTTATCCTAATGTTGTATTAATTTATATATTTATGTTTTTAGGAATTTTGATGAACTGTAGGTCTCTCTCACAAAAAAGGCAATCAAATTCGCAAATTTGTTTCTTCAAACCAAATAGACATGTGCTCGCTGGTTGAAACATGACAATAATTCATCTTGTATAGAGCCAATAACTTCTTCATCAATGGGAATTCTTCTCATCAAAGTTGCAGCTGGTTATCGGTCGGTGGGCAAGCCGCATGCTTTTGGTCCTGTGTCATGCCCACGCGTCTGGCTAACTCCAAAAATTTCTTGCCTTCCAGTTAAAGATACTATCTATCTTTTTGTGAATACTGCAGGTTTCCTAATCTTCCACACACGAATTACAAATTTTAATAAACGTCTTTAAAAAACCGTCTGACATATTTACATTCCTAACGCCGACCTGAGTATTATATCTCCAGAAAACCACCTGCAGCCGCGGCTTTTTATGTAAATATGTTACCTAAATTCGTGCAATTTCCTTAGAGTTAACAATCAACTTGAGTTGACCTACTTTCTGCGTCTAGAGATCTTCCGCTACTTCGATCAACTCAAATTATCCTACCTTATTCTCATTTCATTCTGTGTTCAGATATATCAACTGAACATTTACAATCCACAATTTGTCTCAAAAAGTAGGAGAAAAAAGTCACTGTCATTAATGAAGCTCAATGAATTCTTTTTTTTCGATAACTAGAGACAGGTCGCTTTACGCAACCATATTAAGATAAATTTATATATCTGATCTCCACGCTGACGAGCTTCTATGGATGAATTGGCTTAAGACATGCTTGAGAAGTTATGTATAAACTTGCATTACTTAAAGTATGTTTAAGTAAATAAGCAACGTACTATGTTATTAACAACAAGCAAATTACTCAGCATTGACGAGTTATAAAAATCTAGCCTGTTTCATTGAATGGATAATTAACATAGAGTAGATTGAAATATATCTAAACAAAAGAAACAATGCCAAGAATCTGGCCAATAAGTATAAAATTGCATGTATATATTGTATCATGAATATAGATTATAATATGTTTAATCTGTTTTACAATTAACATAAATAGTGCTCGCCTCGTTGATGTTGCAAACATAGATGCAAAAATATGTTTTATAAAACAGCAATTCTTTCTGTGGCATTTTCGCGATATGACAGGTGAACCATAATTGGATTACTGAGACACCCAAGAAAAAAACGCAGAAAGGAGTCCGTTGTGCTTCTGATACTACGATTCTAAGGAGACAACATCACCAGTCAGTAAACTGAATACATTTGCTGAAGCTTTTCTAGATTAACATGACAAATAATGACAGAAACTGGCAGTAAAGAACGGGACTTAATAAGATGCCTTTCTAAGAAAGACATAATATTATTCCTTCTGGGCCAGCAGCATTCGAGATAAATTTACCAATGTAACAAAATGGGGATTGTACGTCTTTATAAAAAACTTTAACTACGAGCCACTTTAAAATCCCCATATATTAGAGAATGCACAAAAGACAACGCAGTTTTTACAAATTGATATCAAAATTCACTTTTGAGGACAATTGGTAGCAATCGTGGGTCGGTAAAATCATGACTACTTTACACTTACAGGTGCACTACTTTATTATTTAATTGAATGATGGGTTTTAACTTGTGCAGTGATTCTGTATCCGTCCTTATATAGCACGATCCGAAATAATTTGGAATGAAGATTTTCGAAATTTTTCACAATTTTCTGGACTTCACTTTCAGTCCCATCTTTAAGTTTGACAACTTTGTCAGATTATATATCCTCAGTCAGAATAGATCGGTTTATACTATCTCTTAATTTTTTTCTTGTTTAGCCCAATATCTGACCATAATATCAATTCTCTTATACTTAGATTTATACGCAAAACTACCCAAACACACTGAATCTTACGATGACAGCTCTACACAAAAGTCAATTACTTTTAAGGAATATAACAAAACGAAATCAGTCAAGAGAGTATTATTACTGTTCAATAAATAAAAATCAATAAAAATACAAATTTTAAGCCAAGTGAAAAATACCTCAAACTTGAAATTATATTAAACGTTAATTTTATACTTAAATGCTTTAGTTTCATACTACCTTCTGAGCTAGATAGGATAGGAACTGTTTTGAAACATGCAATATCTGAACATTTCGACACTTCATAATAAAAAAGCAAGATAGATGGAAATATGAATAAATTAGAAAAATAATAGAATACAATCTGGGTTGCTTTAGAAATTACGAATAATGAAATTTAAACGTATATAAGATTTCATAAACAAGACTAGGAATTCAAGCGGTTAGACAGAGAAATGAGAAGAAACTGGCAACTATTAGAATTTTAGTTCCCGAGAAACATTCAAAACGATTTTATTTTGTCTAAACGAGTGATTAATTTATGATCTATGGATGTCAGGGATAACGAGATGAGAATACTTAACCTTGGACATAACGCGTCAGTTCCTACGAAATACACACGTGAGAATGAGATTATTACGAAGACAGATAATATAACCTAATTCCCCAAATAAAGATAAAACGAATTTTGAAGTGGGTGTTGACAAACTGGTGTTATAACTTAGAGAAGGTAAATGTAAGCTGAATTATGAATTGAAAAATATTGAGATCAAACGTGTTATCTTGTAGGAGATTTTGTGGTTATTGTAAGAGGTTTTGCGAAGATCTACCTATTTAGTGATGTTATACCATTCCTACCTATGCCTGGTAGCTGTTGTTGAGATCCGTGATTATTATTAGTGCCCGACAATTTTCCGAAGGGTGATGTGACAAGGCTAAGTCGAATCATCATACATTTATTGAATACAATGTTGCAAGGTAAATTAAAATTACTTTTTTAATCCTAATAGACTGTGCTCTAGACGGCAACAGAATAATATATTGTTAACACAATTAATTGTCCCGTGTAAAAGTAGTCACAATAAACACAATAAATAAATCCAAAATGTCTCGGCGGAAATGACATTTTAACATGAGTGAGAAGTGGTGCAAAATATATAAATCCTGAGTGTCTTGGCTGAATCAGTAATAAATTTATGTAAATGATTGAAAAAGAAAAGAAGATATAAATCCAGAATGCCTTAGCAGATTTGTTGACACACATAAGTATTATAAATCCTGGCTTTGATCGTTGTCACATAAATCCACTGCATGTCACCGGCCTATTGCGTGCGGTTGTGTTTTGCTACTAAACAAAACCCTATTAATTACTACTAAATTTGCAGTTCAAGAAATCTCAATTAAAACTGCTTAAAACTAACAGAGATTGTTGCTCAAACCACAGTTAATAGAAATATTCTGTAAAACAAGTATTAGCATATGTGACCTTAACGAAAACTATATTTGTCAAAATTGAGCTTCGTTGGGTTTTAACGCGGAGCCGCGCGTTACAACATAATAAAGTAATAAACCTTAAAAACGATAAATTTGTAGCAACAATATTAATGAATCAGAAGGATTATAATGATAAAATGTATGTAAAACTATACGATGAAAAATTTTATAATAAAATAAATAAGGACCAACCAGATAAGGTTCAGGATGAGGCTAAAATGTTTATCTATCAAATGATACAATCTGGTGAATTAGTTCCAATGCTCCTAGAGTAAAGTTTTTGGAAACGATTCGATACAAGGCAATCCACTTAGGTTAATTATGAATTTTCAGAATTCTTAGACATATAAAATGTCAAAATTTCTATGCCTTAGAATAAAGAATTACACCGGTTTTCTAGATTATCCATTAACGAATACTTACAAATTTAATGATATTATTAGCACGACCGGCACTGTTAAGGGCCCCTATCAGAACAATTACTCTATATCCATAGCAGTTTAACCGAGTTTGTAACGTCGTACGGCATCTACTTGAAGCTGGGGCGTTTACAATCTAAAGCAATACTTCTCAGTTGACACTCCAACCTAAACCAAAATGCAGATGTGTCTGTCTAGCAGTCACTTCGAATTCCCTTAGAAAGTGAACGAATTCACTGCCTATTTAGCATTTTTGTCTTGTTTTCTTTTTCTTTATTTTCAAGCCAAATCTATTACGCTAATTTGACTATTTCTTTAATTGTGTGGCGAGAGAGGTCGCTCTACGCAACCATATTGAGATAAGTTTATTTTGCTGCTCACCGCGCTGACCAACTTCTATGGACGAATTGGCTTCAGATATGCTTGAGGAGCTGTGTGAAGCGTTTCATTTCTTAAAGGTTGTTTTAGTTAATAAGTAACGTGCTTCAGTTCTAACAACAAACAAATTACTCAGCACTGACGAGTTGGAAACATTAAAATATCGATTTAAGTAAGACAATAAATTATAGGCCAAGTGCCGCTGTGTCAGAAAGAAGAAGTAGGACTCCTCAATTTATCAGGGGTATTTGGGATACTTTTTATAGATTGAAAACTCTGTTATATATATGAATCCATGCGTCCAATAAAGGTACCTAGAGTGGGCATTCAAATATGATCTTAGCCATAGATCCGATCTGGCCACGCACTCAATGGAGACAGGCCATCATATAAACTGAGATGGCTGATAAGACATTGTATTATGTAACCGAAATGTATTGACCAGATTGATTAGGGAATCAATTAAAATAAAATCATGGAAGACACGCCTATAGATAAATCATTAGGTCCCGTATTTAATGACGTCTTCTTGAATGGTAGGATATATGCATTGCAAGAATCAGAGTTAACAATAAATCTGACAAAGAAGCCGCGACCATGCATATGGGATAAAGAACTGAGCAACTTAGATGTTGATCTATAGAATTATATAGGATATGGCTATAGAAAGGTATATTTTGTCTGATATACTGTAATTGATGTAATGTTTGCGAACTAGGGAAATAGCATGGTTGCTTATATGTTGATTAAAATACATATGATATATGACTGATACAAGAATATATATATATATATATATATATATATATATATATATATATATATATATATATATATATATATATAAG
Source organism: Eudiplozoon nipponicum (assembly GCA_029291075.1). Taxonomy (NCBI): domain Eukaryota; kingdom Metazoa; phylum Platyhelminthes; class Monogenea; order Mazocraeidea; family Diplozoidae; genus Eudiplozoon; species Eudiplozoon nipponicum. The sequence goes on along the minus strand of JAQBSW010000024.1, from coordinate 191,729 downwards.
GATATGAAAAATTTAAGATGCGGGAGGATATCACATGGTTCCTTAAATGTTTATTTAGATAAGCATAATATATATCGTTCGTAGACACACACATTAATAAATATTTGGCCATTCATACAAGATGTGGAGTGAACCTAAATGGATGTGCATTTGCTTATTTAGATATGCACGTCATATATCGTGTATATAAATATGTATATGAAAGGGTATTTAGATTTCTATACAAAATGTCAGGAAAAATACCATAGTTGCTGATATGTTCATGTAGATTTACATAATACATGTGGTGTGTGGACGTGTATATGTAGGAATATTCTTAAATGTATCCATACAAAATTATGGTAGATATATATATATATATATATATATATATATATATATATATCTTAAACAGTGCCTTCGTATATTTCACAGTATATTTCTTATTATGAACAAAAAACTTTAATAACAAAGTGGATAATGGCGATTTACTTTGAAACTACTAAACGTCATTTTACCATCTTTCATTTTTTTACCTCCTCGATTTTCATTTGATTATGTGTGTGGAAACAAGTCTGACTCAGTTTAAATTTTATTTATTGTTTGGGCTTATTAGTAAGTGTATAGGCTTCTATGTATGTGTCTTGATAGGCCTGTAGACCAATCCATACGGTTTACTAATATTAATGATACAAATATCAATTTAGATTAGCGTACACCAACCGTGAAGATAAGACTAGAAATGATATTCCGTTAATTTAGAAAAGATTCGAAAAATCATTATTCAAATCATTTCAGGGAAAAGAGTGTACGGGTGGCTTTAGATTCACGAGACCATTGCGAACCCATCAATCAATTAAAACAACAAGATATTCACAGTTGTCGTTATCATGCTCGATGTATCATGAGCTGTCGAACTTCATCGTTTAAGCAGGGCTAAATATGTAGCAATAGCCAATTTTGAGCCCGAGAACGCACCAAGGGTCCTATCTAGGGTGAGCATGAATTCAATAGAAAGTCCTCACAGAAGCGCACATATTATTACGAAGCATTCAGTACAATGATCGAAGCAGTCTTTGAGCCCCAGAAGTGAACATAAAATATTAAATATTTGTATTTATTTTCGCTAAATTTTTGCGCTTTACACGTGCAAAATCCTATATATAGTTGATTAAAAATAAAGCATGTGTGTGAAGTAGACGAATGGCGTCTAAAGGATTGGAAAACTTAGTGGGAGGATTGGTTACACAAATGAATACCTTGACTGCGGAGATAATGATAATTAAGTCTTGGCTGGATGACGAATTTATAATATATACCGAAGGAATCCGCATAATTAATACATCGAATATAGGTGAAATCAATAGAAATGCGTGCACAACGAAACGATTAGTTTTTTAAGTGACGGTAAATATTTATTTGGAATAAAGAAGTATAAGATGTTAACTCATACCAACATGGTGCAATCCAGAAATTAAATAGTATGAACTTATAAGGGGATTTCCTTCGCTTAAAAATTAACGAATCTTTCATCAGTCGCAGTAGTGTTCACTAAGGCAAAGCCGATTCCGGATCGCATAAATACTAAAGAATACCAGAAAATCGCAATCTTCATATTTACTTTTATGGTATATCGTATCAAATCGGGAATTCTTAGTCATATTACAAATGCTACCTGCAAGCGTAATTCGCTGATGGGCAAAATTTGCAGTAAAACTGTATTTCCTACCATTTGGTCAAAAATATATTAGCGTAAACCATAGTGACCGTTTATATACGCCTATGATGAAGAAATTGCTTCGAAATCACCTTTTTGTGCTTGTAAACTGCATCACATTATGATTTAACAGTACTCCTCGAGCCTCAACAATAGGGTGTAGAATTTTTTTATAACTGCTTTAGGAGGAAAGCACAATATCGGTCTCGTTCTTTAACATTGGACTTCATTCTCATGCGGCTAGAGTGAAGATCAATAGGTAATTTAAGACTTTAACATACTAAAAGCATATAACCTAAACTGTCATTGTTATTCTTATTACTAATTTATTATCTACTTATCAGAGTGTGGTACCGTAAACAATTAAGGCCATAAGTCTAGCTCAATTAGCCCGAGCAGGCAATAATAGAAATAGGCAACTGACTTCACAATCACTTCAAATATGGTCTAAATAGAAGCAAAAGCCTATATGAACGACGCAGTTTTTCTTCAGGAAATAAAAAGATACATTGCAAAATTAGGCGTCTATTTATCGTAAAAATGAGAAATTATCAAGATAAAGACATTTAGACTTACTGAACAATTATAATACTTTTCAGTACTCACAGCTATACTAAAACTAGCCAGAAGTAAGCACTTACAGTAATGACTGAAGACAGAGCAGAAGTGGCGAGATACAACTCACAAAGTATGTGAATCACTTGTATACGCTTCTCTGTTTAGATCCCTGATTAGGAAAACAGATGATAAATATCGAAAATGTTAACTCACATACTTATATGAGCAAATATAGCGAACACAAATGGGCAGCTACAACTTTGTACCCCAAGAAGCAGAATTTTACCACTACGTTAAAAATCGTTCAGATCGAAAGAAAAAAAAGGTTTACATAATATAGTCGAATTAGAAGAAGAGAATTAATTTTTTTCACCTCTAATTTTCGACTGGTTTTAAAGTTAATGATAATGTTGTATAATATTGAATAAATCTATTTTACTATTTACTATTTACTATTTTATTATTACTATTTTAATTAATGATGAATTTTAAATGGGCTACCTAATCTAATATCTGCCAAATTTTGTTGCTGTGTAACTAGGGGTCGCTTTCGGTAATTAGACAGGACTTGTTAAAACTTTCATTGGCAGGATGACGAGTAGTTTAATATTCCTATTTTGAATTGCACCATCTTCACAATTAATATTATATTAGACAGCTGTGGTAAAGCGAATTACAGGAAAGGAAACTTAAGGAATATTTGCATTTATATCCTGAAAAAAAATTATGTCATCTCCATATACATAAATATACTGCAAATAATCTTAAGCATGTTAATATCCTACGGGATATACGTCTTCTACTAACAAGCTTCGAAATGAATGAGTGACTTGGCCCAGTACAAAGAAAACAAAACTATAGGCACATTTTCGATTATTGATTTTGATATAATTAACCAAACTCTAAGCCAGAGTTGAAATAAAAATGAAATCATTTGTTCCTCGAGATAACAAATGGTAAAGGATATATGATTACGTGTCGTGGTTTATTTTGCCATTTATAACAAACCCTCTCAATACGCTTTGTATTATATATATATATATATATATATATATATATATATATATATATACGAATCTTGAAGAAACGTTAATTTTCGTGACTGCAAAAAAATTGAACAGTCGGCATTTCCAGTCCGGTACAATGTATGCGAGAAAATTAGAGGTTTGAGCAGCGTTTCTAGTTTTGCTTTCCATTTCTTTGAATTGCGGTTTGTTCCTCACTAGTCAGTTTGCCGTCCTACTCTGATGATTATAATAGAAGTTCGAAACGTGTCAGTTCGAGCGACTGGCGGTAGTTTTGCTATGTTCCTCGACGACTGGTTAAATACAATGGGATTGCGTTTACTTCAAGCTCGCTCACTTGATTCTAAAGATTTGTTATCACCAGCGCATCAATTAATGTTCAATTGTTGTCTATATATATATATATATATATATATATATATATATATATATATATATATATATATATATATATATATATATGGCAAAAGCTGCAAATATTTTATGCTCGTGACTGCATAGAAATTGTGCAGCCGACATTGCAAGTCAGGTACATTATATGTTAGACTACTAGATGTGAGAGCCGCATATCTAATTTTTCTTTCAATATATATACAATGCGATTCGATCCTCGTTAGTCAGTTTGCCTTTGTACTCTGATGATTTTCAGGGAAGGTCAAAACGTGTCAGTGCGTGCGACGGGCAATTGTTTTGCTATGTTTTTCAACGACTGGATAAATAAAATTGGTTTGATGTTTACTGCAAGCTCGCAAACTTGATTTAAATAAATGTTGCCAACACTACGCAATCAATTAACGTTTAATTGTATTATGAGGAACATGTTTGCTTTTTAATTTAAAGTACAAATTTTAAAGATTCTAATTCGTGTATTCAAACTAGCTGACTCAGATGTGATAAATGTAATTAGCTATATCTAAACTATGTTGTTACCTCACCAATTAGTTTTGATTTTGATAAAATTATGTGCTTTCATCATGTGGCTACCACTATTTTATCATTGTATTTAGGAAAAGTATGTAATTTTACAATTGATTACAGTTTCTGTTAACGGCTTAATAATATATTTGTTGCATATATGTATTTATTACACATTTGTTACTTTATTGTCTGTAGGCGGACAGGAACGTTTGATCTCATTTTGACGAGCAAATATTAATTGTCGTGTAATTTCACCACACAATTCAATATGTTCGGATCTATTCAGCCAAAAGCAAAAGCGAAAAACTTATCTGGAAAGAATGATGGCAAATAATTTCACAAAATGCATTGCTGTTCAATGCAAAATGAATGAAGATAGCTTGCACAAATGCATTGAATGCAGCAAATATTTCACATCTAAATTGCGGCTGAAGCAGCATTTTGATGGTAAACATCGATCTAAAGGGTAGATATCTATGCTCTGGGTGTGGTCAAAATTACCGTTGGAGTACTTCCTTCTGAAATCACAAACGCAAATGCGCCAAATCTGAAGCGAATATTCTGAATATGCCACTTACACATTCTTCTGATTTATCATCGCCCAGCTTAAGAAACCAGATTTAATATATTGGCTGCAAGCAGTTGGCTCTTTATTGTAACACGCGGCTCCATGTAACAACCCAACTATGTTCGATTTTTACAAACACAGTGCTCTTTAAGGTCAAATATTCTAACTCTGTTCTTACACAATATTTCTCTTAACTGTGATTTTAGGAACAATCTCTGTTAGTTTCAAGCAGTTTTATCGATATTGCTTGAACTGCAATTTTATTTGTAATTAATAGGGTTTTTATTAAATAAACAGAACCGCGCGCGATCCGCGAGGATCACGCGGTGGACTATTGTGTCACTTAGGGATTTATTTCGCTTATTTGGATTATTTGTTGTTTACGCAAAGGATTTAATGGTCACATTTAATTATGCCTATCCGAACTTCAGAGAATAATGGATTAATATAATGACATGAGTTAAAACCATAGCAAGCAGTGAACTAAAATTTCGTGAGTTTTTGTCTTTGAAGTCTTTACATGGATTACACATTCATTTTTAGTGATAACTTTTAACGGTGACTATGTTCAAATTATCATGTATTTTCAATCGATTGACTAGATTCATTTCAATTCAGACATTTGTGTAAGAATAACTGCTTGTGTACAAAACATTTTTCTTTATAAACATAAATCATCTTAACTTTTGCCGTCTAGAAGACGGACAATTTAGTTTAACTATGAATGGTGTTTAAGACCTACTTTTGCATTAAAATCTGTTTTTATTGCCGACCAACACATGGTCAATTTGGACTAACTTTGAATTATATCTCAATTTGCAACATTGTGTATAATATACGTATGACCAGATGTTTTTGCCTTCTCACATCAACCATCCGAAAAAGAACAGAGACTGATTGTGTGCTCGGGTAGTAATAATAGCCACCATGGATATGTAGGACGGGTACAGAATCACGAACTAGATAGCTACCTCGCAAAAAACACTCCTACATAAATGAGATCGCGCGCGGTTCTGTTTATTAAATAAAAACCCTATTAATTACAAATAAAATTGCAGTTCAAGAAATATCGATTAAAACTGCTTGAAACTAATAGAGATTGTTTCTAAAATCACAGTTAAGAGAAATAATGTGTAAGAACAGAGTTAGAATATTTGACCTTAAAGAGCACTGTATTTGTAAAAATCGAACACCGTTGGGTTATAACACGGAGCCGCATGTTACATTATCACGATTAGTCAACAACTAAGGAAACATATAAGACATTTGTTTCGTTAAGTATTTACGTGATTATTTGCATTGACATTATCTCATCAGCTTCCAGAATTCCATCCCGATTGTTTTCAATGGCTCGTTCTTCATTTGTCCTTATATCTAAATGACATTCATTTATTCTCCTTTATAAATTTTTGCAAAACAGATTTAATAGGATATAACCCTTTAATTATTAAATAATTGTACATATTTTGTGTTCGGTGATGGTCAATTATCACTTGTCTAGGAATATAATTTGTGCAGGTTTTCAAATGAGTATTTTATAATGCCTTATTCTATTGTAAGGGAACATTCACGGGACGATTTGACGAATGCAGGTCTTATGCTATATTTGTTTAAATTATAGGAAACGTGTTTAATTAAATGAAGCGCAATGATTATTTTAGATTTCCATATATGTGTTGTGGAGGTTAATTAAATTATTGGACATCAATTAACTCCTCATATAAAAATAAATAAAATGTTATTTTTGGACATTTCATGTTATCGCTGGTTTCGTAAAACAATTTTGTAATGTTCAAAAAAAATTATAAATTCTTTTGGAAGTTTGTTTTTTTCCATATAGTCGGACTTTTTTACTTGTCTTGTTGAATGTAAAAAAGAGTTTTTATCTGAGTTGTTGAATTGCACAAGCGGAACACTGCGTAGTTCCATCTACGATATCTTTGCTAATAAATTATTGTAATCCACTTTCATCTGTCGTTTTTATTACGCATTATTGGGAAGGATCTTAAATTTGCTTCAGGTAATTGACGTGGATATTTGTTTTCAAGGTCACCACCATATTGTTCTGTAATCTGCAGATATCAGCGTAACGCGCTAAGCTTAATTAATATAATATATAAATTGCAAGAAATTTAATCATAATATTATGGCTGGTTTATCAAATATTGCGGATACAGAGCAGTTAGCAAGTGGACTTAAGGAATGTAGTTTAAAAGATAGTTCAGAGGAACTTAAGTGTTCCAAACTAGATGATCATACCGCATATATGGATTATCCGGGCCTAGCATCCCAGAGGCTCTCTTATGGTAGTGACCAAGAGGCCTCTACAGTGTAAAATGATATCAAGTAAAAAAAATAAATGTTAAATTTGGATATTATGCTTCGTTTATTAACAAGTAATTGATAATGTATTTTTACATGTCAGGATACCGGTAATAACATTTGTGTTGAGGCCCCTAACCTATTCGAGTCTGTAAGCCCCATAGATGCCAGATCGCTGGAAGTCCTAAAATTCACAGTAGAGTCTGATAGGCTTATATGGTTTTTATCGTTACTTAAGTTCAAGTCCTCTATGTCCTGCACTAACCTACTTGTGTCCTCAAATTTAATATCGGTATCCATGAATATATGAGATAACAATTAAATCGATACTTACAATTAGGCATTCGAAAAGTGAAAGTTGAAATGGTTCCGCACAGTTATTAATCTAGAAAGATGTAAAACTTGAACCAAAGATACAATCAAATAAACCTGTTCCTAGGCTCCTGTTCCTTTCTGTATTATATTAGAACAAAAAGGCAATTGATGGATCAATATATTTGTTAATGAAATAATCGTTTAACCAAGAAATTGTGAAAATGCAGCAGACCAAAATTTACAATACCAGACAAGGAGCGAGATACTCAAAATTGAAAATAGCGCACAAATTTAAAATCAAGTATTTAAACAAAGAATGTTCTGGAAAATAAAAAGAAAAAAATCTTTTTAAATAAAGTTCGTTACAATCAGCTATGGTGGTTTAAATTTATCAGTCAAGGTTATTTTACATAGGGCGGAGGATTTAACATCCTCTACATTTGTTCTATTTAATGTTTAACAGCTGAGGTTGTTGTGGAGCTCAGTGCTTATGTGGATGCTTATTAACTCTCCATATAAAATAAGAGTTTTTATCTGAGTTGTTAAATTGCACAAGCAGGTGCACGCGTAGTTCCATCTACGATATCTTTGCTAATAAATTATTGTAATCCCACTTTCATCTGTCGTTTTGTACGCATTGTTAGGAAGGATCTTAAATTTACTTCAGGTTATTGACATGGTATTTGTTTTCAAGGTCACCACCATATTGTTCTGTAATCTGCAGATATCAGCGTAACGCGGTAAGCTTAATTAATATAATATATAAATTGCAAGAAATTTAATCATAATATTATGGCTGGTTTATCTAATATTGAGGATACAGAGTAGTTAGCAAATGGACTTAAGGAATGTAGTTTAAAAGATAGTTCAGAGGAACTTAAATGTTCCAAAAAACTAGATGATCATACCGCATATATTGATTATCCGGGCCTAGCATCCCAGAGGCTCTCTTATGGTAGTGACCAACAGGCCTCTACAGTTTAAAATGATATCAAGTAAAAAAAAAGTTAAAATTGGATATTATGCTTCGTTTTTTAACAAGTAATTGATAATGTATTTTTACATGTCAGGATACTGGTAACAACATTTGTGTTGAGGCCCCTAACTTATTCGAATCTGTAAGCCCCATAGCTGCCAGATCGCTGGAAGTACTAAAATTCACAGTAGAGTCTGATAGGCTTATATGAATATATGCGTCACTTTAGTTCAAGTCCACTATCTCCTGCGCTAACTTGCTTGTGTCCTCAAATTTAATATCGGTATCCATGAATATATGAGATAACAATTAAATCGATACTTACAGTTAGGCAATCGGAAAGTGAAAGCTGGAAATGGTTCCGTACAGTTATTAATCTAGAAAGATGTAAAACGTGAACCAAAGATACAATCAAATATACCTGTTCCTAGGCTCCTGTTCCTTTCTGTTTTATATTAGAACAAAAAGGCAATTGATGGAGCACTATATTTGATAATTATGTAATCTTTTACTATGGGAAAAAATTTTGAAATGCAGCAGATCAAAAATTACAATACCAGACAAAGAGCGAGATACTCCAAAACTGAAAATAGCGCACAATTTTAAAATCAAGTATTTAAACAAAGAATGTTCTGGAAAATAAAAAGAAAAAATTCTTTTTAAATAAAGTTCGTTACAATCAGCTATGGTGGTTTAAATTTATCAGTCAATGTTATTTTACATAGGGCGGAGGATTTAACATCCTCTACATTTGTTCTATTTAATGTTTAACGGCTGAGGTTGTTGTGGAGCTCAATTAACTTATGTGGATGCTTATTAACTCTCCATATAAAAATAAAGAGTTTTTATCTGAGTTGTTGAATTGCACAAGCGGAACACTGCGTAGTTCCATCTACGATATCTTTGCTAATAAATTATTGTAATCCACTTTCATCTGTCGTTTTTATTACGCATTATTGGGAAGGATCTTAAATTTGCTTCAGGTAATTGACGTGAATATTTTTTTTCAAGATCACCACAATATTGTTCTGTAATCTGCAGATATCAGCGTAACGCGCTAAGCTTAATTAATATAATATATAAATTGCAAGAAATTTAATCATAATATTATGGCTGGTTTATCAAATATTGCGGATACAGAGCAGTTAGCAAGTGGACTTAAGGAATGTAGTTTAAAAGATAGTTCAGAGGAACTTAAGTGTTCCAAACTAGATGATCATACCGCATATATGGATTATCCGGGCCTGGCATCCCAGAGGCTCTCTTATGGTAGTGACCAAAGGGCCTCTACAGTATAAAATGATATCAAGTAAAAAAAATAAATGTTAAATTTGGATATTATGCTTCGTTTATTAACAAGTAATTGATAATGTATTTTTACATGTCAGGATACCGGTAATAACATTTGTTCTATTTAATGTTTAACGACTGAGGTTGTTGTGGAGGTCAATTAACTTATGTGGATGCTTATTAACTCTCCATATAAAAATAAATCAACTCTTTATTTTTTGACATTTGATGTTACCACTGATTTCGTTAACAAACTAATGTTTTAAAAATTCTTGTTATTTTTTTGGAATTTTCTTTTTTCCATGTTTTGAATATATTAACTTGTCTCTGCTGACTTCATTATTCAGTCTAATGACTAATGGTTCACTACCATATAGCGATAAGTTGTTCATGGATATTTTGCGGACTGTAAATTAACACTGGTTTGCACATTCCTTGTGAGGTTGGTTTGTATTCGAAGTTTTCCTTCTCTTAGTTAGTCTGCCAACCAAGACTGACGAGCAGTACCTGCACAGAAGTCAGTGATCAAAGTTTCCTTCAGCAGCCGAAACTTGCCCCTCGCGTCTGGCACGCTTGCTCTTATTTCGCCAAACACATTTAACGATAAATTTTACTGCACATTTAGACCAAAGTCAGGAAACCGAATGATGGTTGTCCCTTTAGTTCTGTATTGGATATACAACTCTGACGACTCAGGGTCACAACTATGGTTGTAACCAATAGGCCTCTACACTGTACAGATTATCTTTGCTTCCGTTTTAAAAATTAATAATGCGAAATTTGTATCTTTGCTTTATATAAATGAAGGAAGGTTGATTAATTTTATATTGAATAAACTCGCCGTGATAAATTTGAATAAAACTGAAATCTAAGCTTCATATATTTTCATCGGTGATATCAATCGTATGGTTTGAGCATTGATCAGGTTTTCTGTTGACTGCTCAATATTATATTTGTTGCTTCTATGTATTTAATATACATTTGTTACATTAAATCGTCACTCTTACGAGTGTGGATTTAAACAAACATTGATTGTGTGGGTGGTGGTAACAATTATTTAGATCAAGTGTGTGAGCTTGAAGTAAACACCGATCCCATTTTATTTAACTGGGCAAAACTATTGACAGTCGCACGCATTGACGCGTTTCGACCTTCTATGATCATCATCAGATTACGACGGCAAACTGACTAGCGAGGATGCATCCACATTTACACCATAGTATATCAGTAGGATAGCGAAATCTTCGCCGAGGAACTGTGCGCTACGATCGGTTGTCATTTCAGCTGGAGCATCAATCCGAGCGATCAAATTGAGCTCTAAAGCCTAGCCAACATTGTCTTGTTTCATGTATAGAAGTGATATGGCCTCATACCATCGAGAGGTGCAATCCCGTATTGACAATAGATAGCGTATATTGTTCACGGCAGGAAAGGTTACAAGATCAAAGTGTATGTGCGTGAACCGTACCTTGGTCATTTGGATTTCCTGTGGCTTTGTTATGGTGTATCTCGTCAGTTTGCATTTGTGACAATTTAGAAATTGTTTTGACCATTTCTTGACATCTAGCTGTATGCCAGGCCAAAAATATGTTCTGAATAATATTTACAATAAGGCTTCGCCAGATGGATGGCTCATTGAATGGTAAACCTCGAAGATCTTGTGACGGAGTTTTTCATGTATAATAGTCCGAGTGTCCAAGCCAGTTATTCCACACTGCAGCAGAGTTCCATCATCTTGCTCTGCTCCTTGCAATTCCAGGATGCATATAGGTGACGGACACAGGATGGAGGCACAGAGTTCTGCAAGACGGCTCAGGGTGTCTGCAAATACGTTTTCTAATCCTTTGACGTGAGTGACATCATATTAATCCTCGTATATTAGTGTAAGTTGCGAGTAGACACGTCGTAAGCCTGCATGTCGTCCACGTTGAGCTGAATCAGTTGTGATTTCTTGAAAAACGGCGTTCTGGCACGAGATATTTGTGAAGAGGTGCCAGAATCTTGGCAAAGCAAAATACGAATCGAGAGTAGTAGTTCATCTTGCCCAAGAATCTTCCTAGATCTTGAATGGCACGAACCTTAGCAGATAGAGGTTGTATGCCTTTCTTGGAAATTTGATGACCGAGGAATTCAGTTGATGTTTGTGCAAAGACTTTTTTGATGCCATGAAACCTGTAGCCATAGTCTGCTAGACGTGCGAGTAGAATGTCATAATGCTGCATATGATCGGACATTGATTTGGAGAATACCAGAATGTTGTCTAAGTATGGAATTACAAATGGTAGATCATCTAGTATTTCGACTATAACGCGTTGAAATGTTTGAGATGCGTTCTTAAGACCGAAAGGCATATAATGATATTTGTGTGGGCCACCACCGGTGAATCTGAGTGCAGTATAGGAAACGGAAACTGTGTCCATCGGTACTTGATACTAGGCTTTAACTAGGTCGAGTTTTGAGTACACAGCTTGACCGACAACAGATCTGAGTAAGTCAGATAGATTTGGCGAGATGTACGAATCAGACTGTGTGCAAGAATTGAGAAAAAGATTATACCCGACGCATAATGTGAGCTAAATCGTGTATAGATGCCTTGTTGACATAGCTTGGCGAATTCTTGCTGAGCCGACTTCGGTTTGTGTGGTGCCAATGGACGTGCTCGTGGAGGATGAGGAAGTGGCTTCAATAAGATGATACGATGAGCTGTGGTGACACACTTCCTCTTGAGATCGGGCATAAAGGGGATAGGTTTCAAAAATCTCTTCATGTCGCTTTAGAACATCGTCCATTTGTGGTAAATGAGGAACTGGAGGAATTAGCTGTATGAATGAGACTGCTTCGGCGCGAGTCGTATGTTTTAGCGCTGATGATAGCAACTAAGTACCGGCAGTGCGTATCTCTCGTATTTTTGGACGAAAAGTTAGGTCGAAGTGTTCGAGGAAGTCACGCCCAGTGATGTTGCTTGTCGTGTTGGCAATTATGAACGGATACTTGAAACATCGTTTTGAGTTGGAGAGTGAGATTGTGTGTACTCGTACCCCGAACGTCGCTATGCTGCAGCCATTGACGCAGTTAAGACTGCTGCGGTTGACTGGGTGGGTGAGTTCGAAATATTTGTGGCGGAGTAAGCTGAAATCTGATCCAGTGTCTATGAGAAGTAATTCATCAGAGATTGAGTCACGGACGAGGAAAGATGTTGGTAGTGCGAACTGACGATGAGACTGGATGCTGGAATTTGGGCGTTTGAAGCATGACTCGACTGAAGCCGTCGCTGTGAAGACAACAGTTTGATTGTGCTCTATCGCGAAAGCAACGTGCTTCGAGCCATAAGACGTCGGGCGGCCAACAATTTTGGGGTGTTCAGCATCTACTGCCCCAGAGCAGACTGACCCCATCAGTTTTCGAACCCTCCATAGGCTGATCATCCTGAGTTGGCGAAGGTGACCGCGCCCATTTGAACATCGCGTCTGTGCGCGAGAATCTGCAGCCATTTCTGAAGCAATAGCGCGTTGAGTGGTCATAGCTGCGATTATTCGGACAACAATCTGCCGGTAGCTCTAAAACTTTGGCACGGCCGCTGGACGTCGACATCTTGGTGCTGTTTCAGGACGGTGTTCGACGCTGGTCACGCCTACTCTGGTTGCGTCTATAGTGGACGGCATCGACCGAGGCCGAATCTGGCCCGACGGTGAGGCTCTCGAGCAGGCTGAAGAGGCGCTCATTGGTCACATTAGTTCAGGCTTATGATAATGTGGATTGAGGCTAGGAAAGCCGTAAAGTGATGCAAACTGGCTCTGAGGCAGGTGAGCTTCAGTGGTGTTTCTTCCACCACTTGTCTAGACGTGCCGGCAGTATGTCGTCTTGCACTTCGACGTATTCATGCAGAAAAATGGCCATCTCTTAGAGTGCCGAAGGTAGCTCCTGAATGAATAATCGTAGCAATATTTACTTGGGAAGATTGAATTCAGAGGCTTTCTGCTCCATTTCCATAAATAGCTCGGAAGTTACTGGTCCTATCAATTATGAATTGTGGATTAAAGTGCAACCTACTGTTTTCATAGCATTATTGCGAACAACACGTGCCTGTATTTACATGTAAAAGATTAGTTCTCAGTCTTAAGTAAACGCTCACGCACATACACACAAACAAACAGACTTGACATACGTTTATCCAGTGAAAAGTCGGATGTTGTTAAATCGCTGCAATTTAACTAGGATGAGTGTACACGTGCTATAATTGATTACTCCTCAATGCAAAACAAACGAGAACACATACAAACAGGCATGGCGTACGCTGATCTAGTGAGTTGTCAGTAATTGTCATTAAATCACTGTAATCTCATTGCGAAGAATGTATACATGCAGACCTATACACACACCTTTTTGACATACACTTTCCTAGCATTTTATTAAAAAAAACAAGTTATGTTAAGAGATCTAACAACAAGTATCAATGGGGCAGTTAAAATTAAAATAGCTACTACAAGTTAAATGAGGGGATGAGAATTCTCAATAATTATCCATAATTAACTTATACTTCGTAATTATTTGTTTAAAGCACACTCAGAATGGTATTTGTTTATACAGTTAGCTTTTCCTTGTGCCATATAGATCATTAAACAAAGTTGTAAATGCTGGTCAGAAAGAAGTCAATAGAACAAAATCAGAATTAAGTTTTGCGAAGAACCCGGAAAAAATCCTCTATCACGTACGCAGTCATTATGCGGTGCGTTTGTTAGGATCGAAGTGTGAATGATTGCAGAAAGCCTCTTTTATTAGATATAGCTTAGCGTTTCAATCTACGTTTCCTTCTTGCATAAATGACGCTCCAATATATGATAAAATTGGTCTGTTGTTCGCAATAATGCTACGCAAAAACTAGATTGCCTTTTATCCCCAATTCATAATTGATACAACCAGTTTCAATGACGTAACTTCCAAATATATGAAGAAATGAAAGTTCTACGTACCGTTGTTTTAGTTAAGCATATCACTTGACAGCCACCTATTGCAAAGTTTGATTGAAATTCTCCATAACGCGTTATGCTTGTCTTAAATTTGTCAGATTATTGAATTACTGAATATTAATCATATTGAATTAGCTCTTCTATCCCAAGTTTGCGATAGCTTTTGTTTAAATCTAATCAATGACAAATTTATTTATGCAAGATAAGGGCATATTGTAAATATTTGCAGCGTTCATATCTTCCTGTTCATCAGTTTTGGTGGGCAGATTATCTGAGAAGGAAAACTTGGAATACAAACCAACCTCACTAGGAATGTGCGAACTAGTGTTATTTTACAGTCCACATATATCCATGAAAAACTTATGGTAACATGACAGTGTGTAAGACGTGACTCCGCGTTACAACCCAACGATGTTCAATTTTGACAAATATAGTGCTCTTTAAGGTCAAACAATCTCTGTTAGTTTCAAGCAGTTTTAATTGATATTTCTTGAACTGCAATTTTAATTGTAATTAATAGGGTTTTGTTTATTAAATAAAGACACCCGCGCGAGATACGCAGGGAACATGCGATGGATAATGAATGAATAATGAAGTCAACAAAGACAAGTAAATATATTCAACACATGGAACAAAGAAAATTAAAAAACAATAACAATATTTTATAAAACATAACTTTGTTTAAGAAAGCAGTGGTAACATCAAAAGAGTTGATTTATTTTTATATGGAGAGTTAATAAGCATCCACATAAGTTAATTGTCTTCCACAATATAGAGGAAGATATTTCCTCCAACAAAATTAAAGTGACATTTATTGATAAATATAAACCACCTTGGCTGATTGAAACAAATTTTATTTAAAAGGAAACTATTCGTTTATTTTCAAGAACATTCTTAGTTTAAATACTTGGCAGTATATATACTTTTGTATTGTGCGTAGTTTCAGTTTTGGTAATCTGTACGTGACTGGCCTGACTTTCTTCAGCAAGCTGTATTTGTTCCTTTTCTCCAATTTACGTTAATAATTACTCGATTTTCACAATATACTCCTCATTTTGCCTTTTGAATCGTACATATTGGGGACGTTCAGGAATAGGTAATTTAATAATTATGTTTTTCACGTCTTTTTTCATTCCAGGTTATTTGGTCAGATGTTTTGCTATGTAATCAGTTCAAATATCGTTTGCCTAACACTAAGTTATCAAATTAATAATTAAGTATGGAAGCTAATATTAAGTTTAAGGACAAAAGCAAATTAGCTCAAGATTTAGCAGGCATGAATTTAATAGATGTGAATGAGAATTCTAGCTTAGATTCAAATGGGCAAGGTAAGATTGATAACGAATTAGCATTTACGGGGTACTCAGATACTAATATGTACGGAGCCTCTTCAATATATGGCGACCGAGCCAGTCTAAAAGTATTCAGTCTACCACCGTATGGATCCGAAAAACACTCAAGTTTGTTCAGGGATGCCCAAAAGATATTCACAGCCTATCAAATAGTAAACCTTATGGAGAAATTTGTTGCAGCATGGATGGCATTAGCTGAGAATTTTAGAAGCGCCTTGGAAAACCTTAGAGACGGTACTGTGCAAGAAGATCCGTATAAAGCATTTGAGTTATTAATGGCCGAAATTCAACAGAGACATCAGCCTGGAAGATCGGCAAAAAATGTGCGAATTATTACGCATAGAAAAGATGGGGCGTCAACTACTATCAGAGTTTTACGAACGCCTTTGTAAAAAAGCCTCCAGGTTGAATATATCTAGAGATGTGGTGAATTCTATTTTAACAGCTGAGCTACCATCCAGGCTTAGAACCACATTAGAGGTATTTGACAGAATGAATGTTGTTTGGCCAACTCAGACGGAGTGAATAAACAACAGGAACCACAGATACATGATGTAACGGCAGATTATGTCATGGTGCAGCCAGTTAGGGCATATACCGAAACCACCCTGACGTTACAAGAAGGTGGACATTACTTATGCAGGATGTTGCTGGTATACATCGAAAGATGGATGATATGGCGAGAGCCATTTCGCAACTTCAGAGTCAGGATAGAAATACCAGACGTCAAAGGAGTCACTCGCGTCAACGCTTCGATGGGCCACGCGGATGGTGTAAGTCACATTGCGAATATGGTCAAAGTGCAAAGTGCCAAGGAGAAAGTTGCATATACCCGCGTGTAGGGAGACTCAAATGGAAAGGAAACACTAAACTGGTAGAGAGAAATCCATCACCGGGAAAAGGATAAAACCCCCGCTAGTAGGAGCCGTACTGAGGGGGTTCCATTGCAAATGCTCCAAGACATGCCTCTAAAAGGCATACTTAAGGCAAAAGTAAAAGATGCGTCAAGATCAAATAGCACCCAAACAGAAGGCAAGAGGGTCAGATTCTTCCTAAGCGGAGATCTGGAAAACATTGCCGGATTATCCGGTAACAAATTCATTATTAAACATGAATTAAATGGACTGGAGTTTCTTATCGATACAGGTGCTGAATTAAGCATAGTTAGGTCAGACGTGGTGGAAACAGATTGCCCCACATTTTTTATTATCAACTATGGACTGTAAATAGTTGCCCGATAGGAGTCAAGGAGATGAAATAAATGTCCGTGACCTTGGGCCAGAAATATTCTTTTACATGGAACTTTCTCGTAGCCGATGTCAAGGACCATATCATTGGGATGGATTTCTTGACACAATTCAAACTGAATTAAATCTCAAAACTAGGACTATCGCAGAAGGCTTAAAGGTGTTAACACACGCTAGTCTAACGCATCGACAATTAGAAAAGTTCTTTTACCCTGTCCCACGGTCGCACATAACTTTGCCGACATCATCGAGAAACACTTTGCAATGTTTCAATCTTGCAGTGCCAAAAGAACAGGATTGAAGAAAGAAGTAGAAAACCTAATAGAGTTGGTGGCTCCGTTGCCTTGTTCACCAAAAGCTCAACAATTGACACACCACAAGCAACAAGATGACGTGTCAGAATTTCACCAATTGCGCAAAGAGGAGATTTGTAGAAGGTCAAAATTCAATTTTGCTTCCCCAATAGCGGAAGTTTCTAAACCTGAACCGTCACAATGAGTGGGTTTGTGGAAATTATCGTCTATTAAACTCAGTGACGAAGAGTGATTCTAATCCTTTCCCTAATCAGAATACTCTACTCTGAGACATCATAGGATATGAGATATAATCAACTTTAGATTTCCAGAAAGCCTACTATCAGATACCGATGTTGGAAAGTTCTATACCACTCACTGCAATCAGATTTCCAGGAAGGGAATCGCATGAATTTCTTCAAATTCCTTTTGGTTTTAAAAATGCCAATCAGAAATTCCAACGTTTGGCTGAAGATATCCTTCAGAATTGTCCATTTGCAAGGGTGTATATAGACGACATAATAACTTTTAAGCGCTCATGTGATGAACAACGTAGGAGTTTGAAAACGGTTCTGACCGGGCTGGAACAATATGGATTAGTGGTCAAACCCAATAAGTTTAACATTGGATGCTCTTCAGATAAGTATCTTGGACACGTACTTTCCAAAGAAGGAATTAACCCTATGGAAGATAAAATTAAAGCTATCAAGGACGTAACGGAGCCCCGGACCGAGCGCCAGTTGCGAAGGTTCTATTATTATCATTTTACAAATATATAGAAATCTATAATAATCATTGCGCTTTCTTAAATAAAACACGTTTCCTATAATTTAAACAAATATGTCTGTAGAGGCCCTTTGGTCACTACCGTAAGAGAGCCTCTGAGATGCCAGGCCGGGAAATCCATTTATGCGGTATGATCATCCAATTTAGAACACTTAAGTTACGCTGAACTATCTTCTAAACTACACTTGCTAATTGTTCTGTATCCTCAATATTTGATAAATCAGCCATAATATTAGGATTAAATTTCTTGCAATTTATATATAATATTAAGTAAGCTCACTGAGATGCGCTGATATCCACAGATGACAGAACGATACGGTGGTGACCTTGAAAACAAATATCCACGTCAATTACCTAAAGCAAATTTGAGATCCTTCCCAATAATGTGTATTAAGAACGATAGATGAATGTAGATTACAATAATTTATTAGCAAATAGTACTCAGATGGAACCACGCAGTATACCGCTTGTGCAACTCAGTAACTCAGATAAAACTCTCTTATAAACATTCAACAAGACAAGTCAAAAACTTCGACAATATGAACAAAAGAAACTTCCAAAAAATTTACAATATTTAAAAAAACACAATATTGTTTTACAAAACCAGCGATAACATCAAATGTCCAAAAATTAAAATTTGATTTATTTTTATATGAGGAGTTAATTGATGTCCAATAATTTAATAAACCTCCACGTAGACCCTCTTGTTTAAGATAATTTGCCATACATTAGGAAGTCATCATTCTTTGGTTTCTTGATGACTCTTCCAGAAAGAATTTCAACATGTTGTATTTGTACTTCACTAGGTTTCAATTTCCTATTGCATTGTTCTCTGTCCTCAGTCGTCATGGTTTTAATCTTTACTTCTTCCTCATATTTATTTGGCTCTTCCTTTCCCTCACAAATTTTTGAGTCACATCTCGCCTCAGCTTCTGGATACTTCGATGGATACCGTTTCTCACTCTCCTCCTCCGTCCATATAAACTGTGGAATGCAGCGATCCAGTGCTACACACTCTACTGTGCCATTCAGTTCTATAAATGCATTTTTATCAGTTAAATGAATGACTTTAAATGGCCTCTTATAGAACGGAGTCAGATAAGTAGGTCTAAAAGAACATAAGTAAGACTTCTTGAGCTGTCATGTCCTTCAGGATTGCTACCTCAAACTGACGACTGAAACGATCAACCATCGCAAGTAAATACGTCTGGCTAGAAACTTCTGGCATTTCTACTATATCAATATGTACCTGCATGAAACGACCCGCTGGTATACCCATCGTTTTAATTTCACTTTTAGTATGACGCCAAACTTAACAAGTTTGACCCCGGGCACATGTCCTTACTCAAGCTCTTATGTCTTTCGACATCTTAGGCCTGATAGTTGCCTTAATGGAAGTATGACTAAATTCATGCAGCTGTTGAATTACCTTATATCTTAATTCTAATGATACATATTGTCTAGGTTGTCTCCAGTAGATTTCACATAGTAACCACTTATCTTCAATCTTCATGCGTGTATATGAGGGTTTCTTTGTAAACACAGCTACTAAAGGATCGAGACCTTGTGCTTCCATCAATTGTTTGACAAAATCATTAGAATATACAACAGAACATACGAGTGACTCCGAAAGAATCATATCTTTATCTGATACGTCTAGTCTACTGAGAGTATCTGCCACCACATTCTCTTTTCCTGAGATATGAGTTATTTGTGAATTCTTCCGCGGAGAATAATTAAGGTTTTTCACTTTCCTAAGGATACTTATCAACGGTGTATGTTCAGTTAAAATCGTAAACTGATGTCCATCTAGGTAGTGATCAAAATGCAGCACTGCAGAATAAACTGCTAGTAACTCCCTTCCAAGCGTGTCATATCGCTTCTCGCGATCTTTAAGTTTCCGTCTATAGAATCCAATCGGCTTGACTATACCATTGTCTCGTTGATGTAACACTTCAACTATGGCTACATCGGAAGCATCTGTGACCACCTAAAACGGCTTAGTCCAATCCACAGGTGCTAATGTGGTTATTTGGCTTAACAGATCTTTGGCGCTCTGGAATTTTTCCTTGTCGTCTTGGTTAAAATTAATAGGTCAGGACTTCTTGATCGTGCTCCGTTCACGAACCAAATCTCATGTTAGCGACCCCAAAATTCCGGCTAAACCTAGTATGAAACGAAGGTAATAGCTAATCATTCCCAAAAATCCACGCAATTGACGTACAGTTCTGGGTTCTGGCACACCCTTTATTGCTTGTATCTTATCTTCCAGGGGTATGATTCCAGTAGAGTAACCAATCCTGCTCTTTTCTGGCTTTAATACCAGTCCATAATGTTCCAGATTAGACAAAACGACGTTCAAGTGCTCCCGGTGTTCCTCCCTAGATTGACTATATATAATAATATCATCTATATAATTTCTAGCAAATGGGCAGTCTAGAAGAACTTCCTCCGTCAGACGCTGGAATGTCTGACTTGCATCTTCAATCCAAAATGCATACATAAGGATTCATGCGATCCTCCTCCAGGAAATCGCACTGCCTCCATAGGTACTTGATAGTACCTTTCTGCAAATCTAACGTTTTATATAACTCATACCCCATTATATCCCTGAACAAAGTATTCCAGTTCGGTAAAGTACACGAATTACCTTTCGTTACCGAATTCAATAGACGATAGTTACCACAAATCCTCTATTTACCATGTTCAGGTTTGGGAACAACCACTATTGTAGATGCAAAATTAGAATTTGAACGCCTACAAATTCTTTCTTCTCTCATCCGCTTAAATTCTTCAATAGCAACCTGTTTTTTTATGTTTAGCTAACGGTTGAGTCTTCGTTGAACAGGGTAGTGGTTCAATCAACTCGATTTGATGTTCTATGCCTGTTTAAAAGCCTTGCGTTTAGCATTGAATAGTAGAAACATGGCCAGGTTTTTCTCGATGACATCCAACAAGTCATGGGCGGCGACGGGTCTGAGTAGTCTCACTAACCTAACTACTGAGGTTCCAGTCTCAGCATAAGTCACTATCCCAGTGTCTTGTCCAACGGTCCTAGATTTGAGATCTAAAATGGGATTAAAATGGATCAAAACATCCATCCCATTGATGTTATCGTTTATATCAGCGACTAGAAAATTCCACGTAAATGGAGATTTCTGCCCCAATGTCAATGACAATTCTTTAACTCCCTTAACCTCAATTGGACTTACATTAACAGCCAAGTTGATAATCGAATCTGAAACTATCAATTTCCACCAAATCGGATCGAACTATGCTCACCTTTGCACCCGTGTCTATTACGAAATTTAACCCGCTAAGTTTATCTGTTATAACGAACTTATTGTTGCTATAACCAGCAACCGCTTTAAGATTACCTTCCAGCCGAAATCTAACAGATGTACGAACTGTATTACTGCGCGTTTCTTCTATTGAAGCTTCCAAACTTAAATTCGATGATTTAAGTATGCCTCGAATATGCATACCTTGGAGCCTTGCATGTGCAACCCCGCTACGGCTCCTAGTAGTGGGGGTTCGACTAGTTTTCCGGCAGCTTAGACCAGGCTAAAGAAACAGTACTTCCTTTCCATCTGGGACCACCCAACTTTGGAAACGTGCATCCCTCCTCCTGACACATTGCAAACTCGGCGTATTTACGATGACAAATGCACCACTCGCGGGGTCCTTCAACACCCTCACACGATTTGCCTCTCCGATGCTTGTAAGTTGAAATTTGACTGCGAGAATTCACTCTACCTCTGTTGGAACTTTCCATATATTTTTTTATCCAACCCACATCCCTGCGTAGGGCACTCAATTCATTCTCTAAGGTCAGTAGTCTCTGAGAGATGTCTGAGTTGCTGCTCTAGGCGTGAATCTGCTGTTACTGCATGCACCTTAGGTTGCTTCTGACGATACACTTTGTCCAACCCTTTGAGCTTCTTTGGTCACTCTATTTCCAATGTATCAAAGACATCCAAGGTGGCTCTTATTCTAGCAGGTAATTCTGCTACAAATGTCCTGTTTAAAACTTCATCAGATATATAAAGCCCGACGGATTTTGAAATATGTCTGTCATAAAATTCAGATGGGAGTTGATTTCCCATCTCTTCCTGACGTAACAAGTCAGTCATCCGTTCAATCTTCTCGGGTTGATATCATCCATGGAGTTCTAAAACTAGAAGCTTAAATGCATTTGCAGTTTCGTTCTCAGAAACAAATTTCCTGAGTCTTGATAGATTCTTTTTTTTACAAGCTTCAGCAAACACCACCAGGCCGAGGAAATACTCTCTATAGAGTCGGTCATTCATTTTAGTTTGAAATAAACTTTTGCTCCTTCGACCCATTCAGAATGGTTGTCTGGTCTGTACATGATGAGCTTAACAATGCTATCCATTGAATTACGACAAAAGCGATCATCTACACCACATCTTTCGGCATAGAGGATCCTGGCGCAGTTGCTATTTTTTAGAGGTCCTTTGGTCACTACCTCTGAGATGCCAGGCCCGGATAATCAATATAGGTGGTATGATCATCTAATTTGGAATACTTAAATTCCTCTCAACTATTTTTTAAATTACATTTATTAAGTCAACTTTCTAATTGATCTGTATCCTCAATATTTGATAAACCAGCCATAATATTATGATTAAATTTTTTGTAATTTATATATTAAATTAAGTAAGCTCACCGAGATGCGCTAATATCCGGAGATGACATAAAAATACGGTGGTGACCTTGAAAACCAATATCCTCATCAATTGCCTGAAGCAAATTTGAGATCCTTCCCAACAATCTGTATTAAGACCGATAGATGAATGTAGATTACAATAATTTATTAGCACATAGTACTCAGATGGAACCACGCAGTAAACCGCTTGTGCAACCCAGTAACTCAGATAAAACTCTCTTATCAATATTCAAAAAGACAAGTAAAAATCTTCGACAATATGAACAAAAGGAACTTACAAAAAAATGACAATATTTTTAAAAAAAATCACAATATTGTTTTACGAAACCAGCGATAACATAAGATTTCCAAAGATTAAAATTTGATTTATTTTTATATGAGGAATTAATTGATGTCCAATAATTTAATTAACCTCCACATAGAATGAGACCTGCATTTGTCAAATCGTCTCGTGAATGTTTCTTTACAATAGATTAAGACATTATAAAATACTCATTAAGAAATCTGCAAAATTATATTCCTAGACATGTGACAATTAGCCATCACTAAACACAAAATATTTGCAATTATTATAAAGTTAATGGATTAAATCCTATTGAAGCGGTTTTGCAAAAAATTATAAAGGACAATGAAAAGAAAGTCATTTAGATATAAGAACAAATGAAGAACGAGCTATAGAAAAAAATCGGTGGTGGAAGAAACACTACTGCAGATCACCTGCCTCAGAGCCAGTTTGCATTACCTCACGCATTTCCGAGCCTCAGCATCCAACATCGTCAGCCAAAATTAATGTCATCCATGAGCTCTTCATCAGCCTGATCGAGAGCCTCACAGTCAGGCCATATTCGGCATCGTTCGATGTCTTCCACTATAGACGTGACTAGAGCAGGCGTGACCAGCGTCGACCACCGTCCAGAAACAGCACCAAATTGTCGACGCCCAGAGGCCGTGTCACAGTTCCAGAGCTACCGGCGGAGTGGTGTCCGAATCATCGCAATTAAGGCCACTCCCCACGCACAGTCGTGACGTTGAAATGTGCGCGGTCACTTTCGACAACTCAGGTTAATCCGCCAATGAAGGGTTCGCAAAACTCTGCGGCAATAGAGGCTGAACACCCCAAAATTGTTGGCCGCCCGACGTCTTAAGCCTCGAAGCACGTTGCTTTCGAGGTAGAGCGCAATCAAACTATTGTCTTCACAACGACAGCTCCAGTCAAGTTATGCTTCAACGCCTAAATGCCAGCACCCAGTCTCATCTTCAGTTGGCGCTATCATCATCTTTCCTCATCCGTAAAGCAAACTCCGGCGAATTATTTCTCATAGACACTGGCTTAGATGTTAGCTTATGCCGCCTCAATTATTTCGCATCCACCCACCTAGTCAACACCAGCAGTCTTACCTGCGACAATGGCTGCAGCATAGAGACATTTGGAGTACGAGTACACACAATCTTGTTCTCCAACTCAAAACTATATTCAAATTATCCTGTTATCATTGCCAACACGAAAAGAAACATCATTGGACGTGATTTCCTCGAACACTTCGACCTCGCTATACGCCCAAAAATGCGAGAGATACGCACAGTTGACAACCAGTTGCAATCATCAGCGCTCAAACACACGACTCTCACTAAAGCAGTCTCATCTATTCATCTAATTCCTCCAGTTCCTCATATACCACAACTGCACAATTTTCTAAAGCGACATGAAGAGGTTTTCAAACCTATTTTCTTTATGCGCGATCTCAAGAGGTAGAGTGCCATCACAGCTCATCGTATTATCTTATCGAAGCCACTTCCTCATCCTCCTAGAGCACGTCCATTGGCACCAAACAAGCATAAGGCCGGTGAGCAAGAATTCACCATGCTATGCCAACAAGGCATCTGTGCACGATCAAGCTCACCATTGGCGTCGCCTCTGGTAGTGGTACCAAGGAGTGAACTCGGAACATTCAGAGTGTGCAGGGATTACCGTATTCTCAATTCTTGCACGCAGTCTGATTCGTACATCCTGCCACATCCAGCTTACCTACTCACATCTGCTATCGGTCATGCTGTGTGATCAAAACTCGATCTAGTTAAAGCCTACTATCAAGTACTTGATGGACAAAGACTCCGTTTCCTATACGGCACTCAGATTTACCGGAGGTGGCACACACGAATATCATTATATGCCTTTCGGTCTTAAGAACGCATCTCAAATATTTCAACGCGTTATGGACGAAATACTAGATGGTCTACCATTATTAATTCCCTACTTAGAGGACATTCTGGTATTCTCCAACTCAATGTCCGAACATATGGAGCATATTGACATTCTACATGCACGTCTGGTAGACTATGGCATTCGGATTCATGGCAAGAAATGTGTCTTTGCGCAAACATCAGTTGAATTCCTCGGTCATTAAATTTCCAAGAAAGGCATAACACCTCTACCTGCTAAGGTTCGTGCCATTCAAGATCTACAGCCTTCAACCACCGTTCGAGAGTTACGACGATTCCTGGGCAAGATGAAATACTATTCTCGATTCTTACCTTGCCTTACCAAAATTCTTTCAGCTCTTCACAAATACCTTGTGTCAGAAAGCCGTTTTGTCAAGAAATCACAACTAATTCAGCTCAACTATGACGGGATGCAGGCTTACGAGGATGCCAATAGGACATTATGCAAAGCGAACATACTTCATTCCCCTGATTGGTCTAAACCTTTTGAATTGATCACAGGCGCACCCGACGTTGCCACAGGCGCAGTACTTCAACAGTCCAACAATGGCGTACACCAACCTATCGCGTTCTTCTCGTAAAAACTACAACCTCGCGAGACGCCATATGATACATTAGGTAAAGAGTACCTCACTATCTATCGGTCAATCCTGCACTGTCACAGCTTTCTGGATGGCCGAAAGTTTAAGATCTACACCGACCACTATTCTCTAATCCCAATGCTCATAGGAAAGAAAGAGTATTTATATTCACGGCGTGTCAACTCGCAACTTACACAAATACACGAAAATGAATATGAAGTTACCCACATCAAAGGGTCAGAAAACGTAGTCGCAGATTCCCTGAGCCGTCCTGCAGAACTCTGTGACTCGATGTTGTGTACTTCACCTATAAGTACATAGGAATTGCAAGCAGCACAGCAAGGTCACCCATCACTTCGTACATTTGATGTCAAACGACTGAAAACACTTGATTATGATGGAACTCTGCTGCAGTGTGAAATAACTGGCGTGGGCCCTCGGCCGTTTATACCTGAAAATCTCCGTCCCAAGATCTTTGAGGTTTAACAATAATTGTTTGCGCGGGTGGTGGTAACAATTCTTTAAATCAAGTTTGCGAGCTTGAAGTAAACACCAATCCCATTGTATTTAACCAGTCGTCGAACAACACAACAAAACTACCGCCAGCCGCAACGCACTGACGCGTTTCGACCTTCCATGATCATCATCAGAGTACGACGGCAAACTCACTATCGAGGATCAAACCGCATTGAATATATATGGAAATCAAATTTAGATATGTGGCTCTTACCTCTAGCAGTTTCGCATACATTGAACTTGACTGGAAATGTCTGCTGCACAATTTCTATGCAGTAACAAACATAAACTGTTTGTAGCTTTCGCCACATTTACATATATAGGCAATACATTTTAACAATAATTGTTTGCGCGGGTGGTGGTAAAAATCGGCCGATCCGTACTACACGTCAGCAACATGGTCCAATCCACAAACGCAAAGATTTTGATGTCTGCAAATGGTTCTTCGTCAAGAACGATACGGATAACAGGATTCTAACCAAATCGAAGCGCGGTCCTTATCGTGTGTTAGATCGACTTCAGAATTATATAATTTTGGAGTTTAGTGGTAAAGCTGAAGTTGTCTCCACACACAGATTATCTCCGGCTGACGTTGATCTAAATAACTCGCTGTTCAACGATGTTGACCTATCAGGCGACGAAGAGACGATATTTCCACCTCCAGAAAATTTTACTGACCACGGGCTGACGCCCAACATCTCAACAGCAACAGAGGAAACTGCCGCCTTCACGCTTTCGCGAGAGACAGAGGAACCAAAGTCAGTGTCAACAGAGTAAATGTCAGTGTTTACTCGTTACGGTAGAGCCATAAGACCTCCCGTAAGGTTGGCCCCCTTCAATCTGTACTAGTTTTAATTGTCACTGGGGTGTATGTAACGCACGGCTACGCGTTACAACCCAACTAATATCAATTTCATCAGATCACCTTTCCCATAGGGTCACATATACGAATTCTTGTTTTAGACAATCATTCTCTTAACTGTGATTTTAGAAAGAATCACTGTTAGTTTCAAGCAGTTTTAATTGAGATTTCTTGAACTGGAAATTTATTCGTAATTAATAGGGTATTGTGTAAATATAATAGACATCCGCGCGTAATACGCCGGTAACATGCAGTGGATTTATTTGATTTAATGCTCAAAGCCAGGATTTATATATTTTGTGCATTTTATCCCTTTATACATAACTAATAACAGTTCAGCTAAGACATTCTGGATTTATATTTTATTTTTTTCATTCACTCATACGAAAAATATCTGTTCTGATAAGACATTCTGGATTTATTTATTGTGTTTATTGTGACTTTGCTTTTATGCCTAGATAATAACTTTTGTTGAAAATATATTATTTTGTTGCCGTCTAGAGCACGGTCAATTTTGACTAACAGTGAATTTTAATTTAATTTGCAACATTGTGTACAAT
Organism: Eudiplozoon nipponicum; assembly: GCA_029291075.1. Lineage (NCBI taxonomy): Eukaryota > Metazoa > Platyhelminthes > Monogenea > Mazocraeidea > Diplozoidae > Eudiplozoon > Eudiplozoon nipponicum. The sequence goes on along the minus strand of JAQBSW010000024.1, from coordinate 163,987 downwards.
ATACGTATGATGATTCGACTTAGCCTTCTCACATCACCCATTGGAAAGAGATCGGATGTTAATCATGAGTACGGCCCACGAAATTAATTTTCAACGGCGACCGCTACAAGGCATATGTAGGAATGACATTGTAACACGCGGCTCCGCGTTACAACCCAACGCAAGTCCACTTTGACAAATGTAATTCTCCTTAAGGTCAAATAGTCTAACTCTGCTTTTACGCAATATTTCTCTTAACTGTGATTTTAGTGACAATCTCTGTTAATTTCAAGCAGTTTTAATTGAGATTTCATGAACTGCAAATTGAATTGTAATTAATAGGGTTTTGTTTAATAAATATACACACTCGCGCGCAATACGCAGCTAACATGCGATGGAATATAGTACCTTTGTGCTCAAACAATGGATTTATTGACTTTTTTCATTAACCACATTCTACACAACTACTAACAGTTCAGTCATGACCATACACATCCAGACCTCTGGTGTTTCTCAATATATTGTCCTAAACTACATAGTTCTATTGATTATTATGATTCAAACATTCAACCCATAGCAAACAGTAGAATAATTATATGTGATGCTTTTTTAAGACTGATTTTACACGATTTTTATCCATTTATTATCAGTGCCAATATTTACCAATGACTTTAAACTAAATTGCTAATCAGTCTGGATTTATATCATCGCATTTTTTCAATCATTTACATGAATTCATCACGATTAAGACGATTGTGTTCAAGATAAGTACTTGTGTATAAAAATTTAATTGTGTTGACAATTTATCATTTTGTTGCCGTCTAGAGCACGGTCCATTTTGTTTAACTCTGAATCGATTAATGTTTTGCTACAAAACTCCAATAGACGTCTGAAAACGGAAGAATCTTCTTTCTTCACCCTTCGAAAAATGTCAGGGACTGATCATGGAACGGGTGGGGATAGCAGCCACCATAAAAATTTAGGAAATCATTACTAAATAGACAGTTACCCCGCAAAAGCTATTTCTATAAATACAAATACTCCTACAGCATAGAATCGTTAAATAAAGAGTAATCCCGAAAAACCACTCACTATAATCACAAAATCGCCTACAAAATTACCACTAAGCATTAATTCCGGTTTGCTTTAGCTGGGCGATGATAAATAAGGAGAATGTGTAAGTAGCATGTTCAGAATACTCTCATCAGATTTGGCACATTTGCTTTTGTGATTGCAGAAGTAAGTACTTCAATAGTAATGCTAACGACACCCAGAGCATAGATATTTACCCTCAGACCGATGTTTACCATCAAAATGCTGCTTCAACGACAATTAGAACTGAAATATTTGCTGCATTCGATGCACTAGTGCAAGCTATCGATAGCAAATTACACAAGTGTAAACTGAACCTCGTTTTGACAGTAATATATTGTTTGGATGAAGATTAGTAAATTGAAAAGAGGAAAAAATAGCTACTACAAGTTAAAAATGGGATCAGAATTCTGAATAATAATCCATAACTAACTTCTACTTCCTAATTATTTATTTAAATCAAATTCTGAATGGATTTACCATACAGATTACAAGATAAAGCTGTACACGCTAGTCAGAAAGAAGTCAATAGAACAAAATCATAACTCAGCTCTGAGAAGAGCCCCGAAATATCCTGTATCACATACATAGTCATTATGCGGTGCGTTTGTTAGGATCGAAGAGTGAATGACTGCAGAAGGCCTCTTTTATTAAATATAGCTTAGCGTTTCAATCTATGATTTCTCATTGCATAAATGACGCTCCAATAGATGCTAAAAGTGATCTGTTGTTCGCAATAATGATATGCAAAAACTAGATTGCGTTTTATCCACATTTCATAATTGATAAGACCAGTTTCAACGACGTAACTTCCAATTATATGTAGAAAGGAAAGTTATGACTACCGTTGTTTTAGTCAAGCATATCACTTGGCAGCCACATATTGCAAAGTTTGATTGAAAACCTGCATGACGCTTTATGCTTGCCTTAAATTTGTCAGATTATTGAATTACTGTATATTGCTCATATTGGATTAGCTCTTCATTCTCAAGTTGCAATAGCGCTTGATTAAATCTAATCGTTAACAAATTTATTTAAGCAAGTCGAGGGCATATTGTAAATATTGGCAGCGTTCATATCCTCGTGTTCCTCATGAACAATTAATGGTCATTTGGATTGCCTATATATATATATATATATATATATATATATATATATATTTGTGTGTGTGTGTGCCAAAAGATTCCAAAAGTTTATGTTCGTAACTCCATAGAAATGCGCATCCGATATTTCCAATCAAATACAATGTTTCCAATTTTAATTTCCATATATATGCAATGCGGATCAATCCTCGCTAGTCAGTTTGCAGTCATACTCTAATGATAACCCTGGAAGGTCGAAACGCGTCAGTGCGTGGGACTGACGATATTTTTGCCATGTTGTTCGAAGAGTGGTTAAATAAAATAGAACTGGTGTTTTCTTCAAGTTCGCACACTTAATTTTAACAATTGTTACCACCATCCTCACAATTAATGTTTGTTTAAATCTACGCTCGTAGGAATGAAGATTTAATATAACAAATATATAGTAAATACGTAGAAGCAACACATATAATACTGAGCAGTCAACAGCAAACCTCATCAATCCTCAAACAATACGTTTGATATCTCTGTTGAAAGTAAATGAAGCTTAGTCTTCAGTTTTAGCAAATTTTATCACTACGAGTTTATTCAATGTAATATTAATTAAGGTTTCTTCTTTTCTTGAAAACAAAGATACAGATTTTACTTTATTAATTTTTAAAACGAAATCAAAGTTTATTTGTACAGTGTAGAGGCCTATTGGTTTCAATCATAGGTGAGACCCTGGGTTGTCAGAGTCGGATATATGCAATGCAGATAAAAAGGGAGAACCATCATTCGGTTTCCTTTGAAGCCTTGGTTTTGGTCTAACTGTGCAGTAAATTTTATCGTTTAATGTGCTTGATGGAATGAGAGCAAGCGTGCCAGACGCGAAGGGAAAGTTTCGGCTGCTGAAGAAAGTTTGGTCACTGACATCTGCTCATCAGTCTTGGTTGACAGACTATCTAAGAGAAGGAAAATTTGGAATACAAACCAACCTCACTAGGAATGTGCGAACAAGTGTTATTTTACAGTCCTCATATATCCATGAACAATTTATGGTTATATGGCAGTGACCCATTAGTCACTTTAAGATTTTGTATGGCTCTGCATGATGATGATGATCCATTATAATAAAATAATATTTGTTGCAATAAATATTTTACAAAGTGTGCGTATGATCATCGTCTCATTGATTGCCACAAGTAATCTTGTGAAAATCTAGAAAACATTATGACGAAACTTTTATCTGAAACGAATTTGAGATACATCCCGTAAAATCATAAAGAATAATAATTTGTTCTCAATTTCAATAATTTATTGACTATATTCACATCTATTAAATTCATGCCTGCTATATCTTGAGCTAATTTGCTTGTGTCCTCAAACTTATGATTAGCTTCCATGCTGATCAAATTTAAATATTAATTTGATAACTTAGTGTTGTGCAAACGGACTGTGTCCTTCTTACGCAGAAAACACTCGATCAAATAACCTGGAAAGGAATAAGAAGTGAAATACAGAATTATTAAAATAGCTGTTCCAGAACGTCCCCAATATGTACGACTCAAAAGACAAAATGATAGCAGGTGTATTTTGTGAAAATCGAGTAATTATAAACGTAATTTGGAGAAAAGAATAAATTGCAGCTTGTTGAGGAAAGTTAGGCCAGTGACGTACAGTTTACCAAAATTGAAACTACGCAAAATTCAATAGTATATATACTGTCAAGTTTTTAAACAAAGAATATTCTAGAAATAAAACGAATAATTTCTTTTTAAATAAAATTCGTTTCAATCAACCAAGGTGGTTTAAATTTATCACTAAATGTCACTATAATTTTGTCGGAGGAAATATCTTCCTCTACATACACCATCTTCTCAAAAAGACGGTTAATAATGGACGGAATCATTATTCTGCGGCTGGCGTTTTACTCTTCCTGAACGGGTTGTGCATAATGGCGCTGCTGACGTCGACATTGCGCCCTGTACATTCGTCACTAGCACTACTAATTCGCCTGATGGTGACAGAATATTTTGCTCTTGTAACTCGGTAGTATATTATGTCGATGTGTTCAACAACGGGTCTTGTGAAAGTTGCTGCTTTGAATTATGTGCCTGCGGGATTGGATTGCACACATCAGATTTGTCCATGGAACGACGGTCATTCAACTCATCTGGTAATTCAGTCCTTTTCAACAATCCAGATAAATTATGGAATGAAACGATCGAAACTAACACGATCCTCAATGCCATTTATCCCTATGATGACATTTTTTCAGTCATCCTCTTGACCTTATATGATCCTTTGTAAAATGGTGTCAGGCGGTTCTTCCTAATTTCATTAGTTACATAAACATGCAATCTTAAATCAGAGGACACACAGCACTTGGTTTTTACCTTTATAGTTTTCGCCGGAGCCAAACGACACATCTTATCTATAAGTGCTCCTACAAACCAATCTACATAACTAGAAGCCCAATCAAGACTACTTGGAGTTCGTATTAGAAGATCTCCAGGCAATTTTAATGGTTCTTCGTAAACTAATTCTGCTTTTGAATTTCCTAACTGTGCCCTATATCTGTTGCGCATGGGAAGTAATACTATATGAATATCGCGTATCCAGCTTGTTCCACTGGTACACCTTAACGCAGTTTTCAATTCACAATGCAACCTTTCTACCATCCCATTCGCTCGTGGATTGTATGCGCTAGTATGCAATACAGTTGGTACCATGTTATTAAGAGATCTTACGAGAAGCTCTCACATAAATTGACTACCGCGATCACTAGTGACTCTTTTCGGAACACCATAAAGCGATATCCAATTATATAGGAACGCGAACAAGACTTCTTGCGCTGTCATATCGTTCAAAATCGCTACTTCAAATTGGCAACTAAAACGATCTACCATTGTTAGCAGATATTTTTGGTCATTGACTTCAGGCATTTCAACAATGTCTTTATGTACGTGTCTGAACCGTCCAATTGGTATCCCAATATTCTATATATCGGTTCTGGTATGTCTCCACACCTTACACGTTGCACACTTGGCACAGGCTCTTACCCATACCCGTATGTCTTTAGGCATGTGCGGCCAAACGTAACTGTCGTTGACTAATCTAATAGTGACTTTTATGGATGGATGTCTCATATCGTGTAATAGTTGGATAATTTTTGCACGTAATTCCAACAGCACATATGTCCTGGTTGATTTCTGGAAGTTTCGAATAACAACCACTTTCCACTCAGGAGCTTGCGAACATATCCTGGTCTCTTGGACAAAACCAACGTAAAGGGATCTAATCCTTGCGCTTCCTCGATTTGATTTACTAAATTGTTCGTAGAATTATCTAGATTCTTCAATGAACCTTGATATATCAGCTCGATATCGGCTTCATTCGGTCTACTATGAGGATCGGCTACCACATTCTCTTTACCAGCAATATGAGGCACAATGAAATCGAACTCTGCTAATCGGGTTATTTGGGAATTTACTTTGCAAGAGTAATTAAGCCTCGTTGTTTTACCAAGTATGCTAATCAACGGCTTATGATCTGTCAATAACTTGAACTGATGACCATCTAAATAATGCTCAAAATGTAGCACTGCGGCATACACAGCTAGAAGCTCTTTACCAAACGTTCCATACCGTTTTTCTCGATCATAAAACTTGCGGCTATAAAACCCAATCAGTCTCAATATATCCTTATCGCTATTGAAACTTCTGAGGCATCTGTGATTAGCTCGAATGGTCTCTCCCAATCTACAGGTGCTAGTGTGGTTATGTCACTTAGCATTTCCTTGCTCATCTAGAACTTTTCTCGGTCTTCCTGACTCAAGTTTATAGGCCAAAACTTCTTGATCCTGCTCTTTTCACATGTGAGATGGCGTGTTAACGATCCTAGAATTCCCGCTAGACCTGGAAAGAATCGTCGATAATAGCTGATCATGCCGAAGAACCTTTGCAACTGGTGCAGGGTTCGGGGCTCCATTACATCCTTAATAGCTTGGATTTTATCTTCCAAAGGTTTAATTCCTTCTTTGCAAGTACATGTCCCAGATATTCAACTGAAGAGCATCCAATGTTACTCTTATTGGGTTTGACCAGTAATCCATATTGATCCAGCCTGGTCAAACGGTTTCCAAAAGCCTACGATGTTCACACGAAAGTTCAATGTTAAAGAAGATTTCTGGCCTTACGTCACCGAAAATTCTTTCATCCCCTTGACTCCTATCGGACTACCATTTGCGGCCCATAGTTGATAATCAAATGTGGGGCAATCTACTTTCACCACGTTTGACCTAACTATGCTTACTTCAGCACCTATATTGATAAGAAACTCCAGTCCTGTTAACTCATCTTTAATAATGAATTTGTTGCTGGATAATCCGGCAATGTTTTCCAGATCTCCGCTTAGGAAGAATCTGACCCTCTTGCCTTCTGTTTGGGTGCTATTTGATCTTGACGCATCTTTTACTTTTGCCTTAAGTATGCCTTTTAGAGGCATGTCTTGGAGCATTTGCAATGGAACCCCCTCAGTACGGCTCCTACTAGCGGGGGTTTTATCCTTTTCCCGGTGATGGATTCCTCTCTACCGATTTAGTGCTTCCTTTCCATTTGGGTCCACCTAAACGCGGGTATATACAATTCTCTCCGTGGAAATTTGCACTTCGTCCATATTCACAATGTGAGTTATGCCATCCGCGTGACTCCCTCGACGTCAAGTATTCGTATTCTGACTCTGTAGGTTGCGAAATAGCTCTGGCCATATCATCCATTTTTCGATGTATACCTGCAACTTCTCAACATAAGTAACACACACTTTTTTGTAGCGTCAGAGTGGTTTCGGTATCTGCTCTAACTTGCTGCATCATGACAGTATCTGCCGTTACAGCATGTACCTGAGGTTCCTGCTGTATATACACTCCGTCTAGCCCTCTGAGTTTACTTGGCCAATCAACATTCATCGTTTCAAATACCTCTAATGTGTCTCTAAGCCTGGATGGTAGCTCAGCTGTAAAAATAGAATTCACCACATCTGTAGATACATTCAACCCGGAAGCTTTCTTACAAAAGCGTTCATAATACTCTGACGGTAGTTGACACCCCATCTTCTCTAGTCGTAATTAATCGCACATTTGTACCGATCTTCCAAGCTGATATCCCTGTTTAATTTCGGCTATTAGTAACTCACATGCATTATACGGTTCTTCTTCCACAGTTCTGTTTCTAAAGTTTTCCAATGTGCTTCTAAAATTCTCTGGCAATGCCAACCATGCTGTAGAATATTTATCCATAGGGTTTACCATCCTATAAGCTTTAAATATCATTTGGGCATACTTGACACAAACGTGAGTGTTGTTTGGATCTAAAAAGTGGTAGACTTAATAATTTTGGACTGGCGCGGTCGCCATATTTTCTAGAGGCTCTATACCAATTAGTAACTGAGAACCTCATAGATGCTAAGTTGTTTTCAATCTTAATTTGCCCATTTGAATCTGATCAGCTAGAATTCTCATTCACATCTATTAAATCCATGCCTGCTATATCTTGAGCTAATTTGCTTGTGTCCTCAAACTTAAGATTATTTTCCAAGCTGACCTTACTTAATTATTAATATGATAACTGAGTGTTAGGCAAAGGGACTGTGTCCTTCTTACAAAGTAAAACATCCGATCAAATAACCTGGAAAGAAATAAGACGTGAAAAACAGAATTATTAAATTACGTGTTCCAGTATAGCAACATATACTATATAAACTTATATAGAAATAAAAAAAAATCATTGCGCTTCATTAGATAAAACATGTTGTAAACGCCCCGGCTTCAAGTAAATGCAGTACGACCTTACAAACTCGGTTAAGGTGCTATGGATATAGAGTTATTGTTATGATAGGGGGCCATTAACAGGGCCGGTCGTGCATTCTCCGCCAAATGCAGAGAATGCTTCTTCAGTGTGAAGAAGTCCTAGAGCCTTGGGTTGACTCTGGCTGTGGTTCCTTCTGTTGTTGCGTTGTAATCTCGATGTGGAAAACTTCGTTGAAGTTCTGCATTAATTGGCTCGTCTCGCTGGTTGTACAGCAACAAGACGAGTCACGGATGTTGCCAATTGTTGGTGTAGACAAATCCAATAACCAGCGTAGGTAATGACAGCCGACAGCACGCACACGTAACGCAAAGCAGAAGGCAAATGGGACAACTGACTTGCATGGTAAATTTGCCGTGCTTAAATAGCCATGCCATAGTCTACTTGCACACTATTGGTTAACGGCAAGTTTCGCTTTTTTCTCATTGGTGCAACGTAAATAAAATTGAATTTAATTTACGCAATATGTCAGCAATTAATTTGTGTCGTTACAACACTTTCCTCTCTGAAAAAAAGGAAAAAAAATTCCTCTCTGCGAGGCTAGATAATAAATGCATGACAGAGTTCGAACCAAGTTAAGCAAAAATATGATGAACCATAAGTGCTGGGCTTAAATATGCTTGTTGGTTGCTTCAACAATGATGATGCCAGGTAACCACTAGGAATTGCTACACAAATTGTTAGCTCTAGTGGTCGGTCATACCGCGTGAGGCAAAATAGAGCAGTGTAAGATTTGGGAACCGAAGTGTGAAGATTTCGAGGTAAATCGCCTCTGAATTTGCCAGGTTGAAGTTAAAACCTAGGCAGGCTGTATCGTCGTCAATGCGTTTGGATACGACCAAAGAAGCTAGAGTGAGTGCTCGACGATGTGGTCATGATATTTGTAGAGTGGTCTTTGTGCAATTGATGAAGTTGAGATATGCATTGAAAGTAGCCTGTGCCATGATATGAAGCTGATAACTACTTAGTGTTGCTACACGAAAGCGTTAGCTCCAAGTAGCTGGTCATACCAAATTTGGCAGTGTGATGTCATGTGTGAGAAATACATTATAATAAAAATATATATATTAAAATCAAAGGTAACTGCATAAAAATATGTACACGAACATTGCCTCAGAAATGGCATAATACCAAAGAACTGTTCAAAAATGCTACACAATTGTTAGCTAAGAACAGCTGGTTATGCCATGTGGGACAAATGCGAAAAATAACGTAAGGTTAAAAAATTTTGATACGTAATGTTAATGTTAAAAAAATATCAATTACGCGTTATACAAAGCAGGCTATTGAGATTGTGGGCAGACGGAGCCTGAGACGTGTGTAGAAGGTTGAACGCTCTCAGGATCAGGCGGTTCGATAAACGGTTTCAACCTGTCTATGCTTACTGATATCGGTGTAGCGCCTTGCATAATAATGAAGTATTTTGGTTGTCTGAGCAAAATCGGGTAAGGACCGCGATACTTTGGTTGTAGTGGTGCAACAGCATTGTCGTTGGGAACGAGTACTCTCTCGGCTGCTGTTCAGACATGCTACCGAAATGAAGTCGAAGGTGGGTAGCTTCGTTTTGTGGGTCATCTTGTGCCGGTAGTAGACGTGGAAGCTGACTAGGCAGGCGTAGATCCATGCCATACAAGAGTTGTGACGCAGAAGTTTTAATGGATTCACAAGTACGGTAATGCATGGCAAGCAGAACTAAAGGTAGTGCATCGACCCAGTTGCCATTAATGGACGAGGATGCTAAAGCTGCTTTGAGTTCCCTATGCATTCTCTATACCATGCCATTAGCTTGGGGATGGTAGGCAGTCATCTGGCGTAAGATGCATCCCATGTACCGCAAGGTGGTTTTAAAACGATCAGATGAGAAGCAAGTGCCTCTGTCCGTGATGACCTCATTGGGAACACCATAATTGGATATCCATGCAGAGATAAAACCGTTAGTTACTTCGTCTGCAGAAATGGTGCCAAGAGGTAATGACGCAGGCCACAATGTAAATCTATCGATCATAGTTAGAAAGTAGCTGAAACCTTGAATCTTTGTCAGATGAACTATGTCGATGTGGACGATGGCTAGGCGGGAAGTAATTTGAAAATGTTGCAACTTAGAACGAGTGTGTCGTGTGATCTTGTTTTTCTGACAAATAGCACACACGGAGACCCATTGTTTAACGTTCTGCCTAAGTCTGTGACCCGAGAAACGATCTGTGAGAAGTCGGACAGTCGCTTGGCTTCCTGGGTGAGAAATTGAGTGAATTGAATTGGAAACTTTTCTCTGAAGGCTGGTCGGCAGAACTGGCTTGTTGGGCTGCGTACCCGTGAAGTAAACAATTGGTAAGCCTTCCCATAGACGGCATATAAACTTGGTTGGGTGACGGGCTATTGATCTTTGAATGTGAATGTCACCGCGTTGTTCCGTTCGTAGGAGGGTTGCCGTTAGTGCAGGTTCACTGAGTGTCACGGAGGTGACAATGAATGGCGACGGCAAAGGTGGTTGTAGAGAGATGTCTGGCCTGGAAAGGGCATCTGCAATGAAGTTCTGTTTGCCCTTGATGTGAAAGATGTCAAATCGCCATTCGCTTAGACGTGAAAGCTGTCTTTCCACTCTAGAAGGGTACTTGGCGATAAATGAAGTTCCGCTTCGAAGTGCGCTAACTAATGGTGCATGATCTAGAATAGAATAGAATAGAATAGAATAGAATATCTTTATTTGGATTCAAACCACACATATTCCATCAAATAATAAAATTGGAAATTGTACAATATATATTAAAATAATTATCACATCACAATATTTGTGCAATTCATCTCGTGTAGATAGGTATATCTCACTAGTTGTACAATACAATATGTCAATATCAGAAAATTCGACTGAAAAGAATAATATATACATCACCAAATTAGGAACAATTAAGGTATAATTCGAGTGTAACATTATGCAAAAATTGAGAACCATGACTAGCAATTGATTGTATGTAATGTTAACTAATTTGAAGATCTAGTGCATAACATTTCAATTATAATAATACAAAACTTGGAAATAAAATCTCAATAAAATCTGTTTCCGATAACAATTATCCTTGTCTCTTATTCAACCATGAGAAAGTATTATCATAATCAAAAAAATAAAAGATATCAGCAGGATTGCAGACTTTTTCAAGTTCAGTAAATATAGATATGATAGACATCTTAGATGGAGGCATTTCTCTAAGCCCCTTCGGCAATTGATTATAAATTTTGTAGATTTTCGAGAAAGAGAATAACTTGCTCGCTACATTCCCCACAAAAGGAGGAGATATTGCCATATGTCCAGATCTAGTTCCAATTTCATGACTCTTCCTTATCGGAGTCATATAGGCACCAGTCCACTGGTTCAGATGGAAAACTTTTATACAATAACACATCCTCCGAAACCACAGAGATTGCAATGACGCAAACTGTAATCTAGAGGCGTATATAGTGCAAGAAATAGGACTAATATGTTTCACAACTTTTCTTTGTACAGCTTCTATCTTATTAGACAATCCTTTTTTTAATGGATTCCAAGTAGCGACAGCATATTCTAATACCGGTCTAATCCATATTATATACATTTGAAGTTTTATATCATTTGATAAAATAGTTCGATTTATTAGTGCCCATCTTTTCTTAGCACTGCCTACTATACTTTCAATATGTCTCTCAGCAGAAGCTGTACATTGAATAGTTATGCCTAAATCCTTAATTTCTTGCATAAGTTTAATCTCAAACACATCATTAATAACTGCATCATGAAAATAAACATAATGAAAGTTTGTTCTGTTCCCTATTTTTAAAGCTTTCGTCTTTTTATTGTTTATTCTCAGCCCTAGTGTAAACAAATATTTACTCAAATCATACAAATCTAAAGTCACATTATTTTTGGAGAATTCGACATTCTTTGGACCAATTGGGAAGATTATTTTTAAATCATCAGCGAATTTGCAAACTCGACCATTAAGGATTTTAGTTTCCAAAAAAAACAAATCTGCTACTGCCAATGATGCTGATAAAATGGCGCACTGCGTCGTGGATGGCGAAAAGTTCTCGACCGAAAGTGTCGTACCTCTTTTCTACTGGTTGGAGAGTACGCGAGTAGAAACTGATAGGCTTCCGAACTCCGTCGATCTCTTGTTCCAATGTGGCTCCAATAGCGAATTCAGAAGCATTTTGTCGTGAGTAGAAATGGTTTTTGAAAATCTGGATGTGTTAGCATTGTGGCATTTGCTAACGATTTGATGGCGAGTCAAAGTAATTCCTCGTCTTCGGATGACCAAGCAATGATGGAATTCTTGCTAAGTCCTTTTCGGTTCCGCAGGTGCCTGCACAAAGGATAAAGTTGTTTTGAAAGGCCTAGAAGGAACTTGCGATAATAGTTTAGTACTCCCAGGATTTTCTGCAACTCGCTAACAGTCCTCGGTGATTTGATATTCTTGATTGAATTCGCCTTTGACAGCAACGGTTGAATACCTTGGGGCGTGATACGATGCCCTATGAAGTCCACGGATGTTGTTGCAATCTGTTTCTTGTCACAATTGATCTTGAGTCCGTGGTTGGATAAGCGTGAGAGGACATTTCGTAGATGCTTCGCATGAGATTCTAAATCTGGAATGAATACCATAATTTCATCGAGATATGACATATAATAAGCAGAGTCGTCGCGAAGTATGTTTTCTATGAATCTTTGAAATGTCTGAGTAGCACACTTAAGTCCAAAAGGCATGTAAAGATATTCGGAAAGGCTAAATGGAGTGATGACTGTAGTCTTTTCAATATCCTCTGGTGCTACTGGGATATGATGGTAGGCTTGTCTGAGGTCAATCAATGAAAAAAAATTGCTGCCGTTGAGATTTTCAAGTAAGGTGTAAATATTTGGAATAGGATATGCATCAGATTTTATCACTGAATTTAGTTTACGGTAGTCTCCGCAGGCTCTGTACGATCCGTTTGATTTGGAGACTAAGTGCAGTGGTGACGCCCATGAACTTTTCGATGGTCTGATGATTCCCTCTTCCAAAAGCTTTGAGAATTCTTCTTGGGCAGCTTTCAGCATAGCAGGGGCCAGTGGTCGCTTCTTGAGTGCAATAGGTTGTCCTTCTGTGACGATATGGTGCATCGTGTTGGAGACTCGTAGCTCTGACTTGTTAAGATCGAAAAGCGACTTGTATTTTTGAAGAGCTGCTGATATCTCTACTGAATGATGCACTGGGGTTGGCTGAATGACCTGTAACTCCAAACGCTCGGAGGCAAATGTCCAAAATCTTTGCTCAAGTCCGGTAGAGGGGTCGATGATCTTTTGATTGGCAAGATCAACAATGAGCCGAAATTTCAGAAGGAAATCAAGGCCTATAATATTATGTGAGACCTTGGCAATGATGAAGTTGTGGGAAAATTTACGTCGTAGACCTATGTTGAGTGTGCGGTACCGACAGCCATAAGTTGGTTTGGGCTCGCCTGTAGCTGTTTTGAGAAGAACGCCTAGCGACATCTCGGCTATTGAATCATCCTTGAGAACTGAGACTGCCGCACCTGTGTCTACGATGTACTCTTCGCCAGTTTTTAAATCAAGAAGGTGCAGTAGCTCGTTGGGCTGTTTGGCAGGGTCATGTAAACAAGTAGGCGACTGGCGTTGTCCGTTTGGTTCTCTATGTGAAAAATTCGGCGTGGACGAAATGAGTCGACAGGGATGTCGGTTTGTAATTGATTATTTTCCCTGTGGCGTCGTTGATGCCGTTGATGCGCAGAAAGTACGGTCTTCTTCCTGTGCCAGACGTTTCCCGATGATGATGCACCCTTGTGCCTGCGGTCTGTTGTCCTCTCCGTCAGCTGTGGAAATTGACACTCATTCGGAAATTCTTCGGAACGACAAAGACAGACTTGGCATGAATAAAAAAACTTCTGGTGGTTATAACACCAGTTCTTTGGGGCATATTTGTTAAAGGATTGCGGGGATCTCGATCGCCGCCTACCGTTATAATTAGGTTTAGGAATAATTTTGTGTCGAGCATTCAGCTGATTTAGCTCGGATTTCGTAATGGCCAATCCTTCTAGAACTTTAGCCATGTTCGCCACTGTCCTCTCTAAAGAGGAGAGTCTATCATCTTGCGGGGGTGAAGAAAAGGATGATGGATTCACTTTGGGTTCCAAAACCCTATATTCTAACTCACATCTCTCAGATAAGTCATCTATAGAGAGAGTGTTGGGAAGTTGTCTGGCAAATAGTTTTAATGTTTGTGGAAGATTGTTAATAAAAACAACCTTAGCCTCATGGTCAGAAATGTTGGTTTTATACCAACGTTTCCGTAATTCCCTCATTATTTCGATGGGGCCAAGGTTTGGCATGTCTAACTGCGCATATTTGTTTATTATCTGCTCAGTTTCTGTGGGCCCAAGCAAGGATTCTACTTCGTTTTGTAGGCCCAAAATGGGATTAGGTAGCTTCCTAATGGCCTCAAGCTTAGGATAAATCCGTCGCTGCAATTCAGAAGGTAGTTTAGCAAAAACCTTCGACAGTTTTTTATGACTGTCATAATCAGGAAACGGGGAGAAAGCGGAGTCTACACGCATAAAGAATAGTTCACTATCTCCATCCCAAACAGGAACATCAATATCTAAAATTGGACCTGACATTCTAAAAATCTTACGGGATCTTAAAAGCATAAATTTATAAGCAATATGAAAATGTATAAATATACTTTAACGAAACGCTTACCCACAAACAGCTTCCACAGTTGAATGAGCGCAGAACACAAATGAATTAGTTCCTTCACAAAACACGTCACAGTAACTGCTTCCAAAAATTGAAATTATCCGCAATTGAGCCTGTCGAGTACGTACGGTGCAGTTTTGTACGTAGGAAAGTTGAACAGAGGGCCAGTTGGCCTTTGATGCCAAATAAATGTATTATTATTATTATAACCAAAAAAATTCACCAGAAATCCACGAACATATACCAAACAAATTCCCAGAAGACCACGACCAGAGTAGAGAAGACGTAAACGCAAATGTTAATCAATTTTTATCCCAAATAAATGAAAAAGAAAGTCAATTATATTTATAGCAAAAAAACAGAACAATACTCAATATCCTGGCGTGGTCGCCAATTAGGTAAACACCCCGGATTCAAGTAAATGCCATACGACGTTACTAACTCGGTTCAGGTGCTATGGATATAGATTTATTGTTATGATAGCGGGCCCTTAACAGGGCCGGTCGTGCGTTGTCCGGCAAATGCCGAGAATGTGTCTTAAGTGTGAAGAAGTCCTAGAGCCTTGGGTTGACTCTGGATGTGGTTCCTTCTGTTGTTGCGTTGTAATCTCGTGGTGGGAACTTCGTTGAAGTTATGCATTATTTGGTTCGTCTCGCTGGTTGTACACCAGCAGGATGTTGCCAATTGTTGGTGAAGACAATCCAATAACCAGCGTATATAATGGCAGCCGACAGCACGCACACGTAACGCAAGGCAGAAAGCAAATGTGATAACTCACTTGCATGATAAATTTGCCGTGCTTAAATAGCCATGCCATAGTCTACTTGCACAGTATTGGTAAACGGCAAGTTTCGCTTTTTTCTCATTGGTGCAACGGAAATAAAATTTAATTTAATTTACGCAATATGTCGGCAATTAATTTGTGTCGTTACAATGTTTCCTATAATTTAAACAAATTTAGCATGAGACCTGCATTTGTCAGATCGTCTCTTGAAGGTTTCTTTACAATAGAATAAGGCATTATAAAAAACTCATTTGTAAACCTGCAAAATTTACATTCGTAGACATGTGACAATTGACCATTACTAAACACGTTACATTTGGAGTGCTACCTTTTACAATCACAGGCGCAATTGCGCAAAATCTGAAGAGAGTAGTTTAAATATGCCACTTAAACATTCCCTTGATTTACCACCTTCCACCCAAAAGCAACAATACTTAACATTTTTTGGTAATGTATTGGCTGGAAGCATTTAGGTTTTTATTTCTATTAATCAGTAGATAATAAAACAAATCAGACATATGGTTCATAAAATATTTTTCTGATTACTTGCGTAGACACTATTTCATCAACTACAAGAATGCCATCAACGTTGTTTTCTATGGCTGGTTATAAATTTCTACTTATATCTGAATGACTTTCTTCTTATTCTTCTATGTAAATTTTCCATTAGCAATTACTGTTTTAGATTTGCAATATATGTGTATAAGGATATCAAGTAAACAAATAAATGTCAAATTTGGATTGTATGTTTCGTTTATTAACATGTTATATCTCAGGATGCTGACAATACCATTAGTTTGATTTAATGTATAACGGCAGAGGTTGATGTGGATATAAATTAACATATCTGGATGTTAATTAACTCTATATATATATAAATATAAATAATCTTATTTTTGAACTACTGCTTGCATAAACAAATTTATGTTTTATAAATTAATTCCAAGTATTTTGAAATTTTCTTTGTTCAAAGTTTCGATTATTATGATTTGCCTTTTTTGAATTTATTGTTCAGTCTTCTTGAGATTTTAAGTTACGTTTGTTTAAGTTACTGTTTGTTGCGAAGAACTAATATATATGCAAGTATGTATTAGGTTTTGCGAACCTAGTAACAAATTAGTTCAATTGTGACAAGAAGGATAAACCAAAGGCAGCATGAACGGAAAGTATAATCTCATGCACATTCGTTTCGTGCTTACTGGCGACACAGTAGGAGCCGGTATTACGCCCTTTAACCACTATATATTTGGTAGAAGAATATGGAATAATATTATTATTCCACATACTATTATTCCACATTCTTCTACCAAATATATAGTGGTTAAATGGCGTAATACCGTCTCCTACTGATGAGTCGCCAGTAAGCACGAAACGAATGTGCATGAGATTATACTTACCTTTCATGTTGCCTTTGTTTTATCCTTCTCGTCACATCTGAAATAATTTGTTACTAGGTTCGCAAAACCTAATACATACTTGCATATATATTAGTTCTCCGAAGCAAACAGTATTTAAATATTTGATATTACTGTTGCTTTCATTAAAAAAATTGTTTTAAAAATTAATTACAATTTTTTTGTCCGTTCAAAGTTTCGATTCTTATGACTTGTCTTTGTTGAATTAATTATTTAGTCTTCTTGATATTTATGTTTAGCGTTACGTAGTTCTTGTGTTCCTCGCTTAGATTTACATGGTCTCCTAAATGATAATTAACTACGCGACATTTTAACAATAAATTACTGAAATTGACCACAATATATTATTCGTCTTTATTTAAAGGCAAGTATCTCAAATGCCCTTCAGGTAAAAGCTTGGACATTCTGTTTTAAAGGATTGCACTTCGGGAAATTTTAGCGGTGGCGACCATTTAGACAATGAGAATACGGAATTTGTTGTAATAAATTTGTATCTTATATGTACATATATATATATATATATATATATATATATATATATATATATATATATATATATATATATATATATATATATATATATATATATATATATATATATGAATGGTTGTGTATATATATGTCCGCAAATAAAATGAAAACGCCTCCACCGATTCGTACCAATTTCGCTACACCAATTCTACCACTTCCTAGGAAGATCACTACCTATAAATAATTCAAATTAGTTGTATGCAAAATGATATTTTGACACTTGAAACCGTATATATATATGTACATGTAAATTTTCAGGTTTGTCATTATATTACTTAAGTAACAAAACTGAATACATTAAAAAGTGCAAGATCGGTTGTCAGCAATATCGGAAGAGCCTTTATTGTTTTTTGAATTATGCAAGCCAAAAGTTGTCTCTAACATTTAGATCAAATCTGTACACTCTGCCCGATTTTATGAAAAAAATAATTACTATAGCTCCAGAGCGTGTTACATTTTTGTACATATTAATATGTTATGTTTATTTTAAATCGACTTTATCTCTCTATATAAAAATGTTTGTATGTATGTATTCATGTCCGCGAAATGAGAACGGCTCCACTGATTCGCACACATTTCGCTACACTATTTCTACCACTTCCTGGGAAGGTCACAATCTATATATGATTCAGATTGGTTGTGTTTAAGATGAGGTTTTGATACTTGAACTCCAATGCGTAGGAACTTTTGTTTACTTAACCTCTTATGTAAAAATGACATTTTCCCAAATAATAGCGAAAGAAAATGATAAAATAAAAACTGAGGGATATATGTAAACAAGCGATAGTTATGCCCTCAAAAACTGACCCCATGTTTTGTGAATTATTGTGAAATCACAGTAGTGCGTGACGGGTCAGCTAGTATTGTAATAAATCTTATTTTAATTTGATGGATAACAGCAACAAGATTGAGGATAAAGAAGAATTGACAAAAGGACTTGAGAAATTTAGTTTAAGGGAAACTGTTGAATAATTTATTTATGCTGTTTGATCATTTCTCCGATATTGCAGTATATGTTCTACAGAATTGCCTGCCCCATTAAGAACCGCTCTGGATGTATATGATACATTAGGAAGTACTTTGGTCAAAGAGGCTCAGTGTATTACATAATGTATACCGCAAGCTTGATCCATATGTGTATGCATCATCATCATCATCATGCGCAGCCATACAAAAGACAAAAAGTGTCTAATGTTTCACTGCCATATAACCCTAAAAAGCGAATATTTTAATTTATATTGCTTATGGTTATATGTGGACTGTAAAAGAACACTAGGTCGCCCATTCCCAGTGAGGGTGGTTTGTATTCAGAGATTTCCCTCTCCTAGATGTTATGCCAACCCAGGCTGATGAGCATTATCTGCCTTGATGTCAGCGGCCATAGTTTCCTTTAGCAGCCGAAATTTTACCTTTGGCTGCGGTAAATTCAGATTCGCACCTGGAGCAGAAAATCCAACTCTTCTCAAAAGTACTCTTGATATTGGGGAGTGAATTTAGTGACCTACGACCAGATATGTGTTTGGCGAAACACAATGTCAAAAATTCAAGCAGAGTTAGGACACATTCTTGGAGTCAAAGGCAAATTTCTAAGCATCGTGGAATGAAATCGTGTGAGAGAGTTCAAGGACGATGCGAGGGGTGCATTTTGCATCGTAGCTATGCCGATCTTCTAAAGTTAGATACAGTTTGTGGCGGAGAACTAATATATATATTCAATTGTATATTAGGTGTTGCGCACCTAGTAACTAATTGGTTTAAATTTAACTAGAAGTAAAAATCAAAGAGAGCACGAACGGTAAGTAAAAGCTCGTGCAAATTCGTTACGTGATTATGGACGACTCATCAGTAGGTGTCGGTATTACGCCCTTTAACCACTATATATTTGGGTAAGGTATGTGGAATAATAAGACGATACAATCCCCTAGACGAATGTGTAAACCTGCAGTAGAGTAGCTAAGATCCTATAGTCTCGACAATGCGACATCAACGCTAACACACTCTATATAATATATATACCGAGTCTGTAAATGATATTAACACTATGACTATTGTGTCAGTAACCAATACCAACATTACAGAACCGAAAAGGTACATGCATATTTATTAGTCCTCCACAAAAAAACAGTATTTCACTGTTATATATTGAATTTAATGATGTCATGCTTACCGCAAAATGTGATAACTGATATCGATCAAGGCCAGAGTGTATGGATTTGCTGGAGTAACAGTTGTTCAGAAATAGTTGTAATTCTCAATTTCGGTGTACCATAGCATACATTGATATCCATCATTTTAGTACCATGTACCGACTTGGAAACCATAGTGTTAGTACCATGTCCTTTTCGGTACTATAATGTTGGTATTGGTTACTAAACCAATAGCCATAGTGTTAGTATCCTCTACAGACTCGGTATATATATTATATAGTGTGAGTTAGCATTGAAGTCGTATTGTCGTTGACTTCAGATTATGTTAGCTTCACTATTACAGGTTTACACATTCGTCTAGGAGATTGTACCGTCCTATTATTCCACATTCTTCTACCAAATATATAGTGGTTAAAGGGCGTAATACTGGCTCCTACTGATGAGTCGCCAGTAAGCACGAAACGAATGTGCATGAGATTATACTTTCCGTTCATGCTGCCTTTGGTTTATCCTTCTGGTCACAACTGAACTAATTTGTTAAAAGACAGGATTAATTGTTTTTCAGCAGCATAACTTCTCGAGATTCTATCTTCAAGTTTTGTACTATTAAAACTGAAACGTTATGCATTACATATCTTGTTAATCAACAATGCATACAATCAATTATTAGTCATGGTTCCCTTTTTTCTTACAAACTGTTATACTCGAATTATACCTTAAATTTTTCTAATTTTGATGAAGAATCTATCACTCTTTACAGCTGAACTTTCTGATGCTGATAAATTGTACAGTACAACTAATTGCACATATATATGTGATGTGATATCTTTTTATATTGTACATTTTCTAATTTTATTATTTGATGGAATATGTGTGGTTTGAATCCAAATAAAGATATTCTTCTATTCTTCTTCTTCTATTCTTCTAATGTTGCTTTCATGAACAAATTTGTTTTAAAAATTAGTTACAATTATTTTGGTATTTTGTTCGTTCAAAGTTTCGTTTATTATGGCTTGTCTTTGTTGAATTAATTATTTAGTCTTCTTGATATTTATGTTTAGTATTACTTAGTTCTTGTGTTCCTCGCTTAGATTTACATGGTCCCCTAAATGATAATTAACTACGTGACATTTTAACAATAAATTACTGAAATTGACTACAATTTATTATTCGTCTTTATTTAACGGCAAGTATCTCAAATGCTCTTCAGGCAAAAGTTTGGACATTCTGTTTTAAAAGTTTTCACTTCGGTAAATTTTAGCGGTGGCGATCAGTGAGAAAATGATAATACGGACTTTGTTGTAATAAATTTGTATCTTCTATATATATATATATATATATATATATATATATATATATATATATATATATATATATGAATGGTTGTGTATATATATGTCCGCAAATAAAATGAAAACGGCTCCACCGATTCGTACCAATTTTGCTACACCAATTCTACTACTTCCTAGGAAGGTCACTAACCATAAATGATTCAGATTAATTGTATGCAAAATGATATTTTGACACTTGAATAAAAGCTGGGGGATATATGTAAACAAGCGATAGTTATGCCCACAAAAACTGACGCCCTGTTTTGAAATTTTATCAAAATTCATTTCTATAAATTTGAATTATTGGGAGGTCACAGCAGCGCGTGACGGGTCAGCTAGTATTGTAATAAATCTTATTTTAACAGCAACAAGTTTGAGGATAAAGAAAAATTGAAAAATGGACTTCAGAAATTTAGTTTAATGGATAGTGTTGAGTAATTTATTTAAGCTAAATTTGATCATTTGCAGTATATTTTCTGCAGAATTGCCTGCCCGATTAAGAATGGCTCCGGATGTATATGTTACTTTAGGAACTACATTGGTCAAAGAAGCTCGGTGTATTATATAATGTATACCGCAAACTTGATCCATATGTGTATGCGGTAAATTCAGATTCGCACCTTGAGCAGAAACTCCAACTCTTCTCAAAAGTACTCTTGATATTGGAGAATGAATTTATTGACTTACGACGAGATATGTGTTTTGCGAAACACAAGGTCAAAAATTCAAAAAAATCTCGGAGTCAGAGGCAAATTTCTAAGCATCGTGGAATTGAATCGTGTGAGAGAGTTCATGGACCACGCGGGGAGTGCATTTTGCATCGTAATTATGCTGATCTTCTAAATTTTGATACTGTTTGTTGCGGAGAACTAACATATATTCAATTGTTTATTAGGGGTTACCCACCTAGTAACAAATTAGTTAAAATTTGACCAGAAGTAAAAATCAAAGACAGCATGAACAGTAAGTAAAATCACGTGCACGTTCGTTACGTGATTATTGACGACTCATCAGTAGGAGCCTGTATAACAATATTTACCATATATATATTTATATTGGTGAGGAATGTGGGAAAATAATATGGTAAAGTCTACTGTGCGAAATTGTAAACTTACAGTAGTGAAGCTAACTTCATTTAGTCTTCGAAAATGCGACTATACAGCCAACTCACTATTTATACGCCAAGCATGTAAATGATACTAACACTATGGCTATTGAGTCAGTATCCGATACCAGCATTATGGTAGCTGAAACGGTATATGGTAAAAACACTTTAGTTGCCGAGTCTGCACATGATACCAACACAATGGGTTTCAATGTATGCTAAATTTCATCAAACTAATGAGTCACTAGTAAGCACGAAGCGAATATGCACGAGATTGTACTTCCGTTCATGCTATCTTTGGCTCATCTTTCCGCTAATATTTGAACTAATTTGATACTATGTGCGTAACACTTAATATAAAAATATTAGTAATCTGCCACAAAAAATATTTAGATTTTAAATATTTAATTGAATGATGTCAAAATTGCGGTGAAATGAGATAACAGAAATCCATTGTGTTGGTACCAAACGTACCGACTCGGCAATCATAGTGTTGATATCATGTACCATTTCGGTTGTCATAATTTTAGCATCGGATACTGACACAATAGACATAGTGTTAGTATTATTTACATGTTGTCCATAATATATATATATTTATATATATATATATATATTGAGTTGGATTCACTACTGCAGGTAACACTTTCATACAGTAGATTGCAGAGTCCTATTTTCCCACAATCCTCACGCCAATATATAGTGAATAAAGGGCGTAATACTGACTCCTACTGATGTGTCTCTAGTAAACACAAAACAAAATTGCACACGATTATAATTTACGTTCATGATGTTTTAGGTTTATCCTTCTCGTCATATTTGTGCTAGTGATGTGCCAAGGCGAGGGATGCAACTTTCCGCGTTTTGGTAGTCCCCAATTGAGAGGTATTTCTCGTCTTGTAGCTAGGTGCAATTTTTCGGAACACTAGTTGAACACATAGCTCATGAAAGGCTCCACCGACCGCCTAATCAGAGTATCCGAAACTCAGCAATGCTAGGTTTGAGAGTTTCGATAGAAATTACGTTCACTAATTCACACTGTTGGAATGCAAGATTTCGGAATTAAGATTTTATGAGGTTGTTGTGTATAGCAGTAACAAGTTCATCATAATGGATGAACTCAGTGTATTAAAATTCTTAATAAAAGCAGGTTCTCAGGTGAGCATTTTTAGATACAATGTTGTGGAAATCGATTGCCCCACATTCCATTAGCAACAGAAGTCCAATAATGGTTAATGGTGTCAAAGAAATTTCCGTGACGTTAAGGCATAAATAGTACTTCATGTAAAATTTCCGTTGGCTGACATATAAGGTAACGTCATTGGGGTGGTTTTTAGATATTTCAACCTACTACTAGATATGGAAATCCAGACTATTCGACAAAGCAAGGGGATAGTGACTTATACTGAGATTTTTACCTCAGTGATTTGGTCACTTAATCTACCTAGAATGTCGTCGCTGATGACATAGCGGAAGTCATCGACAGGCACATGACCGTTTTCTACAATTCAATTCTAAGCGAAATGGGAGAAAGATAGAAATAGAATACTATATTGAGTTGGTAGCACCATTACCCTATTCGTCGCAGGTTCAACATTTAGTGCGGCGTAAGGGACAAATTGCCATCGGAGAATTCAAGCGATTAAAGGAAGAAGGAATTTGTAGGCATCTAAATACCAACTTTACTTCTCCAATAATTGTAGTTCCAAAACCTGAACCCGGACAATGTTGGTTTTTTGGTAATTATCCACTGTTGAACTCGGAAACGAAAGGTGATTCGAATCCTGTATCAAACCAGAGTACTTTGCTTCGTGATATAATATGGTAGGAGTATTACAATACGTTAGATATGCAGAAAGCGTACTATCAAGTACCTAGGCAGACAGAGTCTACACTAATCATCACAGTGCGACTTCCTGGAGGTGGATCACATGAAATCTTATGCGTGCCTTTTCAGTTAAGAAATGCAAGTTCGACGTTCCAGCGCTAAGCGGAAAATGTTCTTGAGAACTGTCGATTTGTTAGAGTGTATAAAGATGGCATTACAATATGTAGTCAATCATGAAGGGAAACCTAGGCCAATTGGACACTGTTTTACCAATGTTGGAAAACTATGGGTTAGTTGTCAAGCCAGAAAATGTCAAGTTCGTTTGCTCCCTTGTGAAATTTGTTGGGCACCGTTTCCAGGCACAGAATTAAACCCCTTGGAAATGTGGTCCAAGCAATCGGAGACGTGTCGGAACCTGGAACTGTACGACGACTGCGATGGTTTTTGAGAATGATACCTTGATTTTCTGGAATTTGGGCAATCATAAACTAGTAATCATTTTAAACCTTATTTAGCTGGAATTTTAAGATCGTTTACTCGATATTTGTTCCGAGAAAGAAGCACGATTAGAAAGACCTGGCCTATTGGTTTAGCTAAGTTGACCAAGTAATATTTCAGAGGGATAAATATCTTTTAAATGAATTCACCACATTAGAACTTGTGGACTGGACTAAGCCATTTGAGCTGGTTACAGATGCTTCCGATGTAGCCATAGGAGCAGTGCTACATCAGAGGGATAATAGTTAAGTTAAGCTGATAGGTTTCTACTGTTGTAAATTCAGATCTTATAAAAGCACTACGACACCTTGGAAAAGAGATGTTTGTGGATTATACTGAAGGGATGTGCTTCGCGCACTACTTGAATGGAGATCAGTTCAGAGAATTGACCGATTATAAGACGTTGATAAGTGCTCTGGGTAAAACAAATAGGTTTAATTATTCTCGGCAGGTGAATTCACAGAAAAACCGATTTGATGAATTTGCTTTTACCATTTGTCATGCCTCTGGAAAGGAGGATATATTGGCGGAAATTCTTAGTTGAGCAAACGTATCAGGCGTAGATTTGATGGGATTGGATCAACTCGTTGTCTCTTTTGAATTTTGAATTGATTATACCCGACTATTACAGTTAAATACTGTTTGTTGCGAAGAACTAATATATATGCAAGTATGTATTAGGTTTTGCGAACCTAATAACAAATTAGTTCAGTTGTGACCAGAAGGATAAACCAAAGGCAGCATGAACGGAAAGTATAATCTCATGCACATTCGTTTCGTGCTTACTGGCGACACAGTAGGAGCCGGTATTACGCCCTTTAACCACTATATATTTGGTAGAAGAATGTGGAATAATATTATTATTCCACATACTATTATTCCACATTCTTCTACCAAATATATAGTGGTTAAATTGATATAATACCGGCTGATACTCCTCGGCGAATAACATTATCCTCTGTCTAACTTCTAGGTACGCAAAACCTAATACATACTTATACCCGACTATGTATGAAAGCGCAGATTGTTTATCCTTTAGTAGTGGTTTTGGATACGATGTCAGTGTACACACAAAAGAAGGTTTGAGATAAGTGTTTAACGTGTGTAATCTCTAAGAGCCAACCTAGAGCCTAAGTACTGTTGGAATTATAATATAAGTCAATTCAAAATCTGCGTGAATTTGGTCACACTTCCATGAAGACAACTTACGCGTTTGTTACTTATAGATATGTATGCCCAATGATGTCGAAATACATAAGGGCTTTGGTAAGGTCATATATCCGTTGTCAAATTTGTAAAGTTTGGCGACACACTAAAGCCGAAGTTAAAAACATTGGCATACCAACGGGTCGTTTAATGCATATACACATCGATATCGTAGAAAAATTCGAAGTCTCTGGTCAGAGGTTTATACTTAATATGGTTGATGGTTTCGGTCGACTGTTTGAAGTAGTAATCCTTAAGGACATTAGAGGTTAAGAAGTCTTACGTACGTTCTTTCACAGTTGTGTGTCACCATATGGTATACCGATAAGAGTTATTAGTAGTCAGTTTATGTTTGCAATATTCATCAAGTCATTAAAAGCAATGGGGATAGAAGTAAGAAAATCGTGCAAATACAACTTCAAGGCTAATGTGAAAGCTGGGAGGCTACACGGGTAACTTAATGCAGCATTACGTGGTACTGTAGTATGCACTTCATTGCATGATTGGCCCATAATTTTGCTTAAACGAAAATTTTTTTCGCGGGCAGTAATATCAATTGATTTAAACAAGTTTGTGATCTAGATATAAACACCTGAAAACTTATGTGCAAAACATATCTGAGCATAGACATAGTATTGAATTGCACGGAGAAGGCCATTCATCCAGTGGATCAGTTTCGTCCTTATTAGGTAATCATTACGTACGGAACAGTATTTGAACCGACATGGCATGAAAAAATGCACGTCTGTCTCTCAAAACACTTAACCATTCTGCCACACATTATAAACAATTATCAGGTATTTAGTAACCAATGTTTCTTGTTTAGCGTTTTCTAAATGTGGAGCCTATATAGTATCCGTTTTGCCTTATAGTTCGAACCAACCACGTAACGTGGTTTCTGTTACATAATGTCAGATTGGGATGGTTCGTTAGCGAAAATGTTGCTGTATAGTCTCCAATTAACGGAATGGCTAAACTAGAAACATAATTTTGTTTATAATTTTAAATGTCGCGTAGTCTGCGGCTGGGTAGCTCCGTAGTCAGAGAAAAATATTCCGAAGCCAATGTACCCTGGTTCGTGCTGTGCCCACGTCAACTTCGGGACAGTACGTGTTGGGTTCCTAATGCAACGGAAACGCACTCCTGGCGGAATTGCCTTCTCCACAGAATTCAATACACATTTTAAACTGACAATGATATATACATAATGCGAGAGGTGTATACAAGGATCACAGACTTGATTAAAGTAATTGAGAGCGCCGCCCGCACGAACAATGCTCGTTTAATTATTTAAATGTCCATTTCTAGACAACTTCCTCGTGCAACGAGGTATCTGTAATATAATGACAGAGTTGGATTTGTAGTTAGCACTTTCGAGCTAAATTGTTGCTATATTGATTCCACCTGAAGGAAACGCTAACCACATAACATTAGTTAGTATATAATTGTGAACTGTGCTTAGTATGCAGCAGTTTAGCTCTGTGGTCAGAGCAACAGATTTCGAAATAGACGTGTGAAGTTCGTGTCCTGTCCGCGAAAAATTATGGACAGAAAGTGATAAGGAGGAAACTAGCCTACTAGACGAATTGCCTTCTACAGTCTATTTAATACATAGCCCATACCGACCAATTTATGTACATAATGGGTAAAGTGTTAATATCAAGATCGAAACTTTATTAAATTAATTGATATCACGTCCGTTCAAACAGCGTTCGCTTAATTATAGAAATGTTCATTTCAATAACATTTCCTAATTTAACGTAGTATCAGTTATGTTGGATTTTTTTGGCTAAACGAATGCTATTTGCCAACAATTAAAGAAGATGTTAACTAGGAAACTTTAGTTAGTATATAAATTACTCTTTTTTCACGTTTGCGCAGGGGGTCACTAGTTAGAGCAACAGATTCCGAAGCACAGGCTCCTTGGTTCGTTTCCTGTCCGCGCCAAATACTGGGCAGTACGTTTTGATTTCCCAATAAGGTTGAAACCGATTTACTGGATGAATTTCCTTCTCAATATTATTCATTACTTTGTCTAACTGAGAAATGTTTGTAAATAGTGGGTTAGGTGTTCATATCAAGGTCGCAAACATGATTAAATAAATTCTAAACGCCGCCCGCGCAGCCAATGTCCTTTCAAATATATAAATGTTCGTTTCATTACATTTGCACAATGTAACGAGGTATCTGTAATATAATGGCAGATTGTGGCTCATGTGGTACCCTCATTCAAGAAAGATCTATTTATTCATATTTTATTCAATTAAAGTAGTGTTTTTATATCCGTTCTTCATACCTACTCTCTTATACTCACATGTATATAAAAAATTATCTACGCTACCTCACGCACAGAGCAGCCTATACACCCACATGTGTATTCCAATCTAAAGTGACGTTTATAGAATAACTATAAGCAAACTATATGGATTGACATACACACCAATCCAGGATGTGTAGATTTTCAAAAATTACCTTTACTGACGCGATCAACAAAATTTTATATTTAATAATATTGCAGTAATTCTCAAATACCCGGATTACCTATATATATATATATATATATATATATATATATATATATATATATATATATATATGCATAGGTATATATATATATATATATATATATATATATATATATATATATATATATATATATATATGAACTTCAACAACCTACTAGTCACCCTGAGTATATGTTATATCTACTTTACCTATATATTTTTTATATATACTCAAATTTTATATGAATAAAATAATGTCCATGAAAATACACGCCTGCACACAATATATATTATGTTTATCTAAATCAACATATAAGCAACCATGCGAATTTTTCTTATATTTATATATATATATATATATATATATATATATATATATATATATGTATCTTAAATATATCTTGCAAATATCTATAAAGCATTTAAGCAACCATGTGAGTTCACCCCACATCTTATATGAATATATAGAGTCATTCATATATATGTCTCTACACTATATATATATATATATATATATATATATATATATATATATATATATATATATATATATATATATTTGGAATATATAGATAAACATATAAGCAACCATGTGAGTTATTCTCATGTCCCATATAAATCGATTATATTCATCCATTTATAATTATTTATTTTTATACAAGCATATGAGAAACTACGTGAGGTCTACTCAGATACTATTCAAATATTTACATATTTATCCATCAATACATCAAAATATAAGTAACTGTGGAAGTTCCCCGTGTGTACACGATTCACTACAATTATAGTATATCAGTCAAATTTCCTTTTTCTAAATCCATCTAAATTTTATCGTTTACTATCTCAAAATAATTGTCGCGGTCACTTATTTAGATATATTTTTAATTCTGATTCCTCCACTCCACGTTTCCTGATATTAGAGAAGGTTTCATTAAATATGGGGCCTAATGATTTTTCTACCGATGTCACATTCATGACGTTCATTTCTGATTTTATTTCAATTTGTTCCCTAATCATTCTGCTTAGTCTATTTCAGTTACATAAAGCAATTCGTTTACAGACATCTCAGTTTATCCGATGACCTGTATCCATTGAGTGCCTGGCTAGATCTGATCTATGATTATGTTCAATTTTACATGTCGTTTTTTGCTCCTGATTATGTTCATATTCAGATGTTGTTTTTTGCTCCGCTTCACGTAATTTTATTAGGCCCATGGTTTCGCCTATATGCCTGTCTTCACAATCTTTACAAGGTATCACATAAAGTGCTGATGTGTTGATGTGTTCTATTTTATCTTTCTGATTCGGTAGCTTATTGCCTATAGCAACTAATTGTTTTCATACTGTTCTTATGTTGCATTTCGTTGTTAATGTCCTAATTTTTCAACTAATTCTATAATCTAGTAGAACCAGAGTTCTGTGCTTATCTTCATTTTCATTTTCTAAATCTCTATACTGATTTGCCTGATCTATTTTCCCTTTAAATCTCCATAGCGTCTCGTTTATGATTTATCAAATAATTTTGCCGGATACCCATTTATAATAAAGAATTCTTGCAATATTTTTAAAAATCTACTATTTTAAGACTTCTCATTTTCCTGGATTTTACAGTACCTATTTTCATCCCAAACGGGTGAGTAGAGCAGTAATTCAGTAAGATACCCGAATAAATATCTTTTATATGAATATTATTTCTTATATTTGACCCATTCGTTTTAATTTCACATCCGTAAATGACATATCTTGTTTTCGTTCTTTTTTCAATGTAAATTATAAATCTCCAGGTTGATTAGCTAAATACAGAAAATTCTCTAACTCCTTACACGTATGGTTCAGAAAGAAAATAATTTCAACTAAGAATCTGAAATACAAGTTTGCTCTGTGGACAGATTTGAACAAGAGATTTTTTCAGCATACTGATCACCGGAAGTGGGATGCGGTCTAATCTTTGACATTTTCAGACTAGCATAGTGAAGGAACAAGTGCGACCTCATCGAATAATGCCAAACACCACCTGTGGATAATTTTGTATATACATGTGAGCATAAGGGAATAAGCATGAAGACCGGACTTTAGAGCAGACAATAAGAACTAATTTAGGTATTAAAATAAATATAAATAGATCTGTCTTGAAAGAGGATACCACAGTTGTCACAAGTTGTATATTTCCTGTGAGTATAGTGTCAACCAAAAAGATGATACTGAAAATGAAGTTCCGAAAATTCGGGAAAAAATCAGAAAATCCCGATCCAAAGTTATTTTTAGACAAGCAGGTAATAGGTGGCTTCATAGTGAAGGAATAAGTGAGAACTCATCGAACAATGCCAAACACCAACTGTGCTCCTTGAAATGTAAAAGATTCAAGATTTTACCGACCCAGGAGTGTTACCAATTGACTTTTGTATGGCTGGACATATTTATGATGATGATGATGATAATGATAATTATGATGATAATGATGATGATGATGATGATGATGATGATGATGATGATGATGATGATGATGATGATGATGATGATGATGATGATGATGATGATGATGATGATGATGACGATGATGATAAAATACAGTGGACTTTAATTCCATAGAAGAGTTCATTGAGATGGCCAGAATAAAAAAGTCAATTGGTTAGACAGAGACAGGTGAAAAAAACAAACTTGGGAATATAGGCCTTAAAGAAATATTCCAAACGATTTTGCTGCATCTGAACAGGTAATGATTTATCGTCTATATATCTTCAGGATAATGAAAAGGAATACTTAGCCTGGAACTGAACACGGCCGGTTCTATATAATACATACCTAAGAATGAAATTATTACAGAGAAATTTAAGATAACACAATTCATCCCAGACAGATAAAACTATATTTGAGTTGAATATTGCCAAATTGGTGTTAGAATGTAAGGAGAATAAATGTAAGCCAAATTTTGAATTGAAAAGACTGAGATCGAATTGGTTATCTAATAGGCTAATATGCCATAAAGCGGATAAATAAGGAGCAACAGTGCTAATGAATCAAAGGGATTATACTGATTAAATTTATGTGCAATTATATTATAAAAAGGTTTATAATAAAATAAATAAGGAACCATAAGTTAAGTTACAATGTGAGGTTAAGTCTTTTATCAATCAAATGATTTGGTAGAAATGTTTTGGCCGCAAGCAGTTAGCCATTTATTTTGATACGTCAGTCCGGGATTGTTAGCATGAACCTTGCCGTGTCTAATGGGACACAGCCAACATCCGGTTTCATAAAAAGCCTCAAGTTTGGTCTATCTGCGCAGAAAATTTTATGGTTAAATATGCTTTACGGAATGAGAGCAGGCGTGCCAGATGCAGAGGGAAAATTTCGGCTGCTGTAGGAAACAGGCCGCTGGCGTCTGTACAATTATTGTTCAACAGCCTTATTTGTCAGACTATCTAAAAGAACGAGAACGCCGAATAAATAACCATCCTCACTAGGAATGAGCAAACTAGTGTTCTTTTATATTCCACATATAACCATGAACGCCTTATCGTACTATGGCAGTAAAACATTGGTCACTTTGGGTTTTTATACGGCTCTGCATGCATGACATGACATGCTTGGTATATGTTATATGTAGTGAGTAGCTTCACTCCTGCTGTTTTCACATTCGTATAGGAGATTTTATAGTTCTATGTTTCCACATACCGGCCCCAAATTTATTGTGAGTGAAGGGTGTAATACCGCAAAAATGAATGTGCACAAGATAACACTTTCCGTACATGCTGTCATGGTTTTATTCTTCTGGACATGTTTGAGCTTGTAAAGAGTCTAAGTGGCTCGATGCTATTTGTCGAAAAACTAGCTGAAATTCTCCTAGTATGAGCTGAAGGGGTGTTGCACAAGCAAGGCTCAACAGAGTGCCTAATCGGGTTGTCCAAAAATAATCGAAACCGGGTTTGAGAGCTGTGATGGAATAAACCCGCACCATTTTCTTCCGTAAATACGTAAAATTTCGGAATGGATGAGATCTAGATGAGGTTACTGTGTATAACATCACCAAGTTCATCGTAACGGATAAACTCAATGGATTAAATTTCTTAATATAAGCAGGTGCTGAGGTAAGCATTGTTCGATTCGATATGGTTGAAATTGATAGTCCCGCTTTCGATTATCAACTATAGGCTGCCAGCTGAATTACAATAATGGTTACTGTTGTGAAAGTATTGCCAGTGATATTGGTGCATAAATAGTCGTTCAACTAAAATTTCTTTTCGCTGCCGAAAAAGATAATGTCATTGGATGGATTATATTATCCATTTCAACCTACCAGTAGATCTCAAGATTTAGACAATTGGACGAGGCAAGGAGTTAGTGACTTCTACTGAGATTGGGTCCTTAGTTGTTTACCTATTTACACTACCTAGATCGTCAGCACCGATGACTTAGCGGAAATCATCAAGACACACCTGGCCGTCTTATCAAAATACAATGCTAAACGGAATGAGCTAAAGACAAGAATAGTACAATAAATCGTTTTGGTGGCACTATTATCATATTCATCATAGTTTCAACCGTTAGCGCAGCATAAGCGACAAATCGCTATCGAATTATTGACGCGATTAATAGGTGTTCAAATTTCAACGTTGCATCTCCAATAAATGTAGTTCCCAAGTCCGCACCGGGAAAATTGATCTCGGTAACCAAAAGTGATTCGTAAACTCTACCGAAGGACAGTACTTTGCTCTGTGATATAGTGGATAATAAGGTTTACAATACGTTATTTTTTACATGTCATTTTAGTTGAAGAATGTAAGTCAGAAGTGTCAGGGTGTGGCGGAGAAAGTTCTTAATAACTGTCTGTAGCAATAGCCACCATTGAATCCAGGAACACACCAATGGTCCTATGTTGGACTGGAATTAATTCAAAAGTAAGTCTACTAGAGAGGCGCCCATATTAGGGTGAAGCAGTCAAAATAATGATAGAAGCAGACTTCGAGCTGAAGTGAACATATAATGTAAACGCCCCGTCTTCAAGTAAATGCCGTACGACGTTACAAACTCGGTTAAGGTGCTCTGAATAGAGATTTGTTACTGATAGGGGGGCCCTTAAGAGGGCCTGGTCGTGCGTTCTCCTGAATTATTCAGAGTGTGAAGATGTCCTAGAGCCTTGGGTGGACTCTGGTTGAGTTGTCGCTCCCGTGGTTGAGCTGTAATCACGATGTGGATAACGTCGTTCAGGTTCTGCAATTAATTGGCTCGTTTCGCTGGTTGTACCGCAACAAGATGAGTCACGGATGTAGCCAATTGTTGGTGAAACTATCAAATCACCAGCGTAGGTATTGACAGCCGACAGAACGCACACGCGTGACGCAAGGTAGAATGCAAATGCCACATCTGACTTGCATGGTAAATTGCCGTGCTTAAATAGCATGCCATGCCTACTTGCACACTAATGGTTAAACGGCAACTTTCGCTTTGTTCTCATTGGTGCAACGTAAATAAAATTGAATTTAATTTACGCAATATGTTGGCCATTAATTTGTGTCGTTACAATAATAATTAATATTTGTAAATTTGTTTTACTAAATCGATGCACTTTATCCAAACAAAATATTATATATATCTTATTAGAAATAAAGCATGTCTAGTTAATTTAGAAATGATTTCTGATGGGTTGGAAACGTTGATTCAAGGACTGACAGCGCAAATAAACAATTTGACTGCAAAATAAGGTATAATTAAGTCTCCGCTGGATGATAAATTTATAATAAATTCTGATGGAATATCTTTAATCGACCCAACCAATATTGGTGGAAACAACAGTGGCGACTGTACGAAAAGGAATCAAAAAATATGCCGGCGTTTTCAGTCGAATCGATAAGTTTTTTCCGAACGTCATCAGAATTTTAGCCAATGTTTGCACCCCTTGATGTGTAAAGGCCGCAGTTTTGTTTCGAAATATTTGAGGCATCATTTCGTGCACAAGAATTTACATTAGAAGCTCCTATTGTTCGTGTGGCTGTCCAGCAGTTAGTTAATCGGACAGTGGCAATCCAATTGGAATTGCCAGTCGACCTCACGTATAATGAATACAAAAGACGAGTTTTGGATCACTTCCGAGCCGGGCCTCAGGAGGTTTTTACAGAATTGTACAATCTCAAACCAATGCCGGGTTTTATGCCCATTGATAACATTGCACGCACCAAACGGTGGTTCTCCAAGCTAACTGAGTCTCTACCCGGGTTGCAACCGCATGAGGCCATCATGTTTATGCTGCTGGATCAAACCATATACGGTGCACTATAGAGCACCTGAGGAGGCCTAGAATAAGGACTTCATGCACTTCAAAGTTCGGCGATGATGACAAACAATGTGACAGCTGCAACTCCACGCATGGATCTGGTTACAACATTTGGCAGGAGCGATATACCTTACTGGAATTCTTCGCAGCGTAATCAGCAAGTCCGCGGAGAGATGTATGGCATTGGATTAGAATTTACAGCCTATCATGGATTATCCGTTGCTCCAACTAGAAAATAATTACTTCGGTTTATTGGTGTGGTGAATTTCTATAGACCATATCTCGCAGGTATGGCGGTTACGCAGCAACCCATGTCAAAGTTAACTAGTGCCAAGATACCGTTTCATTGGACGAAGGTGGCTCAAGAAGCGTTTATGCCATGCAAGCAGAAATTAATAGACGCAAATATTTTGACTTTCCCGGTAGGTAATATGTCAATTGTTAGAGACGCGTCAGATATTGGGATAGGAACGGTGTTACAATCTGACGGACGACCTGCGCAATATATAAATTGCAGTCACTAAGGCGGAACAGAACTATACCGTCACAGAAAAGGAATTACTTGCCGTAAAATGGGCTCTACGGAAGTCTAGTCATTTTGTCATAGGTGGACAGACAGACGTCTTTACCGACCACAAGGCACTAGTACATTGGAGATCACTGTGTACTGAGAAGAAACGAGTACACCGCGCCATTGAATAGCAGGAAGAATACGATTTATCAATTCGTCAGAGAGCCAGGATCGAGAATGCGGCAGCCGATGCGCTCAGCAGAATTTCCGCTGTGGGGGTTTAGCCACATATCAAAGTCTCTGAAGAATAAGGAAAGGATGACACATGTCAGGAAATGGTCAATCAGATTAAAAACGACACAGATATGTCCGAACAAAATATAAAACGTCGAGGCTGCAAAACGGTCAGTTGGTGCGGAAAGAAGGACGAACAATGGAATGGTTAGTGTCGGAGTCTATGAGAACATAATTGATGGCCTTTTGGCGTGAAACGTTGGAACATCCCGGCGCCGGGCGACTCATTGAGACATTGCATTCACGAGTGTATTTGCCTGACATGTCCGAAGAAATCCGCAACTATTGTCAACATTGTCAATCCGAATTGATTTCAATGCCATTGCATGGGACGAGTATCTGCATATTGATCGGGTAGGTTCTTTTGGTAACGCGTGGCGGGGTGTCTTATGTTTTTTCCATGCTCGATAAGTTCACCCGATGGGTGGAGTTTGTACCACTGAAACAAATCACAACAGACAAAATTATAACATGTTTAAAAGAATGATAGCTCAGTCGATTTGGTGAACCACAAATTATTGTTACCGACCAAGGTGCGCAGTTCGAGTCGCCTGGAAACGTGGACAGAAAAATTTACCCAACAATTGATGAAAGGGCAGGTTGTGAATACTTTATTTGCAGTATTAGTTAGCACACACTCGCGAAGGAAGTTTGGAGATAAGTGGTTACTGTGTTAAATTTCAAGGAACCATCCAAACCATACGTAACATTGTAATCAAAGTTAAAAGCGATTTAATTTGTTCACACCTCCGTTGAGGTAACTATCACATTGGTTACTATTAGAAATGTTGGGACAATTATGCCAAAATACATAAAGGCTTGGGTAACGACATGCACCCGGCGTCAAAATTGTAAAGTTTTCCAACACATTAAAACCAATTTTCAAAAAATAGTATATCTTGGTCGTTTTACGCATGTACACATCGATATCGTAGAAATGTGAGAAGTCTCTGGTCAAAGGCATGTACTTACGTTGGTTCATCTTTTCAGTTTTTAGTTTCAAGTAGTAACCCTTAAGGACATGACAGCTGCAGAAATCTTAGGTAAGTTTTTGCATAGTTCAGTTTCACCATATAGTATACAGATAAGAACAACTACTGCCGCCTTAGTCAGTTTATGACTGAACTATTTATCAGGTCGTTAAATGCTATGGTGAGAGAAGTAAGACAAACATGCGTATACAAAATCAAGGTGAATGTGATGTCTGGGAGCCTGAACGGGGAACTGAAGACTGTATTACCATGTACCGGAGGTTGCACATGGATACATGATATGCCTATAGATTTACTTAAACGAACAATAGTTGCACGGGTGGTGATAACAATTTATTTTTGGCAAATTTGCGATCATGATTAAACATCTGGCTCATTATGAAATAGAAAATTGTCAGTATAAACAAATTATTGAATAGTGTGAAGAAGGCTATACATCCGGTATATCGATTTCTTCATTATTTGGATCTCATCTCATAATGTTCAGATTTTGCACCGACAGATCTCGAACTAGAGTACGTCTGCTCCGGAATCTGTATCTTTAACAACCGAGGCACCCTGCCACGTAATACTCAAAATTCTCATTTTTCTAATAATCGAAGTTTTTTGGTTAACTTCTTCTAAATGTGGAGCTTATATAATATACTTTAAGCGGTAAAGTTCCAACTAAACATGTAACATAGTATTTGTTATATAATTACAGATGGGGATACTTATTTGTCTAAAGGGAGGCTACATAGGCTCCATCTAATGCTAAGTCTAAATTAGAAAAAGTATATAGTATATTATTGTGAATTTTATCTAGTATGAAAGTGGACAAATTCTTTTTGGAAATATTTGTTCTGACCACTGTGTCACGCAGCTGCACACTATACACAATTCACAATCATATATTAACTAATATTTCTTGGTTAGCCTTGTCTTCATTTGGAGCTTATATAGTATCTCATTAACCATAAATTTCTAACAAACCATCCTCAATCCGTCATTATATAAAGGTTAACATGTTACATAATAATTAAATAGTCGATAATTATCTCAACCCCTGCATTGTCCCTGCTCAGGTTTAGGCGCTACCATTATGGAGACGCAAATTTGGAATTTAAACGCCTACAAATTCCTTCTTCTCCTAATCACGTTAATTTATTGATAGCGATTTATCGCTTACGGTGCGCTAATTGTTGAGCCTTTGGCGAATTGTTTGATGATGCCACCAACTCCATTTGTTGTTTTATTCTTTTCTTCAGCCATTTCCAAAAGTTTTATCCATTGAGTTCATCTGTTATATTGAACTTGTTGACGTTATGCCAAGCAAGTTTATCTAGATAGATCTCATTCCGAAATCTTACTTTCCTAAGGACTAATCTAGTGTGCCTATTTTCCATCGAAGCTCTCGAACCTAGCTACGACGATTTTTGGATTCTCTGATTAGGCACTCCGTAAAGCCTTGCATGCAAAAAACCCCTACAATTACTACTAGGACCGGTTCAAATAGTTTGCCGAAGAATTGCTACTAGCCAATAGACGAGTAATAGCGTTATATTCAAAGCCAACTCACTAAATTTACGTACTAATTTGCTACTATCTGCGTAACACTGAATATACAGTTGGATATTTATTAGTCCTCCGCCACAAACAGTATCTAACTATTATATATTTAATTGAATGATTTCATGATTTCCCCGAAATTCAATAACTGATATCGATTAAGTCCAGAGTGTATTGATTTTTTAGAGTACGACGTGTTGAGTAATAGTTCGAATTCTCAAATTTGGAGAAATTTAGCATACAGTAAAATCCATTGTGTTGGTAACATGTATCGCCTCGACCACCATAGAGCTGGTATCTTGTACTTTCGCGGCTACCATAAAGTTGTTATCGGGTACTGATACAATAGTCATAATTTTGAAACCATTCGCAAGCTTGGTACATATTATATGTAGGTAGTTGGCTTTGAAGTCGCATTATCGAAGACTTTATATGAATTTTGCCGGCCTCCTGCAGGTTTACACATTCGTATAGGAGATTTTACCGTCCTATCATTACACATTCCTCAACAAAATATATATTGGGCAAAGTGTGTAATACCGGCTACTACTGATACATCACCTGCAAGCCAAAAATGAATGTGCAGGCGATTATACTTTCTGTTCATGCTGTTCATACATGTGGTCAAATTTTAACTAGTTCTCCGCCACAAAGAGTATCCAACTTCACCAGCTTCGAATAGCTACACTGATAAATGAAGCAAACGTGTAGTCCTTGAACCACCTCACGGGAATAGCTTCCACGGTGCTTCGAAGTTGGCCTTTGACCGTGAGAATATGTCCCAAGTCTGCGTTAATTTTTGATATTGTGTTTCATCAAACAAATATCACGTCTTAGGCTACTAAATTCACTTTCCAAAATCAGGAGAATTCATTTCGATTTATTGGAGTTGCTGGCCAAGTTGCAAGTCGTATTTACTACATACACATTTGGTTTCTGCTGGCTGTACAACTTATATTATACTCTGAGTTCCTTAGGCGACTGTAGATCTAAAGAATCATATACATCCCGAGTGGCTTCTAATCTGGCAGACAATTCAGCAAAACATATGCTACTTACAAATTCCTGGGAGATATCAAGCCCGATAGATTTGGCAAGTAGTCTGTCTCAAATTTCAGATTGAAAATGATTTCAAACCTTCACGTGACGTAATAATTCAGTCATATACTCGGTCCTCTCGAGTTGTTACCGTATTTGAATTTCTACCACTAGATGCTCAAACGAATTTAATGGTAGTGTCAATGATAAATTGCCTGAATCTGGATAGGTTACTTAGCACTTTTCCAGGAAATGAACACCAGGCCGAGACAAAAATTTTGTGGGATCGGTAATCCATTTTACTTAGAAAAATACTTTTGCATCGTCAACAAAATTAGTATCGTTGTCTGAATGGGTGGAGACTTATATAGCTACCCATATGACTGCAACTGGTGCGATCATCTTTTATATATCTTTCCGTAGATTGCTTTCTGGCACAGTCACTAACTTTAGTAGAGGCCATTCAGTCACTTCCATAGTAGAGCCCCTGAGATGTCAGACTCTGATATTCAATATGGGCAGAATGAACACGAAATTTAGATCAGTTGAATTCCTTAGTTCTTTATTTCCAGCTAAATTTCTTAAATCATTTGGTCAATTGATCAGTATTCCCCAAATTTATTGCTGTTATCCCTTACATTAAAATAAGATTTATTACAATAAATTTATTACAAAAGTGCGTACGCTCACCGTTTCACTGATTGTCACAAACAACCTTTCTGGGATTGAAAATCTTTAATATAGAATTTTAAAAATTTTCGCCTAGGAAATTTGTGAAAATTAACCGATATTAAGCACAAAATATGTATATTGGTTTTTAAAGAATGAAAGGTTTTAATATTAGTGAAATGGTTTTTGAAAGTTATACATATAGGAGAATGAGACGAAAGTCTTTCATGAAATGTCTATGCAAATATTTGCATAAATACTTTATGACTGCTTTGTTTTCTGACTTACTGACTAATCGAAATAAAAGGCTAACTGCTCGCAGCCAATACATTACCAGCAAGCATTACATTTGGTTGGTTTTGACCGGAAGGTTATAAATCAAGAGAATGTGTAACTGGAAATTTTATAATACTCTCTTTATATATGACGCAATTGCATGTGTGATAGTAAAAGAAAGCACTCGAACGGTAAGGTCGTATATACCCTCTGGGGGATGCTTATAATCTAAAAGCTGCTTCAGCGGCAATTTAGACCCAAATTTGATCCACTTGCATTGATCAGCTATGACTTATTTGAATTTTTTGCCTTCACTCTTGCGCGATAATATTTGCGCTTTTCTTTCTACTAAATTGGTCTGAAGATATGGCATTTGTGGTTGAATGATTCGAGGCAACTCCAGAACTGCACGTATCTTTGTTGATTGATCAAAAAGCAAGGAATTTACAAGCGCTGACAAATCAAATGCAGAGACCGTTGCTTCAATTCACCTTGTGTTTCTCTTGTGGATACTAAGATTTATGTTGCCGATTGTTATTTAGCGTACTTGTAATAATTTGTGGTACATCCACGGAAGCCATTTCAGTTTCAAAATTCGACATTGTCCATGAAGCAGTGATGTTTTATATTAAAGATGAATTTACATTAACAAAGTTGCGATGTTGTGAGTAGATTATATGCACCTGCTGATTGTGTTGTGCAATTGTTGTGTCCACCTTTATTTATTGGGCTATGCACTCAGATATCGTCTGTGTTTATTATCGTCCAGACGAGACTTTGTAACACGCGGCTCCGCGTTACAACCCAACGATGTTTGATTTTGACAAATAATCTGCCTTTTAAGGTCAAATAATCTAACTCTGTTCTTATACAATATTTCTTTTAAGTGTGATTTTAGAAACAATCTCTGTTAGTTTCAAACATTTTTAATTGAGATTTCTTGAACTGCAATTTTCTTTGTAATTAATAGGGTTTTATGAAATAGACAGAACAGCGCGCGATACGGATGAAACACGCGGTGGACTATTGTGTCACAGTGGATTTAT
Source organism: Eudiplozoon nipponicum (assembly GCA_029291075.1). NCBI lineage: Eukaryota > Metazoa > Platyhelminthes > Monogenea > Mazocraeidea > Diplozoidae > Eudiplozoon > Eudiplozoon nipponicum. Next base: position 123,273 of record JAQBSW010000024.1, on the reverse strand, counting down.
GTCGCTCAGTTGGATTATTCGCAATTTACGTGAGGGATTTACTGTTCACAGTTAACTGTGCCATTCCGAATTTCAGAGAATAATGGATTATAATAATGACATGAGTTAAAAACATAGCAAGCAGTGAACTAAATATTTGTGAGTTTTATCATTGAAATCTTTAAACGGATTACATACATACATTTTCAGTGACAACTTTTAACAGTGACTATGTTCATATCATCATGTATTTTCAATCGGTTGCATGTATTCACTTCAATTCAGACATTTGTGTAAGAATAACGGCTTGTGTGCAAAATATGTTTCTTTATAAACAGAGCTCATTATAACTTCTGCCGTCTAGAAGACGGACAATTTAGTTTAACTGTGACTGGTGTTTAAGACATTTATTTGTGTCAAAATTTGTTTTTATTGCCGACCAGAATATGGTCAATTTGGACTAACTGTGAATTCTATTTATATTTGCAACTTTGTGTACGACATACGTGTGATAACCCATCTTTGTCTTCTCACATCAACCATCCGAAAAAGATCAGAGACTGATCATAAGTACAGGTAGTAATAACAGCCACCATGGATATTTAGGAAAAGTAAAAAATCACGAACTAGATAGCTACCCCGCAAGAATACTCCTACAACTTATTTATGCCTAATTCTGCAATTAAATTATTCATTTGAGTAGTCAGTGCTTGAATCAACATTTCTTATCCATCAGAAGCCATTCTTAAATGTACGACATATGCTTTATTTTTACTCAATTATATATAGAATTTTGCTCGTATAACGAGCATCGATTTAATAAAACAAATTTACAAATATTAATTAATTTATATTCACTATAGCGCGAAGTCTGCTTTTATTATTGGGCTGACTGCTTCATCCTTATACGGGCGTTTCTGCGAGGAATTTCTGTTGAAATGTCTGCTTTAGATAAGAACTTTTGTTCATTCTTTTTCTTAAAGGTGGCTACTGCCACAGTAACGATAGGCGAAGTTGTTTGGACTGGAGGAAATTTCTGTCGGTTTTGACTGTGAATAATAAGTAGAGCCTGGTGATTTAAAATATGAGCGTTAACATGAGCTTAAATCGTTTACGCCAATGTGGGTTTCTCTGCCGACAAACGTTAGACAAATTTTGTACACTCGGAAACGTGACTAAAATAAGTTGATTGGCTTGATAGCACTTGCCGACATAGAGATTTGAATATATTCACCATCAAAACGTCAAGCTTTAGACGTTGCCCTAACGCTCCTGAAAAAACTGCTGCTGAATTCAGATTAATAGGGAGTGAATTAGTAATAAGTTATTTATGTACATCTGGCTCAGAAGCACATATATGCGCACTTTAAGACACAAAATTTGTGTTAGCGATATTTGTTTTTAAATCCGTATTTTGATTATTCATATTTTTACTAGGTAACATGGAGTCAGATGAGGAGATGCCGCGTTTAATTTGTGAGAAATTTCCAATTGATCTGCTATTTTTTCAAAGTGTGGTCGCGTTTTACAGTTCTGTTTGTGATGGTAATAAGCTGATGGGCATCTATACATATTGTCACATCATCGACACTAGAATATTGGGGGGAAATGAATTTGCATATGCAGTTCGAGTAACCATTTTCATTTGGACGATTTCAAACAATTGGGGCAGCCAGATATCTTGTTATTGAATGAGCTGAAGAGGAAGACGAAAGTGGATCATTCTCACGTAAATAAATATGGATGGATATTACTATCTATTTATAAGATGTGAACGAACTCACATGGCTACAGATCTTTTCACCATACATATATATTATATATGTTGAAGGACTATTTTTTTATGTCCATATAAAATGATGGTATATTACATTTATATATATATATATATATATATATATATATATATATATCTTAAAAGGAAAAAAAAAGTAATAGCAAACTGGACGATGCCCATTTATTTAGAGAATTTTGAGCATGTCATTATCATCCTTCATTTATATACATCCTGGATTTTTCATTTCATTATGTGTTTAGGAATAAACTGATTCGATTTAACTAATATTTCTTGTTTGGGCCGAATAGTAAGTGTATATATGTATATTTCTATGTGCGTGTCGGTTTGCCTGTAGGTGTCTTTCTCATTGGTTTGGATGGTGACGTCTGGAATCTAGTCTAGAATGAATAGTTCCAAGCACCACTTTCTTATACGATGAGATAGACACCTATACAAAAACAGACACACAAAGACATTTTCCCATTTATAGTTACTAGTAAGCCCAAACAAGAAATAGAAGTTAAACCTAGTTAGACGAGTTACCACACACATAATCAAAAAAAATCAGGATGCATATAAATGAAAGAATGTAAGTTGATGTTTGGTAATCTTGAAATAAATGGCCATTATCCACTTTGTATAAATCATTTTTTTCTTCCCAATAACAAATATACGGTGTACAATTCGAAGGCAATGCACATAACCACGCTTCTTTCTTGTATATATATATATATATATATATATATATATATATATATATATATATATATATATATATATATCGTTTGAATATAAAGACATATAAATGTGTAGTTCACTGATATGCTCACTGTGAAACTCACTTGGCAGCTTAAGTAATATGCATAATATATATGGTATGGATATCAATATAAAATTAATGGAAATTTATATAATTATATCAGATGCGAAAAAGTCTCACATGCTGGCTTATATGATTATTTAAATAAGCTTAAGATAAACCGTGGACGTATGAATGGATGTTTATTTATGTATAGGATTTTGAAGCATTAATATATCAATAATATATATATATATATATATATATATATATATATATATATATTATTGATATATTATTTGCTCAACGTGAATCGTATTAACACCTAGTTTCTCATATGTATATTATTATATATAAATTAATATGTATATAATTTGTGAACAGTCATTTCAGTGAAAAATGAAATTAATACAGGATATGAATAAAAATAAATGTTTATTTACCTGATAAATTATTTGTTAATGTAGATACTATATTCGGTCCCGTCCAAACATTGGAGCAATACTATATTATATCAACACATTTATTAGCCTCACTCTCTACAACCAATAACAAACAGGATGAGATTAGTTAAACCGGGAATTTAGGATTACTGTAATATAATGTAGATTGGAATTTTGTTGATCATACTACGCGCCCGGAAAAGCAATCTTTTTTTAGAATAGAATAGAATATCTTTATTTGGATTCAAACCACATATGTTCCATCCAATTAGAAAATTTACAATATATAAAAGATACAACATTACATAAATATGTCCAATTAGTCTCATATAGATAAGGAAATCTCACTAGTTATGATATACAATATATCAACATCTGAAAATCCAGCAGTAATAATAATATTTATGATAAAAATATCAATTTAGATTAGAGTAAAAAAATATGCGAGTATAGATTTCTTTGTGTTTAGACGTGGGTAGTATCTTGTATACATATGAGTATATGACAATAGTTATTAAGGCGGAATATTAGGTTAGACAAGAAAAAAAATTTAGGAAGTGAAATAAACATATAAAGCACTGAATCTAATTCATTGGAGCAAATCATTTGATTGATTAAATACTTAACCTCATTTTGTAACTTAACTTATGATTCCTTATTTATTTTATTATAAACTTCTTTATTATATGCTTTAAATCAAATTTGTGAGCTTGAAGTAAACACCAATCCCATTGTATTTAACCAGGCGTCGAACAACATAGCAAAGCTACCACCAGCCGCAACGCACTGACACGTTTCGACCTTCAATAATTATCATCATCAACTGATTATCGAGGATCATATCGCATTGAATATTTATCGAAATCAAATTTAGATATGCGGCTCTCACATCTAGCAGTCTCGCATACATTGAACTTGACTAGAAATGCCGGCTGCACATTTTCTATGCAGTCACGAACATTGAGTGCTTGCAGCTTTCGCCACATATACATATATAGGTAATAAAATTTTACAATAATTGATTGCCCGTGTGGTGGTAAAAATTCTTTAAATCAAGTTTGCGAGAATTAAGTAAACACCAATCCCATTGTAGTTAACCAGCCGCAACGCACTGACGCGTTTCGACTTTCTATGGTCATCATCAGAGTACGACGGCAAACTGACTATCGAGGATCAAATCGCATTGAATATATATGCAAATCAAATTTAGATATGCGGCTCTCACCTCTTTATTACATAAATGCACATAAATCTAATCAGTATAATCCCTTTGATTAATTAGCTCTGTTGCTCCTCATTTATCCGCTTTAAGGCATATTGGCTTATTAGAAAACAAATTCGAACTCAGTCTTTTCAATTCAGAATTTGGCTTGCATTTATTCTCCTTACATTCTAACACCAATATGGCAACATCCAAGTCAAATTTAGTTTTATCTCTCTGGGAGGAATTGTGTGATCTTAACGTTCTCCGTAATAATTTCATTTTTAGGTATGTATTCTATAGAACCGGCCGTGTTCAGACCCAGGTTAAGTATTACTTTTCATTAACTTGAAGATTCATAGACGATAAATCATTACCTGTTCAGATGCAGAAAAATCGTTTGGAATATATCTCGAAGGCCTATATTCCCAAGTTTTTTTTCCTGTCTCTGTCTAACCATTTGACTTTTTTTATTCCTGGCCTTCTCAATGAACTCTTCAATGGAATTAAAGTCCACTGTATGTAATCATCATCATCATCATCATCAATATGTCCAGCCATACAAAAGTCAATTGGTAACACTCCGGGGTCGGTAAAATCTTGAATCTTTTACATTTCAAGGTGCACATTTGGTGTCTGACATTGTTCGATGAGTTCTCACTTATTCCTTCTCTATGAAGCCACCCATTACCTGCTTGTCTAAAAATGACGTTAGATCCGGATTTTCTGATTTTTCCCCGAATTTTCGGGACTTCACTTTTAGTGTCATCTTTATGGTTGACACTATACTCACAGAAAATAAGCAATTTGTGACATCTGTAGTATCCTCATTCAAGACAGATCTATTTATATTTATTTTAATACTTAAAGTAGTCCTTATTGTGTGCCCTAATGTCCGGTCTTCATGCCTATTCCCATATGCTCACATGTATATACAAAATTATCCGCAGTTGGTGTTTGGCATTGTTCGAACGAAATGAAGATATGTCATTTACGGATGTGAAATTAAAACGAAGGGGTCAAATATAAGAAAAAGATATTCATATAAAAGATATTTATTCGAGTATCTTTCTGAATTACTGCTCTACTCATCCATTTGGGATGAAAATAGACACTGTAAAATCCCGGAAAATGAGAAGTTTTAAAATAGTAGATTTAAAAAAAATATCGCAAGAATTCTTCAGGATAAATGGGTATCCGGCAAAATTATTTGATAAAATCATAAACGAGACGCCATGGAGATTTAAAGGGAAAATAGATCCGGCAAATCATTATAGAGATTTAGAAAATAAAAATGAAGAAAAGAACTCTGGTTCTACTAGATTACAGAGTTGGTTGAAAAATTAGGACATTAGCAACGAAATGCAACATAAGAACAGTACGAAAACAATTAGTTGCTATGGGCAATAAGCTACCGAATCAGAAAGGAAAAATATAACATCTCAACACACCAGCACTTTATGTGATACCTTGTAAAGATTGCGAAGTCATGCATATAGGCGAAACCAGGTGTCAAATAAAGGTATGTAGAGAGGAGCAAAAAACGACATGTAAAATTGAACATAATCATAGATCAGATCTAGCCAGGCACTCAATGGATACAGGTCATCGGATATACTGAGATGTCCGTAAACGATTTGCTTTATATAACTGAAATAGTCTAACTAGACTGATAAGAGAAACCAATTGAAATAAAATCAGAAATGAACGTCATGAATGTGACATCGGTAAAATGTCATTAGGCCCCATATTTAATAAAGCCTTCTCTAATATCAGGAAACGTGGACTGGAGGAATCAGAATTAAAAATATATCCAAATAAGTGACCGCGACAATGATTTTGAGATAGTAAACGAAAAAATTTAGATAGATTTAGAAAGAGGTAATTTGACTGATATAATATAATTGAAGTGAATCGTGTACACACGGGGAACTTCCACAGTGACTTATATGTTGATTTAATTTCAAATTATATTGTGTGCAGACATGTATTTGCATGGACATTTTTGAATTCATATAAAATTTGAGTATATATATAAAAAATATATAGGTAAAGTAGATATAACATATACTTGGGGTGACTAAAAGGTAGTTGAAGTTCATATATATATATATATATATATATATATATATATATACATATATAGAAATGCAAATAGATATTTAAATATAAACAAATAAATAAAATAAATATACAACAAATATAAAAATTTTTAGGGACTCCCTTTGTCTATACACGTATATATACATATATATATATATATATATATATATATATATATATATGTATCCCACATGGTTGCTAATATGTTTATCTATATATGCATAAGATGTAATGTGTAAATGTTATGTAAATGGATATCTATATATTATATATAGGTAGAAATAAATATAAATAAGTGCCTAAAAATATAATGATATTTATAATAACAATAAAAATAATAACTTTGTATATACATAGATATTTGTATTTTTTGTACACAGATATTTAAATGAAAAATTAAATTTTTGCTGGAGTGTAAATGTTTATTTGGCTGAGATACCATTCGTCCGTGTAGGCTGCGCAATCGGTCTTGTCAGACAAAAGCATAATACAATATACTTTCACACGTTTCACTAACATCTCTCCCTCTGTAACCTATTGCATACGGGATGATATTAGGTAATCCTGGAATTTGGAGAATTACCGCAATATGATTAAATATAAAATTTTATTGATCGCGTCAGGAAAAGTAATTTTTGAAAATCGACACATCACGGATTGGCGTGTGCGTGGGCGTGATGTGGATAATCATTTTTTTCTATAAATGTAAATATAAGAGAGTAAGTATGAAGAAATGATATAAAAAAACTATTTTAATTAAATAAAACATATATATATATATAAATAGTTCTGTCTCGAATGAGGGTACCACATGGGCCACAATCCGCCATTATATAACAGATACCGCGTTACTTTGTGAAAGTGTAATGAAACTAACATTTATATAATTAAAAGGACATTGGCTGCGCGGGCGGCAATTAGAATTAATTTAATTTATACACATTTCTCAGTTAAACAAAGTAATGATTAATGTACAGAAGGAAATTCATCCATTAAATCGGTTTCAATCTTATTGTCTAGAAATGGACATTTAAATAATTAAACGATCATTGTTCGTGCGGGCGGCGCTCTCAATTACTTTAATCAAGTCTGTGATCCTTGTATACACCTCTCGCATTATGTATATATAATTGTCAGTTTAAAATGTGCATTGAATTCTGTGCAAAAAGGCAATTCCGCCAGAAGTGCGTTTCCGTCGCATTAGTAACACAACACGTACTGTCCCGAAATTGACGTGGACACGGCACGAACCAGGGCGCCTTGGCTTCGGAATGTGTTTCTCTAACTACAGAGCTACCCAGCCGCACACTACGCGACATTTAAAATTATAAACAAAATTATGTTTCTAGGTTAGCCATTTGGTTAATTGGAGCCTAGACAGCATCATTTTTGCTAACGAACCATCCCCAATCTGACATTATGTAACAGAAACCACGTTACGTGGTTGGTTCGAACTTTAAGGCAAAACGGATACTATATAGGCTCCACATTTAGAAAAAGCTAAACAAAAATCATTGGTTACTAAATACCTGATAAGTGTTTCTAGTGTGCAGCAGAATGTCTAAATGGTTAAAGAGACAGACGTTCATTTTTTCATGCTATGTCGCTTCAAAACTTGGCCGTACGTAATGATTACCTAATAAGGAGAAAACTGATCTACTGGATGAATGGCCTTCTCCGTGCAATTCAATAATATGTCTATGCTCAGAAATGTTTTGCACATAACTTTTCAGGTGTTTATATCTAGATCACAAACTTGTTTAAATCAATTGATATCAATGCCTGCGCAAAAAATTTTCGTTTAAGCAAAATTATGGGCAAATCGTGTAATAAAGTGCATACTACAGTACCACGTAATGCAGCCTTAAGTTCCCGTGCAGCCTCCCAGATTTCACATTAGCCTTGAGGTTGTATTTGCATGATTTTCTTACTTCTATCCCCATTGCATTTAATTATTTGATGAATATTGCAAACATAAACTGACTACTACAATCAAAAATAACTCTGATGATGATCATGGAAGGTCGAAACGCGTCAGTGCGTTGCGGCTGGCGGTAGTTTTGTTATGTTGTTCGATAACTGGTTAAATACAGTGGGATTGGTGTTTACTTCAAGCTCGCAAACTTGATTTAAAGAATTGTTACCACCACCCGCGCAATCAATTATTGTAAAATTGTATTGCCTATATACATATTGTGATGTCATCTTTATACACTCTAGCAAATCGGCAGTCCTCAAGAACCATCTTTGCCAAACTCTGGAACGTTGGACTGGCATTTCTTAACTTAAAAGGCACGCATAAGAATTCATGTGATCCACCTCCAGGAAGTCGCACTGTGATGAGTGGTGTAGAGTATGTCTGCCTAGGTACTTGATGGTACGCTTTCTGCATATCTAACGTATTTTAATCCTCCTACCCCATTATATCACGAAGCAAAGTACTCTGGTTTGATAAAGGATTCGAATCACCTTTCGTTTCCGAGTTCAACAGTGGATAATTACCACAAATCCAACATTGCCCAGGTTCAGGTTTTGGAACAACAATTATTGGAGAAGGAAAGTTGGTATCTAGACGCCTACAAATTCCTTCTTCTCTTAATCGCTTGAATTTTTCGATAGCAAGTTGTCCCTTACGCTGCACTAAAAGTAGAACCTGAGGCGAATAGGGTAATGGTGGTACCAACTAAAATTGGTTTTCCATTTCTATATTAATCCCATTTCGCTTAGAATTGAATTGTAGAAAAACGGTCAGGTGTCTGTCGATGACTTCCGTTATTTCATCGACGACGACTGTCTAGGTAGTGTAAGTGACCAAATCACTGAGGGACGAATTTCAGTACAAGTCACTATCCCCTTGCTTTTTCCAATAGTCTGGGTCTTCATATCTAGCAGTAGGTTGAAATGTATATAAGACCACCTCAATGACGTTACCTTACATGTCAGCCAACGGAAATTTTACATAAAGAACTATTTATGCCCCAACATCACTGAAAATTCTTTGACGCTTTAACCCATATTAGACTTATGCAGCTAATGGAATGAAGGACAATCGATTTCCACCACATTAGATCTAAAAATGCTCACCTCAGAACCTGCGTTTATTATGAATTTTAATACACTGAGTTCATGCATTGTGATGAACTTTTTACTGCTAGCTTTGATGATTTTCGGATACTCTGATTAAGCGTTCGGTGGAGACTTGTATGCGCTGTGAGGTGTTCAACTAGTGTTCCGAAAAATTGCACTTAGCTACAAGACGCGAAATACCTCTCCATTGGGGACTACCAAAAGGGGAAATTTGCATCCCTCGCCTTGGCACATTACTAGAACAAATATGACGAGAAGGATAAACCTAAAACATCATGAACGAAAGATATAATCTCGTGCAATTTCGTTTTGTGTTTACTAGAGACACATCAGTAGGAGCCAGTATTACGCCCTTTATCCACTGTATATTGGCGTGAGGATTGTGGGAAAATAGGACTCTGCAAGCTACTGTATGAATGTGTTCCTGCAGTAGTGAAGCTAACGTCATAAAAGGTTTTCTACAATGCGACTTCAAGTAACTAAATATATATATATATATATATATATATATATATATATATATATATATATATATATATATAGTAAACTTCTAATTAGGAAGAAAAGACACATTAACAACTAAGGAGATAATGGCCATTTATTTCGAGAATACAAAACTTTGCTCTACAATCCTTCATTTATATTCCAATTTTGTTTTGTCTTTGATCGGGTTGACTTATTATTCATTCTGTTTTTCCTATTCACTTTGTTGTGAATCCGACTAAATGTTTGTTGATTCTAGTCGAAAGCCTGTTCGGTCTTGCCTGTTACCAAGTGAAGAACACAAATTTGCAGAAAAAGGTGAAACGAAAGACTACACCGGGGAAAAATAGCACTCGTACACGTAACAGCGAACAATTCGAACAGATGGTTAATTTTCAAGCCATCAATATGATAATGACCAGATCTGAGACATCAGTTTGCAGTACAGTGAGAAGGATCTTTACATGCAAACAGACACACAAAGACACAAACGCATACACACTTACCAATCAGCCACAACAAGAAATGGAAAACTGAGTTACAGTTGTTATCACCCACATACTCAAATGTAAACCCAGAATGAATATAAATGAAATATTTTTGACTTTTTTCTGAGTGCTAGCTTCACATATTCCAATGCCGCGTTTTGCGTACGCGGGTAATAGCTGTGCACGGACAGTTTCACAAAGATCCGATTGATCACAATTTCCAATTTTGTTTTGTCTTTGATGGGGTTGACTTATTATTCATTCAAATGGAAATGCGGTTCTATCACATCTTTGTTTACTGGCGACGTTTCGGTGCCTACTTTCCAGCACCATCCTCAGGCAACTATACACAGTACAATAATCACAATAGCAGATTTAAGCAAATGTGGTGACCTCGTTCCAAAACCAAATCCTTCTCTCTCTTTTAGCTCCCTAATCCTATGTTCTATATATATATATATATATATATTTATACATTATGAATAATTATTTATTAGGTTGTATTACACCTTATATTAATATATAAATACATATCAATAGCATAAAACATATATATATATATATATATATATATATATATATATATATATATATATATATATATAAGCAGCAGTGTGCGTCCATATTTGAACTAATTTGTTACTATGTGCGCAATACCTCATACACCATTGTATACATTAGAGTTCCCGGCTTTAAATAAAATACAGCATATGACAGTCAAGGTTTTAGTTTTATCATTTTGGAATTTTGATTACCGTGACATAGTAGCAATACAGTTATAACAAATAAGAAAAGGTTCGATGCTGTCTCTCTCACCTACAATATTCTGCATACGAGATGAGATTATGTATACCGGAAATTTAAACCGGCTGAGGTAAGGATTGGTCTGCTAATTACAAATAGTTATATATTGAGTTTAGTTACTGAGACAAATTCTATGATTAAAACTAGTGTTGAGTCAAAAAAATATATAAATAGAATAGTTTTGCAACTAGGTTACCACATTTGCTTAAATCTGCTATTGTGAGTATTGTGCTGTGTATAGTTGCCTGAGGATGGTGCTGGAAAGTAGGCACCGAAACGTCGCCAGTAAACAAAGATGTAATAGAACCGCATTTCCATTGGGACGAATAAAAACTCAACCCGATCAAAGACAAAACAAAATTGGAAATTGTGATCAATCGGATCTTTGTGAAACTGTCCGTGCAAAGCTACTACCCGCGTACGCAAAACGCGGCATTGGAATATATGAAGCCAGCACTCCGACAAAATTCAAGAAATATTTAATTTATATTCATTCTGGGTTTACATTTGAATATGTGGGTGATAACAAATATAACTCCGTTTTCCATTTCTTGTTGTGGCTGATTGATAAGTGTGTATGCGTTTGTGTCTTTGTGTTTCTGTTTGCATGTAAAGGTCCTTCTCACTGTACTGCAAACTGATGTCTCAGATCTGGTCATTATCATATTGATGGCTTGAAAATTAACCATCTGTTCGAATTGTTCGCTGTTACGTGTACGAGTGTTATTTTTCCCCGGTGTAGTCTTTCGTTTCACCTTTTTCTGCAAATTTGTGTTCTTCACTTGGTAACAGACAAGACCGAACAGGCTTTCGACTAGAATCAACAAACATTTAGTCGGATTGGCAACAAAGTGAATAGGAAAAACAGATGCGCACAAGGCGACAGAATTTTCCATACAATATGAGCGTTCCACATTAAAATCCACATTTGCGCTGTTACCTAGTAAAGAAAAAAGTGAAACGAAATACATTTAACAGCGAACAATTCGAACAGATGGTTAATTGTTAAATACTGTTTGTGGCGGAGAACTAATATACATGCATTTGGTTATTAGGTGTAACGCACCTAGTATCAAATTAGTTCAAATATTAGCGGAAGGATAAAACAAAGATTTTTTGAACGGATACACAATCTCGTGCATATTCGCTTCGTGCTTACTGGCGACTCATTAGTTTGGTTTATCCTTCTGGTCATATACGAACTTATATATTACTAGTTGCGCATGTGCAAACTCGGCAACTATAGTGTTGATACCGTGTACCGTTTCAGCTACCATAATGTTGGCACCGGATACTAACTCAAAAGCCATAGTGTTGGTACCATTTACATGCTTTGTGTATATTATATATAGTGATTTGGCTTTAAAGTCGCATTTTCGAAGACTTTATATGAAGTTAGCTTCATTACTGTAGGTTTTCACATTCGCACATGAGACTTTACCGTCCTACTTTCCAACATTCCTCACCAATATATATATATATATATATATATATATATATATATATATATATATATATATATATTTGAAATAAATATATAAGGCTCCTACTGATGAGTCGTCAGTAAACACCAGATGTGCACGATTTTTACTTACGTTCACAGTGTGATTTTATACAATTAAATTCAGACAATTTGTTACTAGGTGCAGAAACACATATATACAATTGAATATATATTATTTCTCATACAAACAGGTACCTAACCGAAGATCAGCACTTCCACGTGCAAATGCACCTCATTGGTCCTTGAACTCTCTCCTTTGAGTTCAAATTTTGATCAGTGGCCTCTGACTCCAAGAATGTGTCCTAACTGTGCTTGAATTTTAGACCTTGTGCTTCGCCAATCACATATCTGGTAGTAGGTCACTAAATTCACTTTCCTAGATCATGAGTATTTTTAAGAAGAGTTGGAGTTTGTGCTCAGGGTGCGAATCTGAATTTACCGCAGCCAAAGGGAGAATTTCGCCTGCTAAAGGAAACTTTGGCCGCTGACATCTAGGAAAATAATGCTCATCAGCCTGGGTTGGCATATTATCTAGGAGAGGGAAAACTCTGAATACAAACTATCCTCACTAGGAATGGGCGACCTAGTGTTCTTTTACAGTCCACATATAACCATAAGCAATACAAATTAAAATATTCGCTTTTTATGGTTATATGGCAGTGAAACATTAGTCAAATTTGGCTTTTGTATGGCTGTGCATGATGATGATGATGATGGTGATGATGATGATGATAATGTTGATGGTGATGATGATGATGATGATGATGATGATGATGATGATGATGATGATAATGTTGATGGTGGTGATGATGATAATGATGATGACGATGATGATGATGATGATGATGATGATGATGATGATGATGATGATGATGATGATGATGATGATGATGATGATGATGATGATGATGATGATGATGATGATGATGCATACACATATGGATCAAGCTTGCGGGATTCATTATGTAATACCCTGAGCTTCTTTGACCAATGTAGTTCCTAACGTATCATATACATCCAGAGCGGTTCTTAATTCTGGAGAACATATAGTGCAATATCGGAGAAATGATCAAATTTAGCACTAAAAAATTACTCAACACTTTGCTTTAAAATAAATTTCTCTATTCCTTTTCTCAACTTTTTTATCCTCAAACATGTTGCTGTTATCCATCAAATTAAAAAAAGATTTATTACAATACTAGCTGACCCGTCACGCATTGCCGTGACCTCAAAATAATTCACATTTGTAGAGATGAATTTTGATAAAATTTTAAAACATGGCGTTTGTTTTTGAGGGCATAACTATTGCTTGTTTACATATATACCCCAGTTTTTATATTATCATTTTCTTTCGCTATTGATTGGGAAAATGTCATGTTTACATAAGAGGTTAAGTAAACAAAAGTTCCTACGCATTGGGATTCAAGTGTCAAAACCTCATCTTACACACAACCAATCTGAATCATATATAGATTGTGACCTTCCCAAGAAGTGGTAGCAATAGTGCAGCGAAATTGGTGCAATCGGTGGAGCCGTTCTCATTTTTTGCGGACATGCATACATACATACAAATATTTTTATATAAAGAGATAAAATCGATTTAAAATAAACATAACATATTAAGATGTACAAAAATGTAATACGCTCTGGAGCCATAGTAATTATTTTTTTCATAAAAAGGGGCAGAGTGTACAGATTTGATCAAAATGTTAGAAACAACTTTTGGCTTGCAAAATTCAAAAACAATAAAGGTTCTTCCGATATTGCTGACAACCGATCATGCACTTCTTAATGTATTCAGTTTTTTTAACTTAAGTAATATTATGACAAACAAATATTTCTGTATATATATATATATATATATATATATATTTGGACTAGAGTGTCAAAATATCATTTTACATACCACCAATGTGATCATTTATAGTTCATTTGACCTTCCTAGGAAAGGTAAATTAGTACAGCAAGAAATTGGTATTTGCAGATAAATATATAGACAACCATTCATATATATATATATATATATATATATAAATAGATAGAAGATACAAATTTATTACAACAATGTCAATATTCTCATCTCACTGATCACTAACTGCTTAAATTTCCCGCAGTGAAAACGTTTAAAACAGATGTCCAAGCTTTTACCTGAAGGGAATTTGAGATACTTGCCGTTAAATAAAGACGAATAATAAATTGTATTCAATTTCAGTAATTTATTGTTAAAATCTCGCTTAGGTAATAACCATTTAGGAAACCATATAAATCTAAGCGAGGAACACAAGAACTACGTAACACTAAACATAAATATCAAGAAGACTAAATAATTAATTCAACAAAGACAAGTCATAGTGATCGAAACTTTGAACGGACAAAATAATTATAATAAATTTTTAAAACAAATTTATCTATGAATCAACAGTAATATCAATTATTTAGATAGTGTTTGTTGCGTATAACTAATATATATGCAAGAATATATTAGGTGTTACAAACCTAGTGCCAAATTTGGTTAGTTCTGACCATAATAAAAAAACCAAAGACAGCATGAACGGAAAGTATAATCTCATGCACATTCGTTTCGTGCTTACTGGCAACTCATCAGTAGGAGCCGGTATTACGCCCTTTAACCACTATATATTTCCCGAAGTGAAAACCTTGAAAAAAGAATGACCAAGCTTCTACCTGAAGCAAATTTGAGATACTTCCCGTAAAATCGAGAAAAATAGTAGCTTGTGTTCGATTTCAATAATTTATTGTCAAAATATCCTGTAAGTGATTATTATTTATGAAACCATATAAATATATGCAAGGAACATAAGAACTACGTAACACGCAGCTTAAAATCTCAAGAAGACTGACAAAGGCAAGTCATTATTTTCGAAATTTTGAACAAAGAAAATTCCAAAATACTTGCAATAAATTTATAAATCATAAATTTGTTTATGCCAGCAGCAGGTACAAAAATAAGATTATTTATATCTATATGTAGAGTTAATTAACATCAACATATGTTAATTTATATCCACATCAAGCTCTACCGTTAAATATTAAATCAAACTAATCGTATTGTCAGTATCCTGACATATAACATGTTAATTAACGAAACATACAATCCAAATTTAACATTTATTTGTTCACTTGATATCCTTTTACATATATATTGCAAATCTAAAATAATAATTGCGCTTGAAGAAATAATGCACGCTTCCTATAATTTGAACAAACGTAGAATGACTACTGCATTTGTCAAATCGTGTTAGGAATGTTTCTTTTAAAAAGAATAAGGCAATATAAAAAATTAGTTTGGAAAATTGAAAGAAGTATACGCAGAGACATTATGTGAAAATTGACCGTCAATAAAAGCAAAAGAGGTATACTTATTCAAAAAGTTACATACCACTGGAAAATTTACATTTGAAGAATAAGAAGGAAGTCATTCAGATATAAGTAGAAATGAATAAACAGCCATAGAAAACAACGTTGATGGCATTCTTGTAGTTGATGAAATAGTGTCCACGCAAATAATCAGAAAAATAATTTATGAACCATTTGTCTAATTTGTTTTATTACCTACTGATTAATAGAAATAAAAGTCTAAATGCTTCCAGCCAATGCATTACCACAAAGTGTTAAGTATGGTTGCTTTTGGATGGAAGGTGATAAATCAAAGGAATGTGTAAGTGGCATATTTAAACTACTGTTTTCAGATTTGACGCAATTGCGCCTGTGATTGTAAAAGGAAGCACTCCAACGGTAACGCCGACCACATCCAGAGCATAAATATTTGCCCTCTGTCCGATGTTTACCATCAAAATGCCTCTTCAACGACACTTTCGACTTGAAATATTTGCTACATTCGATGCATTTGTACGAGCTCTCTTTGTTCAATTTGCATTGGTCGGCAATGCCGTTGGATAAATTATTTTCCTTCATTCTGTTAAGATCAGTTTTGAGCATTTTCTTTCGGCTAAATCTTTCCAAACCTATTGAATTTGGTGGTGAAGTGACTCGAGGAGACTCCTGAATAGCACTCATCTTTGCTGATTCATGAGGAGACATGGAATTTATAGACGCTAACAAATGAGTAGCAGAAAAAGGCGTTTGAACTGAATTTGGGCTTGTATTGTGGATACAATTATTAACGTCGCCGTTGTTTGTCTCATATTGCGTAGTTGTATTAATCTTTGGTACGGCCAGTGATGCATGTAGACTTCCAAATGTAGGCTGTATCGACGAAACTGTGGCTTGTGTTGTTGACGCCGAATTAACATGATGGAAGTTGGCATGCTCTATACAATTAAATAACATCTGTTGACTGTGTTGTGTGACGATATCCGGAGTTGTTTGGACTTGATTAGAATTGGATGATGGGCCTGGTAACTCTGGCCGACATAGACATGCCATTAGGTTCGCCGTAATCATGCCAAGCTTTAGACGTTGCCCTAACTCTTCCCAGAAAATAGCTGCTGAATCCTGATTATTAGGGACTGCACTAGTATTAAGCTCGTTATTTACATCTGGCTCAGAAGCACGTATATTCGCAAGTTCATATCCACCATTAGTGTTAGAGATTTTTGTATTTAAAGCAGCATTTTGATTATTAATATCGATACCAGTTAACATTGTGTCCGATAAGGAGATACCGGGTACAATGAGTGAGGTATTGTCTAGCTGACCTGCTATTTCTTCACATAATGGTCGTTTTTTACACTTCCGTTCGTGTTTGTAATAAAATTTTGGCTTTGTATACATGTTGCCACACCATGGACACTTGTATCTTGGAGGAAAATGGATGTGCATATGCTTATCCAGTAACGATTTCCTCATGAACGATTTCAAACAATTAGGACAGAAAAAAGGTTTGTCACTTTTATAAGCTGAAGAAAGAGTATATTTTTCATGCTTCTGACAAATTATAGATTCATCGTCCACAACAATGCAGTCTGCATTTCTTTCGTAAACATTATTAGAACTTCTTCCTTTCTGTGGACTATAGACGCCATCTGTGCATACACATTCATCAGATACTTTATTATTTCCAACACAATAATCGTCTTTTTTAATTCTGTTGTTGACCATGCTTCTGTCGAAATACTCTAAATTTGTTCCTTGAAGATCATTTGCTGCACTGGGGCACTCAACAAAATGTCGGAGAAAGTTCGGCATTCGATCGAACGAATTATTACAGCTACATGAAAATTCACCTATTAGATCATGTTTAGAGTCAAAATGTTCCAAGAGTTCTTCTTCTCTATAGACTATATATTTGCACTCAGGACAAATATAATCAGAATTATTGGAGACTCTCTTACTCATTAAACAGTTTTGAGAGAAAGGGATTTCAATGGAGTCACGTAAAACACTATCATATTTGTTGATTGAACATGAACAATTTGAAATTCTTCTCAACAGGTATGATAAAAAGTCACCATGTGTCATTGAATCACAATGAAACCTATCTTTGAGGTTAATAAGTTCAATGTAAGTTCTGTTGTCTAATTTAATTTCCATTGTAAAGAAATCAAAGGAGTATCATACGATAAACGAATTCAATAAGAAGTATTCCTAAAAATAATATTAAGATTAATGTTTTCACAGATTTGTTTATTGAGCAAAATCGAAGTAAGCAAAGTCTAAAGTGTAAACTATATGTTTTGCAGTAAACAAATAATTAAATTGACCTAGTTCCAGGACGAATCTCGAATATGCAGAAATTAGTAGCACAAACTCGTGTCAACAGTATAATACAGTGAGGATAGCTACTGCAGGTTAAAAGTGAGAAACATAATTCTGAATAATTCTGAACTTCTACTTCGTAATTATTTGTTTACAACAACCACTTGGCGGTCTTATTATACACAGTAAACATTTCTTAGTACTACGTAGATTAGTAAACACATCTTTAAAAACTAGTCTGAATGAAGTCAATGTTACAAATAATAAGATTTAAGCCCTGCGAAGAGTCCTGAAACTATTTTCCATCACGTACGCTATCATGATGCGGTGCGTTTGTAACGCCTTCTCGAATGGTAGAAAACGTGGTTTGGAACAATCTGATACATCGGAGCAGTTAAGATATTTTCCCACGGAGTTACTCCTACTTTATCTGCTTTAAGGCATATTACCCTATTAGATAACGAATTTGATCTCAGTCTTTTCAATTAATAATTCGACTTACATTTATCCTCCCTATTTTCTAATATCAATTTTTCTAATTCCAATTCAAATTTAGTTTCATCTGTCTGGGAGGAATTGTGTGACCTTAACTGTCTCCGTAATAATTTCGTTCTTAGGTATGAATTCTGTAGAAACAGTCGTGTTCAGTCCCAGGTTAAGCATTCCTTTCCATTATCCTGAAGATTCATAGACGATAAATCATAACCTGTTCAGATGCAGCAAAATCGTTTGGAATATTTCTCGAAGGCCTTTATTCTCAAGTTTGATTTTTTATCCTGTCTCTGTCTAACCTATTGAATTCTTTATTCCTGGCCTTCTCAATTAACCCTTCCATGTAATTAAAGTCCATTGTATGTAATAACAAGGACAACAAAGCTTTTTTTCTAATTAGTTCATATTTTCTTTTATCTTGTTTTTAATCAATAATTTCGCATTTTGCTTGTGCGAGACAATTGAAAGCACTCGTAGGTCAGTAAAATCTTGAGTCCTTTACAATTGAAGGTGCATAGTTGATGTTTTCATTGTTTGATGGGTCCTCACTTGTCCTTTCACTTTGAAGCCACCCGTGAGATGCTCGTCTGAAAATGACGAAGATTAGCTTGCATCTCATTTCCTGTGATTAGCATGAATGATGTTGAAGCCTTCGGAAGAAAGATACAAATCCGCACTCAGCCTGAACGAACACAAAACAGATGCAATGCACCAACCCGCGAGTGCAAATATGTCAGTTAAACTGTTCGAAAACACATGGGTCAAATATTAGAAAAAGATATACATAGGAAAGATATTTATTCGGATATCTTCCTGAATTACTGCTCTACTCACCGTATTGGAATGAAAATAGGCAATGTAAAATCCAGGATAATGAGAAGTCTTAAAATAGTATATTTTAAAAAAGATATTAATATAATTCATAAGGATAAATGGGTATCCGGGAAATTATTTGATAATATCATAAACGAGACGCTATGTGGATTTAATGGGAAAGTAGATCAGGTAAATCGGTATAGAGATTTAGAAAAGCAAAACGAAGATAAGTACAGAACTCTGGTTCTACTAGATTCTAGAGTAAGTAGAAAAATTAGGATATTAGCAACGAAATGCAAAATAATAACAGTAATAAAAAAATAATTAATATAGGCAATAAGCTACCGAATCAGGAAGGAAAAATAGAACCCCTCGATACATTAGCATTTTATGTGATACCTTGTAAAGATTGTGAAGTCAGGTATATAGGCGATACCATGTGTCTAATAAAGGTACGCAGAGCAGAGCAAAAAAATACATGTAAAAATGAACATATTCATATATCAGATCTAGCCAGGCAGGTCATCAGATAAACTGAGATTTCTGTAAACAAATTGCTTTATGTAACAGAAATAGACTAACCACATTGATTAGGGAAGCAATTGAAATAAAATCAGGAATGGACGCCATGAATGTGAGATCGGTCGAAAAATCTTTAGGTCAAATATATAATGAAGCCTTCTCCAATATCACGAAAAGTGGAGTGGAGGAATCAGAATTAAAACTAAATCCAAATAAGGGGCCGCGATTATGACTTTGAGATAGTAAACGGAACAATTAAGATGGAGTTATGAAGATGTAATTTTAGCTAATATACATTAGTTGTAGTGAAACGTGTGTACTAACACAGCTACTGATATACTATATATATATATATATATATATATATATATAAAATCGATTGTACACGTGTATGTACATATATAAATTTATTGATGGATGGATGTGTAAATATTTAAATATTATCTCGGAGGACCTCACATGGTTGCCTATATGCATAAAATATATATAAATAGATCTGGCTTGAATGAGGGTACCACATGTGCCAAAAGATGTTCTTTTGCTGTGAATATGTTGTCAAATCTGAAGTTGTGATTGGAAATTAAGTTTAGAAAAGTCGATAAAAATTTGGAAAATCTGGTTCCAATTTCATTTTCAGACAAGCAGCTCATGGCACGCATTTAGCCGTAAACTCTCCTGTAGCGATCTGGCTTATGTTATGTAACAGGAACTGACGTTGCATGGGGTAGTGAGTACTCCGATATAACAAATCATATGAGTGGGCAAAATTGGTTGCTATGAGAAGTGACGACCTATTCGCTTCAATCGAGTTTTTAATCTTAACACTAAACAGCTGACCCCTTCATATTCTTTACAGCACTTTGTAAAAACAAGTATTCAATGTGAGGCATTGAACGCAATTCGATCTGGTGAGACCGAAGTGTTTGCCATAGTTAAGGACTAATCGCCACTATGCTGTACTGGTGAATTTCAGGTTGGAATCTGTGGAGTCCAGCCACTGAGCCAACCTGTTGCCACGCACACAACTCGGAAGTTAGATACTGTCAAATCAAATTTGCCGTTTCGACAGTTTCATTGGATGACGAATAGATAACGCTCAGTTATCGACTTAGTAATGAATTAATTTAGATAAGGTGAGCGTTCATCTAGTAGGTACCGTGTTTAGTCGCGGATTGGAGAAGTCAGCAGGTACTCTACAGAATTCGCCGCAAACAGGGTACGAACCAGGGCACATCTGCTTCGAAATCTGTTCATCTAACCAGTGAGCTCCTGTCGCAAACAACAAACAATTCCAAATTATATACTAACTAAAGTTTCTTGGTTACCCTTTTTTATAATTGGAGCCTATGGGCATCCCTTTAGCCAAAATCCAACTGACCGTCCGCAATATAACAGAAAGCACGTTACATTGCGAAGTGTTATTGAAATAGCTATTTATATAATTAAGCGAACACTGTTAACACGGCCGGTGATAACAATTATTTTAATCAAGTTTGCGATCTTGATATAAACACCACCCATTATATACATAAATTTTTCAGTATCGGCTATGTTTGGAAAACAGTGGAGAAAGCAATTCGTCTGATAGGCCATGTTCTTCATCCGTTGTTGTGATATCGGTACATAGCATCGAGTACTCATGTTGTATCCACATCAAGAAGTAACTATTGCCTTAAGGCGGACATGGCTGGTGCAGCGTTACTAATGGACCAGTCATATTATGCAATTTAAATTGTTGTGGTTCGATTAAATAATTTCTTTTTTTATAATAAAATAAATAAAGATCAATCGGATTTAAGTTATTGCAAGGAGGAAAGTGAAGACACATAATCAATAGAAATGATTGGAGTCGGAGGAATGAGATCCGGGACGTGGAGTTCATTAATAAATCGTGGCACCATTCCCTCCAGAGTGTTTACGAGTCTATGCGATGAGTTCCTACAACAGGGGAATCCGCCCGGGTCGATCGATTAATGCTGCAAAACTCACCAACGCATAGATCTGTCTACATTTACTTATGCAGCAGGAGTCGAGAAGTCGTACTCAGCTTTCAGATTTTACTTTAAAGAACACACCATTTTGACCAATAGTTTTAGTGGATACAATGTTGAAGGATAGTTGACCAGGAAAGGCTGTGCCTGGATTTTGTATCGATGTATATCAATATCCCGGTACATAGACGGCATCAGAAATTTTGAGAGTGGTGAAATTGACTGGAGTTCCCGAGAGATGATAGAAGCTATTAAAAATGACGTTAAAAGTATTGTCTTTGGAAATCTAAAACATTGTTGCAGAATTCAGATGCGAGGTGCCAACGATTCATGTTCTCTAGTACCCGCGTTTGCGGTGCGTGGTGTAGGTAGCTTAGCACTGGACAGTTTGCGCGTAGATCCGATTTCGTTTTGTCTTCAGATCGGTCCGAGGTTTGGATTCAATCCCAATGGGAATGCGGTTCTATCACATCTTTGTTTACTGGCCATATGGTGTGACCAATTGTGATCGAAATCGGATCTATGTGAAGCTGCTCCCTGTGCGGCTTCTGCACCGCGTGCGAAAACGCGGCATTGGAGAATCTCTGCAGCCTGTTGTGTCCTTCACCTGCTTTATGTTTCAGAAATGAATTTTATAAACAAGTTAATGGTGTCCCTACAAGACAGCCACTATCGAAGTCCCGGTCGTGAACATCTTTAAGCAGCTATCTTTGGAAAAAATCTGTTTTTTATTATCTCCTCTCAAGTCGAACTTGTATATGTGAGCTACCGGTGTACGGGCCCTTTGGTCACTACCATAAGGAGAGCCTCTTGGATGACCAGGCCCGGAAAATCCATATATGCGGTATAATCATCTGGTTTGGAACACAGGATTCCTCCCGAACTTTATCTTTTAAGCTACAATCTCTGGGGTCACACTTGCTTCAACTGCTCTGTGTCCTCAATATTTATGTAAACCAGCCCATAAAACGCAATATTAGAGATTACTTGCAGTTTACATGTTACTATTTATTAAGCTTACCAGGATACACTGATATTGACGGTTTACAGAACAAGAGCGGGGGTTGACCTTAAAAACAAATATCGACGTCAATTACCTGAAGCAAATTTTAGATTCTTTTCACTGATAAATAATCAGAACAATAGATGCGTGGAATACAATAATTTATTAGCAAAGATATCGTAGATGAAACCGCTTGTGCGCTTCAGCAACTCAGAAAAAAAACTCTACTTTTCACCTTCGACAAGAGAAGTCAGAAACTTCGACAATATGAACAAAAGTACTTCCAAAAATATACAATATTGTTTTACGAAACCAGCGATAACATCAAATGTCCAAAAATAAAATTTGATTTATTTTTTATATGAGGAGTTAATTGATGTCCAATAATTAAATTAACCTCCACACCTGGAAGATATGTTTATAATTTGGAATCATGGTGATAATGAGTCAAATATATTTCTCGAATTAGCCAACCAGGTAGGTGAATTAAAGTTTACTTTAGAAAAAAGTATAATGATGCATTATCCTTTATGGATGTGAAAATAAAACGGAATGGTTCCAGATTGGAAAGAGATATTTTTAGAAAAGAGACTTCTTCAGGACTCCTTCTTAATTTCTTTTTAAATCACCCATATAGAATGAAAATAGGCATTCATAAATCCATGATATTAAGGAGTTATAGAATAGTGGATTTAAAAATAGAGATAAGGAAATGAGGAGATTAAGGGAAATATTCGAACAAAACGGCTATCCATTAAGTATATTAGATAGATTATTAAATGAAATGTTGCTGAGATTGAATGGTAATATAATAAACAAAGCAAAGAAGGAAACAGAACTGGATAAGCACAAAATTATGCAGAGAAATTAAAATAATAGCAGCTTAATACAATATTAAAACTGTTTTAAGACAATCGCTTAAAATGAGCAATTAACTACCTAAAAAAAGAAAAAGTAGATCCTCTCGAAATATCAAGAGTATATGTGAAAACTTGCAAAGATTGCAATCTCAGGGATATAGGCGAAACCATGTGACCAATAAAGATTAGTAGAGGGGAACAAAAGACGACCTGCAAATATGGATACATTCAAAGATCAGACCTAGCTAGGCATTCGAAGGAAACGGGTCAAGAAATAAACTGGGATTGACGCAAATACGTCGCGTTATGCAACCGTAACAGGTAAACTAGAGTAATTAGAGAGTCAATTGAAATAAATCCAGGGAAGGATATAATGAATGTAATATCGGTAGAAAAATCATTAGGCCCAATATTTAATGAAGCATTCTCTTGGTTCGCAAAGCGGGAGGCATCTAACCTGAATTAAGTGGGAACCTAAGTAAGAAACCACGCTTATAGAAAACTGACTGTGAATGATCTATAACAATAGTAATTCCTATATCCCTATCTTTCTCAAATATGATCCAGAAGATGGAATACAGAATTAGTATTGTTTACGACATAGAACATTAAACTAGAGACATTTGACTCACTCCTCGATAGTCAGTTTGCCCTCGTACTCTCATGATAATCACGAAAGGTCGAAATGCGTCATTGCGCTGCAGCTGGCAGTTGTTTCGTTATGTTATTATAATCAAGGTTACGGTCTTGATATAAAAACCTGACCTATTAATTACTTACATATGCCAGTATTAACTAAGAATTGTGTGGTGTAGAAGAGGCAATTTATCCAGTAGACCCGTTTCGTACTTATTGGGAACTCATCATGTACTGGCCAGAATTTGCCGCGGACAGGATACGAACCTGGGCACGTCTGCTTCTACACCATACAATTCTTAGTTTATACTGGTATATGTAAGTAATTAATGGGTCAGGTGTTTATATCAAGACTGCAATCTTGATAATAATAATTTTAGCACCACCCGTGCAACCAATGTTCGCTTAATTATATAAAAGTGTCATTATGTTGTTCGACGACTGGTTAAATACAATGGGATTGGTGTTTACTTCAAGCTCGCAAACTTGATTTAAAAAATTGTTACCACCACCCGCGCAATCAATTATTGTTTAAATTGTATTGCCTATATATGTATATGTGGCGAAAGCTGCTAACAGTTAATGTTCGTGACTGCATAGAAATTATGCAGCCGACATTTCCAGTCAAGTTCAATGTATGCGAGACTGCTAGAGGTGAGAGCCGCATATCTAAATTTGATTTCCATATATATTCAATGCGGTTTGATCCTCGATAGTCAGTTTGCCGTCGTACTCTGATGATGATCATGGAAGGTCGAAACGCGTCAGTGCGTTGCGGCTGGCGGTAGTTTTGTTATGTTGTTCGACGACTGGTTAAATACAATGGGATTGGTGTTTACTTCAAGCTCGCAAACTTGATTTGAAGAATTGTTACCACCACCCGCGCAATCATTGATTGTTAAATTGTATTGTAATCCTACCCCATTATATCACTAAACAAAGTACTCTGGTTTGATACAGGATTCGATTCACCTTTCGTTTCCGAGTTCAACAGTGGATAATTACCACAAAGCCGACATTGTCCAGGTTCAGGTTTTGTAACTACAATTATTGGAGAAGGATAGTTGGTATTTATACACCTACAAATTCCTTCTTCTCTTTTTATCTAGGAGGGGAAAAACTCTGATCACAAACCAATCCTCACTAGGAATGGGCGACCTAGTGTTCTTTTACAGTCCACATATAACGATAAGCAATACAAATTAAAATATTCGCTTTTGATGCTCTCTCAAACGATTCGATTCCATGATGCTGGGAAATTGGCCTCTGACTCCAAGAAGGTGTCCTAACTCTGCTTGAATTTTTGACCTTGTGTTTCGCCAATCACATATCTGGTCGTAGGTCACTAAATTCACTCTCCAAGATCAGGAATATTTTTGAGTTGGAGTTTGTGCTCAGGGTGCGAATCGGGATTTACCGCAGCCGAAGGGAGAATTTCGGCTGCTGAAGGAAACTTTGGCCACTGGCATCTGGGCAGATAATGCTCATCAGCCTGGGTTGGCATACTATCTAGGAGAAGGAAAACTCCGAATACAAACTATCCTCACTAGGAATGGGCGACCTAGTGTTCTTCTACAGTCCACATATAACCATGAAAAATACAAATTACAATGTTCGCTTTTTATGGTTATATGGCAGTGAAACATTAGTCAATTTTGGCTTTTGTATGGCTGTGCATGATGATGATGATGATGATGATGATGATGATGATGATGATGATGATGATGATGATGATGATGATGATGATGATGCATACACATATGGATCAAGCTTGCGGTATACATTATGTATTACCCTGAGCTTCTTTGACCAATGTAGTTCCTAACGTATCATATACATCCAGAGCGGTTCTTCATTCTGTAGAGCATATAGTGCAATATCGGAGAAATGATCAAATTTAGCACTAAAAAATTACTCAACACTTTCCAGTAAACTAAATTTATCAAGTCCTTTTTTCAATTTTTCTTTAACCTCAAACTTGTTGCTGTTATCCATCAAATTAAAAAAAGATTTATTACAATACTAGCTGACACGTCACGCACTGCTGTGACCTCACAATAATTCACATTTGTAGAGATGAATTTTGATAAATTTGCAAAACATGGCGTCAGTTTTTGAGGGCATAACTATTGCTTGTTTACATATATCCCCCAGTTTTTATTTTATCATTTTCTTTCGCTAATGATTGGGAAAATGTCATGTTTACATAAGAGGTTAAGTTAACAAAAGTTCCTACGCATTGGGGTTCAAGTGGCAAAATCTAATCTTACACACAACCAATCTGAATCATATATAGATTGTGACCTTCCCAGGAAGTGGTAGAAATAGTGTAGCGAAATTGGTGCGAATCGGTGGAGCCGTTCTCATTTTTTGCGGACATGCATACATACATACATTATTTTTATATAGAGAGATAAAATCGATTTAAAATAAACATAACAAATTAATATGTAAAAAAAGTGTAACACGCTCTGGAGCTATAGTAATTATTTTTCCATAAAATGAGGCAGAGTGTACGGATTTGATCAAAACTTTAGAATCAACTTTAGGCTTGCATAATTCAAAAAATAATAAAGGTGCTTCCGATATTGCAGACAACCGATTTTGCTCTTTTTAATGTAATCAGTTTTCTTACTTAAGTAATATTATGACAATATATAAATATTATATATATATATATATATATATTCGGTATCAAGTGTCAAAAATTCATTTTGCATACAACAAATCTGAATCATTTATAGCTGGTGACCTTCCTAGGAAGTGGTAGAATTTCATTTTATTTGCGGACATATATATATGACAGCCATTCATATATATATATATATATATATATATATATATATATATATTAATAGATAGAAGATACAAATTTATTAGAACAATGTCCGTATTCTCATTGTCTCACTGATCGCAACCGCTTAAATTTCCCGCAGTGAAAACCTTTAAAACAGAATGTTCAATCTGTTACCTGAAGGGAATTTGAGATATTTGCCGTTAAATAAAGACGAATAATAAATTTTGGTCAATTTCCGTAATTTATTGTTAAAATCTCGCGTAGGAAATTACCAATTAGGAAACCATATAAGTCTAAGCGAGGAACACAAGAACTACGTAACACTAAACATAAATATCAAGAAGACTAAGTAATTAATTCATCAAAGACAAGTCAATAATCGAAACTTTGGACGGACAAAATAATTTTTTTTGAAAGCAATATTAATATCAAATATTTTAATATTTTTTGTTGCGGAGAACTAATATATATACAAGTATGTATGAGGTGCAACGAACTTAGTAACAAATTATTTCAGTTGTGACCAGAAGGATAAAACAAAGACAGCATGAACGGAAAGTATAATCTCATTCACATTCGTTTCGTGCTTACTGTCGACTCATCAGTAGGAGCTGGTATTACGCCTTTTAACCACTATATATTTCACGAAGAGAAAACCCTGAAAACAGAATGACCAAGCTTCTACACGAAGCGAATTCAAGAAACTTCCCGTAAAATCAAGAAGAATAGTAGCTTGTGGTCGATTTCAATAATTTATTGTCAAAATATCTTGTAAGTGATTATCATTTATGAAACCATATAAATATATGCAAGGAAGATAAGAACTACGGAACACGCAACTTAAAATCTGAAGAAGACTGAATAATAAATTCAACAAAGGCAAGTCATTATTTTCGAAATTTTGAACAAGGAAAATTCCAAAATACTTGCAATAAATTTATAAAACATAAATTTGTTTATGCAAGCAGCAGGTGAAAAATAAGATTATTTATATCTATATATTAAGTTAATTAACATCGACATATGTTAATTTATTTCCACATCAACCTCTGCCGTTAAACATTAAATCAAACTAATGGTACTGTTAGCATCCTGACATATAACATGTTAATAAACGAAACATACAATATATATACATACAATATATATATATTGCAAATCTAAAATAATAATTGCGCTTGAAGAAATAATGCACGCTTCCTATAATTTAAAAAAAACGTAGAATGAGTACTGCATTTATGTGAAAAAAGTTACATACCATTGGAAAATTTACACAGAAGAATAAGAAGAAAGTCATTCAGATATAAGTAGAAATGAATAAACAGCCATAGAAAACAACGTTGATGGCATTCTTTTGAACCATTTGTCTAAATTGTTTTAATACCTACTGATTAATAGAAATAAAAGTCTAAATGCTTCCAGCCAATGCATTACCACAAAGTGTGAAGTATGGTTGCTTTTGGATGGAAGGTGATAAATCAAGGGAATGTGTAAGTGGCATATTTAAACTACTCTCTTTGTATTTGGCACAATAGCGTCTGTGATTGTAAAAGGAAGCACTCCAACGGTAACGCCGACCACAACCAGAGCATAAATATTTACCCTCTGTCCGATGTTTACCATCAAAATGCCTCTTCAACGACACTTTCGACTTGAAATATTTGCTACATTCGATGCATTTGTACGAGCTCTCTTTGTTCAATTTGCATTGGTCGGCAATGCCGTTGGATAAATTATTTTCCTTCATTCTGTTAAGATCAGTTTTGAGCATTTTATTTCGGATAAATCTTTCCAAACCTTCTGAATTTGGTGCTGAAGTGACTCGAGGAGACTCCTGAATAGCACTCATCTTTGCTGATTCATGAGGAGACATGGAATTTATAGACGCTAACAACTGAATAGCAGAAAAAGGCGTTTGAACTGAATTCGGGCTTGTATTGTGGATACAATTATTAACGTCGCCGTTGTTTGTCTCATATTGCGTAGTTGTATTAATCTTTGGTACGGCCAGTGATGCATGTAGACTTCCAAATGTAGGCTGTATCGACGAAACTGTGGCTTGTGTTGTTGACGCCGAATTAAGATGATGGAAGTTGGCATGCTCTATACAATTAAATAACATCTGTTGATTGTGTTGTGCAACGATATCCGGAGTTGTTTGGACTTGATTAGAATTGGGTGATGGGCCTGGTAACTCTGGCCGACATAGACATGCCATTAGGTTCGCCGTAATCATGCCAAGATTTAGACGTTGCCTTAACACTTCCCAGAAAATAGCTGCTGAATCCTGATTATTAGGGACTGCACTAGTATTAAGCTCCTTATTTACATCTGGCTCAGAAGCACGTATATTCGCAAGTTCATATCCACCATTAGTGTTAGAGATTTTTTTATTTAAAGCAGCATTTTGATTATTAATATCGATACCAGTTAACATTGTGTCCGATAAGGAGTTACCGGGTACAATGAGTGAGGTATTGTCTAGCTGACCTGCTATTTCTTCACATAATGGTCGTCTTTTACATTTCCGTTCGTGTTTGTAATAAAATTTTGGCTTTGTATACATGTTGCCACACCATGGACACTTGTATCTTGGAGGAAAATGGATGTGCATATGCTTATCCAGTAAAGATTTCCTCATGAACGATTTCAAACAATTAGGACAGGCAAAAGGTTTGTCACTTTTATAAGCTGCAGAATTAGGTGAAAGAGTATAAGTTTCATGCTTCTGACAATTTACTGATTCATCGTCCACAACAATACAGTCTTCATTTCTTTCGTAAACATAATTAGGACTTCTTCCTTTCTGTGGACTATAGACGCCATCTGTGCATAAACATTCATCAGATACTTTATTATTTCCAACACAATAATCGTCTTTTGTAATACTTTTTTTGACCATGCTTTTGTCGAAATACTCTAAATTTGTTCCTTGAAGATCATTTGCTGCACTGGGGCACTCAATAAAATGTCGGAGAAAGTTCGGCATTCGATCGAACGAATTATTACAGATACATGAAAATTCACCTATTAGATCATGTTTAGAGTCAAAATGTTCCAAGAGTTCTTCTTCTCTACAGGCTATATATTTGCACTCAGGACAAATATAATCAGAATTATTGGAGACTCTCTTACCCATTAAACAATTCTGAGAGAAAGGGATTTCAATGGAGTCACGTAAAACACTATCAGATTTGTTGATTGAACAAGAAAAATTCGAAATTCTTCTCAACAGGTATGATAAAAAGTCACCATGTGTCATTGAATCACAATGAAACCTATCTTTGAGGTT
Source organism: Eudiplozoon nipponicum (assembly GCA_029291075.1). NCBI lineage: Eukaryota > Metazoa > Platyhelminthes > Monogenea > Mazocraeidea > Diplozoidae > Eudiplozoon > Eudiplozoon nipponicum. The sequence goes on along the minus strand of JAQBSW010000024.1, from coordinate 92,517 downwards.
AATAAGTTCAATGTAAGTTCTGTTGTCTAATTTAATTTCCATTGTAAAGAAATCAAAGGAGTATCATACGATAAATGAATTCAATAAGAAGTATTCCTGAAAATAATATTAAGATTAATGTTTTCACAAAGTCAAAAGTGTAAACTATATGTTTTGCAGTAAACAAATAATTAAATGACAAGTTCCAGGACGAATCTGATATGCAGAAATTAGTAAACAAACTCGTTTCGACAGTATAATATTGTGAGTATGGCTACTAAACGTTAAAAGAGAGAAACATAATTCTGAATAATTCCGCAAATGTAACTTCTACTTCGTAATTATTTGTTTACAGCAAACACTTGGCGGAATTATTATACACAGTAAACATTTCTTAGTACTATGTAGATTAGTAAACACAACTTTAAACACTAGTCTGAATGAGGTCAATAGAACAAATAATAATATTTAAGCCCTGCGAAGAATCCTGAAACTATTTTCTATCACGTACGCTATCATGATGTGGTGCGTTTGTGAGGATCGAAGTGTGGATGATTCTGGAGGCCTCTTTTATTAAATATTGCTTAGCGTTTCAATTTCGAGCGAAGTAACTTCCAACTATTATGTAGAAATGAGTGTTCTGACTACCGTTGTTTTATTTATCCATATCACTTGATTGCTTAACATTGCAAATTATGAATGATAAATTTGTAATCATTCAGTTGTCTATTTGTAGTTTATCAGATACTAAATTTACTCTCATGAGAAGGCGCTCTATCATTGGGGTTAATATTGTGGAGCTCCATCATGGTCCAATGACTTTCGACGTGATACTTAAAATCAAACCCTGAAATACACTGAAATCCTCGTTCCCTACCATTACATGCAGAGCCTTACAAAAGCCAAATGTAACTAATATTTCACTGCCATAAAACGAAAAGTCGTTCATGGACACATTTGGACTGTAAAAGAACACTAGGTTGCCCATTCCTAGTGAGGACGGTTTGTATTCATAGATTCCCTTCTCTTAGATAGACTGCCAACCAAGGCTGATGAGCCGTATCACAGTTACACCAAACTGACGGTTTCTCATGAAACGGGATGATGTCTTTATGTCCCAATAGACTTTGAAAATTTTCTACTACCATTCCCGGACTGAACAGATTTTTCCCGCCTGTCTTCAAGTCGGAATTTCTAGGGCCGCAGGACATCTCTGTCCGTTAATCTCATTTGAAAATTGATTGACCATTATGAAGATGCTTTATACCATAGAAAGGTTATCATTTTCTAAAACATCTACTATTTGAGGTTCAGTAAATAGTGTCTGCCGCGCTTGTCGAAAATCTAACAAGTGTGAGCGGTTTGTTTTTTATTATTTCTTTCATCTGAAAATGACATCCGCCACACATGTCAGCCTATGTTTGCACCCTTGTAATCTCTATAGATCTCCACCCGTTTTATCCCAAAGATTAAGTAATTTATCTTTTTATAAGTTTTCAGGAATTGTTATGAACTGCAAGTCTCAAACAAAAACGTCATTCAACTGCGCGCATTTCTTTGGTCAAATGAACTAGACATGTGACTTCCAGTTGTAGATACCATTTACATTTCTGTTTATTCTGCAGGTTTCATAATCATTCAAATATAAATGCCCATCGCGAATCCCAAATTTTAGCAAACTTCTTCATAAAACCGTCTGACATCTATATTGTTGGTGGTGACTTTAACCTCCACATCACAGACCTTTGTGATCTATCCCCGCACAATACCTGCAGTTGTAGTAATTTTAATAAAATATGCTACATAAATTCATGCAATTTCCTATGAGTTTGCAATCAAGTTGATTGGTTCCTCTCCAACGAAGAGGTGATCAACGTTCAGCTACGAAAGATTTGCGGTTACTTCGATCAACGTAGAGTATCCTGCCTATGTGCAGATATGTTAACTGACCACTTACATTCCACAATAAGTCTCAAAATGTACGAGAAAATATCACTATCAGTCATTGAAGCTCCATTAGAACTATTTTTGCGATTACTAAAGTCACTATATGTTCTAGTGTCCAATTTAATTTCTATAGTAGTATAAAACAACGATAAAGAATCATAGGATAAAATACTTTAAGGCAAGATGAGAAGTAGCCCAGTAAAATAAATTCAAAACATCGAAAAATAATTTTGGGCAAATAGAGACAGATCGTCAGATAAATTGAGATGGTTGGAAACTCATTGCATTATGTAACTAAATTAGATTAACCAGATGGATTATTTAATCAATTTAAATTAAATCACAAATGAACGTCATGTATGTGACACCTGTAGAAAAATAATTAGGCCCATATTTACTGACGCCTTCTCGAATGGTAGAAAACGTGGTTTGGAACAATCTGATATATCGGAGCAGTTAAGATATTTTCCTACGGAGTTACTCCTACTTTATCTGCTTTAAGGCATATTACATTATTAGAAGACGAATTTGATCTCAGTCCTTTCAATTTATAATTCGACTTACATTTATCCTCCCTATTTTCTAATATCAATTTTTCTAATTCCAATTCAAATTTAGTTTCATCTGTCTGGGAGGAATTGTGTGACCTTAACTGTCTCCGTAATAATTTCGTTCTTAGGTATGAATTCTGTAGAAACAGTCGTGTTCAGTCCCAGGTTAAGCATTCCTTTCCATTATCCTGAAGATTCATAGACGATAAATCATAACCTGTTCAGATGCAGCAAAATCGTTTGGAATATTTCTCGAAAAGCCTTTATTCTCAAGTTTGGTTTTTTATCCTGTCTCTCTCTAACCTATTGACTTCTTTATTCCTGGCCTTCTCAATTAACCCTTCCATGTAATTAAAGTCCATTGTATGCAATAACAAGGACAACAAAGCTTTTATTCTAATTAGTTCATATTTTCTTTTATCTTGTTTTTAATCAATAATTTCGCATTTTGCTTGTGCGAGACAATTGAAAGCACTCGTAGGTCAGTAAAATCTTGAGTCCTTTACAATTGAAGGTGCATAGTTGATTTTTTCATTGTTTGATGGGTCCTCACTTGTCCTTTCACTTTGAAGCCACCCGTGAGATGCTCGTCTGAAAATGACGAAGATTAGCTTGCATCTCATTTCCTGTGATTAGCATGAATGATGTTGAAGCCTTCGGAAGAAAGATACAAATCCGCACTCAGCCTGAACGAACACAAAACAGATGCAATGCACCAACCCGCGAGTGCAAATATGTCAGTTAAACTGTTCGAAAACACATGGGTCAAATATTAGAAAAAGATATACATAGGAAAGATATTTATTCGGATATCTTCCTGAATTACTGCTCTACTCACCGTATTAGAATGAAAATAGGCAATGTAAAATCCAGGATAATGAGAATTCTTAAAATAGTATATTTTAAAAAAGATATTAATATAATTCATAAGGATAAATGGGTATCCGGGAAATTATTTGATAAAATCATAAACGAGACGCTATGTGGATTTAATTGGAAAGTAGATCAGGTAAATCAGTATAGAGATTTAGAAAAGCAAAATGAAGATAAGCACAGAACTCTGGTTCTACCAGATTCCAGAGTAATTAGAAAAATTAGGATATTGACAACGAAATGCAAAATAATAACAGTAATAAAAAATAATTTATATATATATATATATATATATATATATATATATATATATAATATCGATTGTACACGTGTATGTACATATATAAATTTATTGATGGATCGATGTGTAAATATTTAAATATTATCTCGGAGGACCTCACATGGTTGCTTATATGCATAAAATATATATAAATAGTTCTGGCTTGAATGAGGGTACCACATATGCCAAAAGGTGTCCTTTTGCTGTGAATATGGTGTCAAATCTGAAGTTGTGATTGGAAATTAAGTTTAGAAAATTCGAAAAAAATTTGGAAAATCTGGTTCTAAATTCATTTTCAGACAAGCAGCAAATTGCACGCATTTAGCCATAAACTCTCCCCAATCTGTTTATATTATGTAATAGAACGAACGTTGCATGGGGTAGTGGTACTTAAATAAACAATTATATAATTGAACGAAAATTGGTTGTTATGAAAGTGACAACAATTACTCTAATCAAGTTTTTAATCTTAATACAAACAACTGACCCCTTTATATTTTTGTAAAGATCCATCGGTTAAGTTGCAAAGAGAAGTTAAGACTATAATCAATAGAATGATTCAGTCGGAGGAATTAGATCCAAGACGTGGGAATTCATTAATAAAAAGTGGCACATTCCCTCCGAGTGTTTATGATCTAGCGATGATTCCTAAACAGGGGAATCCATTTAGATTAATCGTTAATGTACAAAACTCACCAACATATAGATTGTCTAAATTTCTATGCAACAGAATTAGAAAGTGTACTTATTTTTCAGATTTTACTTTAAAGAACACATCATTTTATTAATATTTTTAGTAGATACAATTTGAAGGATAGTGATAGAAAGGCTAGCCTGGATTTTGTATCGATGTATATTAATATCCCGGTACAAGCAGCATTAGAAATTTTGAAGTGTTGTTTAACAGAGTTCCCAGAGATAATAGAAGCTATTAAAATGACGTTAAGTAGTATTTTGGAAATCTTAAATATTTTTGGAAATTCGATTGCGGAGTGCCAGCTTCATATTCTCCAATGCCGCGTTTTGCGTACGTGGGTAGTAGCTTTGCACGGACAGTTTCACATAGATCCGATTTCGTTTTGTCTTCGATCGGTCTGAGTTTGGATTCGTCCCAATGGAAATGCGGTTCTATCACATCTTTGTTTACTGGCCAATTGTGACCAATTGTGATCAATCGGATCTTTGTGAAACTGTCTGTGCAAAGCTACTGCCCGCGTACGAAAACGCGGCATTGGAGAATCTTAAATATTTGTGTCCTTCACCTACTTTATGTTCAGAAATGAATTTTATAAACAAGTTAAAGGTGTCCCTATGGGACAACCACTATCAGTCCCGGTTGTGAATATCTTTAAGCACTATTTTGGAAAAAATCTGTTTTTATTATCTCCTCTCAAGTCAAACTTGTATGTGAGCTACCAGTGTACAGGCCCTTTGGTCACTACCATAAGAGAGCCTCTTGGATGCCAGGCCCGGAAAATCCATATATGCGGTATAATCATCTAGTTTGGAACACAAGTTCCTCTGAACTATCTTTTAAGCTACAATCTCTAAGTCCACTTGCTAACTGCTCTGTATCCTCCATATTTAATAAACCAGCCATAATATTATTAAATTACTTGCAATTTATATATTAATATTTTTTAAGCTTACCAGGATACACTGATATTGACGGTTTACAGAACAAGACGGGGGTTGACCTTAAAAACAAATATCTACGTCAATTACCTGAAGCAAATTTTAGATTCTTTTCACTGATAAATAATCAGAACAATAGATGCGTGGAATACAATAATTTATTAGCAAAGATATCGTAGATGAAACCGCTTGTGCGCTTCAGCAACTCAGAAAAAGAACTCTACTTTTCACCTTCGACAAGACAAGTCAAAAACTTCGACAATATGAACAAAAGTACTTCCAAAAAAATACAATATTGTTTTACGAAACCAGCGATAACATCAAATGTCCAAAAATAAAATTTGATTTATTTTTATATGAGGAGTTAATTGATGTCCAATAATTAAATTAACCTCCACACCTGGATGATATGTTTATAATTTGGAATCATGGTGATAATGAGTTAAATAAATTTCTCGAATTAGCCAACCAGGTAGGTGAATTGAAGTTTACTTTAGAAAAAAAGTATAATGATGCATTATCCTTTATGGATGTGAAAATAAAACGGAATGGTTCCAGATTGGAAAGAGATATTTTTAGAAAAGAGACTTCTTCAGGACTCCTTCTTAATTTCTTTTTAAATCACCCATATAGAATGAAAATAGGCATTCATAAATCCATGATATTAAGGAGTTATAGAATAGTGGATTTAAAAATAGAGATAAGGAAATGAGGAGATTAAGGGAAATATTCGAACAAAACGGCTATCCATTAAGTATAATAGATAGATCATTAAATGAAATGTTGCTGAGATTGAATGGTAATATAATAAACAAAGCAAAGAAGGAAACAGAACTGGATAAGCACAAAATTGTGGTATTACCTGATTCAAAATTGCGCAGAGAAATTAAAATAATAGCAGCTAAAAACAATATTAAAACAGTTTTAAGACAATCGCTTAAAATGAGCAATTAACTACCTAAAAAAAGAAAAAGTAGATCCTCTCGAAATATCAAGAGTATATGTGAAAACTTGCAAAGATTGCAATCTCAGGGATATAGGCGAAACCGTTTGACCAATAAAGATTAGTAGAGGGGAACAAAAGACGACCTGCAAATATGGATACATTCAAAGATCAGACCTAGCTAGGCATTCGAAGGAAACGGGTCATGAAATAAACTGGGATTGACGCAAATACGTCGCGTTATGCAACCGTAACAGGTAAACTAGAGTAATTAGAGAGTCAATTGAAATAAATCCGGGGAAGGATATAATGAATGTAATATAGGTAGAAAAATCATTAGGCCCAATATTTAATGAAGCATTCTCTTGGTTCGCAAAGCGGGAGGCATCGAACCTGAATTAAGTGGGAACCTAAGTAAGAAACCTCGCTTATAGAAAACTGACTGTGAATGATCTATAACAATAGTAATTCCTATATCCCTATCTTTCTCAAATATGATCCAGAAGATGGAATACAGAATTAGTATTGTTTAGGACATAGGACATTAAACTAGAGACATTTGACTCACTCCTCGATAGTCAGTTTGCCCTCGTACTCTCATGATAATCACGAAAGGTCGAAATGCGTCATTGCGCTGCAGCTGGCAGTTGTTTCGTTATGTTATTATAATCAAGGTTACGGTCTTGATATAAAAACCTGACCTATTAATTACTTACATATGCCAGTATTAACTAAGAATTGTGTGGTGTAGAAGAGGCAATTTATCCAGTAGACCCGTTTCGTACTTATTGGGAACTCATCATGTACTGGCCAGAATTTGCCGCGGACAGGATACGAACCTGGGCACGTCTGCTTCTACACCATACAATTCTTAGTTTATACTGGTATATGTAAGTAATTAATGGGTCAGGTGTTTATATCAAGACTGCAATCTTGATTATAATAATTGTTATCACCACCCGTGCAACCAATGTTCGTTTAATTATATAAAAGTTTTATTATGTTGTTCGACAACTGGTTAAATACAATGGGATTGGTGTTTACTTCAAGCAGGCAAATGTGATTAAAAGAAATTTTACCCTTACCCGCGAAATCAATTTTTGTAAAATGATATTGCCTATATATGTATATGTGGCGAAAGCTGCTAGCAGTTCATGTTCGGCAATGCATAGAAATTATGCAGCCGACATTTCCAGTCAAGTTCAATGTAAGCGAGACTGCTAATGGTTAGAGTTGCATATCTAAATTTGATTTCCATATATATTCAATGCGGTTTGATCCTCGATAATCAGTTTGCCGTCGTACTCTGATTATGATCATGGAAGGTGGAAACGCGTCAGTGCGTTGCGACTGGCGGTAGATTTTTTATGTTGGTCGACGGCAGGTTAAATACAATTGGATTTCTTTTTACTTCAAGCTCGCAAACTTTATTTGAAGAATTGTTACCACCACCCGCGCAATCATTAATTGTTAAATTGTATTGTAATCCTACCCCATTATATCACGAAGCAAAGTACTCTGGTTTGATACAGGATTGGATTCACCTTTCGTTTCCGAGTTCAACAGTGGATAATTACCACAAAGCCGACATTGTCCAGGTTCAGGTTTTGTAACTACAATTATTGGAGAAGGATAGTTGGTATTTATACACCTACAAATTCCTTCTTCTCTTTTTATCTAGGAGGGGGAAAACTCTGATCACAAACCATCCTCACTAGGAATGGGCGACCTAGTGTTCTTTTACAGTCCACATATAACGATAAGCAATACAAATTAAAATATTCGCTTTTGATGCTCTCTCAAACGATTCGATTCCATGATGCTGGGAAATTGGCCTCTGACTCCAAGAAGGTGTCCTAACTCTGCTTGAATTTTTGACCTTGTGTTTCGCCAATCACATATCTGGTCGTAGGTCACTAAATTCACTCTCCAAGATCAGGAGTATTTTTGAGTTGGAGTTTGTGCTCAAGGTGCCAATCTGAATTTACCGCAGCCGAAGGGAGAATTTCGGCTGCTAAAGGAATCTTTGGCCGCTGACATCTAGGAAAATAATGCTCATCAACCTGGGTTGGCATACTATCTAGGAGAGGGAAAACTCTGAATACAAACTATCCTCACTAGGAATGGGCGTCCTAGTGTTCTTTTACAGTCCACATATAACCATAAGCAATACAAATTAAAATATTCGCTTTTTATGGTTATATGGCAGTGAAACATTAGTCAAATTTGGCTTTTGTATGGCTGCGCATAATGATGATGATTTTGATGATGGTGATGATGTTGATGATGATGATGATGATGATGATGATGATGATGATGATGATGCATACACATATGGATCAAGCTTGCGGTATACATTATGTATTACCCTGAGCTTCTTTGACCAATGTAGTTCCTAACGTATCATATACATCCAGAGCGGTTCTTCATTCTGTAGAGCATATAGTGCAATATCGGAGAAATGATCAAATTTAGCACTAAAAAATTACTCAACACTTTCCAGTAAACTAAATTTATCAAGTCCTTTTTTCAATTTTTCTTTAACCTCAAACTTGTTGCTGTTATCCATCAAATAAAAAAAAGATTTATTACAATACTAGCTGACACGTCACGCACTGTTGTGACCTCACAATAATTCACATTTGTAGAGATGAATTTTGATAAATTTGCAAAACATGGCGTCAGTTTTTGAGGGCATTACTATTGCTTGTTTACATATATCCCCCAGTTTTTATTTTATCATTTTCTTTCGATAATGATTGGGAAAATGTCATGTTTACATAAGAGGTTAAGTTAACAAAAGTTCCTACGCATTGGGGTTCAAGTGGCAAAATCTGTTCTTACACACAACCAATCTGAATCATATATAGGTTTGACCTTCCCAGGAAGTGGTAGAAATAGTGTAGCGAAATTGGTGCGAATCGGTGGAGTCGTTATCATTTTTTGCGGACATGCAATTATTTTTATATAGAGAGATAAAATCGATTTAAAATAAACATAACAAATTAATATGTAAAAAAAAGTGTAACACGCTCTGGAGCTATAGTAATTATTTTTCCATAAAATGAGGCAGAGTGTACGGATTTGATCAAAACTTTAGAATCAACTTTAGGCTTGCATAATTCAAAAAATAATAAAGGTGCTTCCGATATTGCAGACAACCGATTTTGCTCTTTTTAATGTAATCAGTTTTCTTACTTAAGTAATATTATGACAAACCATAAATATTATATATACATATACATATATATTCGGTATCAAGTGTCAAAAATTCATTTTGCATACAACAAATCTGAATCATTTATAGCTGGTGATCTTCCTAGTAAGTGGTAGAATTTCATTTTATTTGCGGACATATATATATAGACAGCCATTCATATATATATATATATATATATATATATATATATTAATAGATAGAAGATACAAATTTATTAGAACAATGTCCGTATTCTCATTGTCTCACTGATCGCAACCGCTTAAATTTCCCGCAGTGAAAACCTTTAAAACAAAATTTTCAATCTGTTACCTGAAGGGAATTTGAGATACTTGCCGTTAAATAAAGACGAATAATAAATTTTGGTCAATTTCAGTAATTTATTGATAAAATCTTGCGTAGGAAATTACCAATTAGGAAACCATGTAAATCTAAGCGAGGAACACAAGAACTACTTAACACTAAACATAAATATCAAGAAGACTAAGTAATTAATTCATCAAAGTCAAGTCAACAATCGAAACTTTGTACGGACAAAATAATTTTTTTTGAAAGCAATATTAATATCAAATATTTTAATATTTTTTGTTGCGGAGAACTAATATATATACAAGTATGTATGAGGTGCAACGAACTTAGTAACAAATTATTTCAGTTGTGACCAGAAGGATGAAACAAAGACAACATGAACGGAAAGTATAATCTCATTCACATTCGTTTCGTGCTTACTGTCGACTCATCAGTAGGAGTTGGTATTACGCCCTAAAACCACTATATATTTCCCGAAGTGAAAACCCTGAAAACAGAATGACCAAGCTTCTACACGAAGCGAATTCAAGAAACTTCCCGTAAAATCAAGAAGAATAGTAGCTTGTGGTCGATTTAAATAATTTATTTTCACAATATCGTGTAAGTGATTATCATTTAGGAAACCATATAAATATATGCAATGAAGATAAGAACTACGGAACACGCAACTTAAAATCTCAACAAGACTGAATAATAAATTCAACAAAGGCAGGTCATTATTTTCGAAAGTTTGAACAAAGAAAATTCCACAATACTTGCGATAAATTTATAAAACATAAATTTGTTTATGCAAGCAGCAGGTCAATAATAAGATTATTTATATCTATATGTAGAGTTAATTAACATCAACATATGTTTATTTATATCCAAATCAACCTCTGCCGTTAAAAATTAAATAAAACTAATGGTATTGTCAACATCCTGACATATAACATGTTAATAAACGATACATACAATCGAAATTTAACATTTATTTGTTCACTTGATATCCATTTACAGATATATTGCAAATCTAAAATAATAATTTCGCTTGAAGAAATAATGCACGCTTCCTATAATTTAAAAAACGTAGAATGAGTACTGCATTTGTCAAATCGTGTTAGGAATGTTTCTTTTATAAAGAATAAGGAAATAAAAAATATTCATTTGGAAAACTGAAAAAAATATACGCAGAGACATTATGTGAAAATTGACTGTCATTTAAAACAAAAGAGGTATACTTATTTAAAAAGTTACATACCACTGGAAAATTTACTTTGAAAAATAAGAAGGAAGTCATTCAGATATAAGTAGAAATGAATAAACAGCCATAGAAAACAACGTTGATGGCATTCTTGTAGTTGATGAAATAGTGTCCACGCAAATAATCAGAAAAATAAATTATGAACCATTTGTCTAATTTGTTTTAATACCTACTGATTAATAGAAATAAAAGTCTAAATGCTTCCAGCCAATGCATTACCACAAAGTGTGAAGTATGGTTGCTTTTGGATGGAAGGTGATAAATCAAGAGAATGTGTAAGTGGCATATTTAAACTACTCTTTTTGTATTTGGCGCAATAGCGTCTGTGATTGTAAAAGGAAGCACTCCAACGATAACGTCGACCACATCCAGAGCATAAATATTTACCCTCTGTCCGATGTTTACCATCAAAATGCCGCTTCAACGACACTTTCGACTTGAAATATTTGCTACATTCGATGCATTTGTACGAGCTCTCTTTGTTCAATTTGCATTGGTCGGCAATGCCGTTGGATAAATTATTTTCCTTCATTCTGTTAAGATCAGTTTTGAGCATTTTATTTCGGATAAATCTTTCCAAACCTTCTGAATTTGGTGCTGAAGTGACTCGAGGAGACTCCTGAATAGCACTCATCTTTGCTGATTCATGAGGAGACATGGAATTTATAGACGCTAACAACTGAATAGCAGAAAAAGGCGTTTGAACTGAATTCGGGCTTGTATTGTGGATACAATTATTAACGTCGCCGTTGTTTGTCTCATATTGCGTAGTTGTATTAATCTTTGGTACGGCCAGTGATGCATGTAGACTTCCAAATGTAGGCTGTATCGACGAAACTGTGGCTTGTGTTGTTGACGCCGAATTAAGATGATGGAAGTTGGCATGCTCTATACAATTAAATAACATCTGTTGATTGTGTTGTGCAACGATATCCGGAGTTGTTTGGACTTGATTAGAATTAGATGATGGGCCTGGTAACTCTGGCCGACATAGACATGCCATTAGGTTCGCCGTAATCATGCCAAGATTTAGACGTTGCCTTAACACTTCCCAGAAAATAGCTGCTGAATCCTGATTATTAGGGACTGCACTAGTATTAAGCTCCTTATTTACATCTGGCTCAGAAGCACGTATATTCGCAAGTTCATATCCACCATTAGTGTTAGAGATTTTTTTATTTAAAGCAGCATTTTGATTATTAATATCGATACCAGTTAACATTGTGTCCGATAAGGAGTTACCGGGTACAATGAGTGAGGTATTGTCTAGCTGACCTGCTATTTCTTCACATAATGGTCGTCTTTTACATTTCCGTTCGTGTTTGTAATAAAATTTTGGCTTTGTATACATGTTGCCACACCATGGACACTTGTATCTTGGAGGAAAATGGATGTGCATATGCTTATCCAGTAAAGATTTCCTCATGAACGATTTCAAACAATTAGGACAGGCAAAAGGTTTGTCACTTTTATAAGCTGCAGAATTAGGTGAAAGAGTATAAGTTTCATGCTTCTGACAATTTACAGATTCATCGTCCACAACAATACAGTCTTCATTTCTTTCGTAAACATTATTAGGACTTCTTCCTTTCTGTGGACTATAGACGCCATCTGTGCATAAACATTCATCAGATACTTTATTATTTCCAACACAATAATCGTCTTTTGTAATACTTTTTTTGACCATGCTTTTGTCGAAATACTCTAAATTTGTTCCTTGAAGATCATTTGCTGCACTGGGGCACTCAATAAAATGTCGGAGAAAGTTCGGCATTCGATCGAACGAATTATTACAGATACATGAAAATTCACCTATTAGATCATGTTTAGAGTCAAAATGTTCCAAGAGTTCTTCTTCTCTACAGGCTATATATTTGCACTCAGGACAAATATAATCAGAATTATTGGAGACTCTCTTACTCATTAAACAATTCTGAGAGAAAGGGATTTCAATGGAGTCACGTAAAACACTATCAGATTTGTTGATTGAACAAGAACAATTCGAAATTCTTCTCAACAGGTATGATAAAAAGTCACCATGTGTCATTGAATCACAATGAAACCTATCTTTGAGGTTAATAAGTTCAATGTAAGTTCTGTTGTCTAATTTAATTTCCATTGTAAAGAAATCAAAGGAGTATCATACGATAAATGAATTCAATAAGAAGTATTCCTGAAAATAATATTAAGATTAATGTTTTCACAAAGTCAAAAGTGTAAACTATATGTTTTGCAGTAAACAAATAATTAAATGACAAGTTCCAGGACGAATCTGATATGCAGAAATTAGTAAACAAACTCGTTTCGACAGTATAATATTGTGAGTATGGCTACTAAACGTTAAAAGAGAGAAACATAATTCTGAATAATTCCGCAAATGTAACTTCTACTTCGTAATTATTTGTTTACAGCAAACACTTGGCGGAATTATTATACACAGTAAACATTTCTTAGTACTATGTAGATTAGTAAACACAACTTTAAACACTAGTCTGAATGAGGTCAATAGAACAAATAATAATATTTAAGCCCTGCGAAGAATCCTGAAACTATTTTCTATCACGTACGCTATCATGATGTGGTGCGTTTGTGAGGATCGAAGTGTGGATGATTCTGGAGGCCTCTTTTATTAAATGTTGCTTAGCGTTTCAATTTCGAGCGAAGTAACTTCCAACTATTATGTAGAAATGAGTGTTCTGACTACCGTTGTTTTATTTATGCATATCACTTGATTGCTTAACATTGCAAATTTTGAATGATAAATTTGTAATCATTCAGTTGTCTATTTGTAGTTTATCGGATACTAAATTTACTCTCATGAGAAGGCGCTCTATCATTGGGGTTAATATTGTGGAGCTCCATCATGGTCCAATGACTTTCGACGTGATACTTAAAATCAAACCCTGAAATACACTAAAATCCTCGTTCCCTACCATTACATGCAGAGCCTTACAAAAGCCAAAAGTAACTAATATTTCACTGCCATAAAACGAAAGTCGTTCATGGACACATTTGGACTGTAAAAGAACACTAGGTTGCCCATTCCTAGTGAGGACGGTTTGTATTCATAGATTCCCTTCTCTTAGATAGTCTGCCAACCTAGGCTGATGAGCCGTATCACAGTTACACCAAACTCACGGTTTCACATGAAACGGGATGATGTCTCTGTTTCCCAATAGACTTTGAAAATTTTCTACTACCATTCCCGGACTGAACAGATTTTTCCCGCCTGTCTTCAAGTCGGAATTTCTAGGGCCGCAGGACATCTCTGTCCGTTAATCTCATTTGAAAATATGTTGATTGACCATTATGAAGATGCTTTATACCATAGAAAGGTTATCATTTTCTAAAACATCTACTATTTGAGGTTCAGTAAATAGTGTCTGCCGCGCTTGTCGAAAATCTAACAAGTGTGAGCGGTTTGTTTTTTATTATTTCTTTCATCTGAAAATGACATCCGCCACACATGTCAGCCTATGTTTGCACCCTTGTAATCTCTATAGATCTCCACCCGTTTTATCCCAAAGATTAAGTAATTTATCTTTTTATAAGTTTTCAGGAATTGTTATGAACTGCAAGTCTCAAACAAAAACGTCATTCAACTGCGCGCATTTCTTTGGTCAAATGAACTAGACATGTGACTTCCAGTTGTAGATACCATTTACATTTCTGTTTATTCTGCAGGTTTCATAATCATTCAAATATAAATGCCCATCGCGAATCCCAAATTTTAGCAAACTTCTTCATAAAACCGTCTGACATCTATATTGTTGGTGGTGACTTTAACCTCCATATCACAGACCTTTGTGATCTATCCCCACACAATACCTGCAGTTGTAGTGATTTTAATAAAATATGCTACATAAATTCATGCAATTTCCTATGAGTTTGCAATCAAGTTGATTGGTTCCTCTCCAACGAAGAGGTGATCAACGTTCAGCTATGAAAGATTTGCGGTTACTTCGATCAACGTAGAGTATCCTGCCTATGTGCAGATATGTTAACTGACCACGTACATTCCACAATAAGTCTCAAAATGTACGAGAAAATATCACTATCAGTCATTGAAGCTCCATTAGAACTATTTTTGCGATTACTAAAGTCACTATATGTTCTAGTGTCCAATTTAATTTCTATAGTAGTATAAAACAACGATAAAGAATCATAGGATAAAATACTTTAAGGCAAGATGAGAAGTAGCCCAGTAAAATAAATTCAAAACATCGAAAAATAATTTTAGGCAAATAGAGACAGATCGTCAGATAAATTGAGATGGTTGGAAACTCATTGCATTATGTAACTAAATTAGATTAACCAGATGGATTATTTAATCAATTTAAATTAAATCACAAATGAACGTCATGTATGTGACACCTGTAGAAAAATAATTAGGCCCATATTTACTGACGCCTTCTCGAATGGTAGAAAACGTGGTTTGGAACAATCTGATACATCGGAGCAGTTAAGATATTTTCCCACGGAGTTACTCCTACTTTATCTGCTTTAAGGCATATTACCTTATTAGATAACAAATTTGATCTCAGTCCTTTCAATTTATAATTCGACTTACATTTATCCTCCCTATTTTCTAATATCAATTTTTCTAATTCCAATTCAAATTTAGTTTCATCTGTCTGGGAGGAATTGTGTGACCTTAACTGTCTCCGTAATAATTTCGTTCTTAGGTATGAATTCTGTAGAAACAGTCGTGTTCAGTCCCAGGTTAAGCATTCCTTTCCATTATCCTGAAGATTCATAGACGATAAATCATAACCTGTTCAGATGCAGCAAAATCGTTTGGAATATTTCTCGAAAAGCCTTTATTCTCAAGTTTGGTTTTTTATCCTGTCTCTCTCTAACCTATTGACTTCTTTATTCCTGGCCTTCTCAATTAACCCTTCCATGTAATTAAAGTCCATTGTATGTAATAACAAGGACAACAAAGCTTTTTTTCTAATTAGTTCATATTTTCTTTTATCTTGTTTTTAATCAATAATTTCGCATTTTGCTTGTGCGAGACAATTGATAGCACTCGTAGGTCGGTAAAATCTTGAATCCTTTACATTTCCAGGTGCACAGTTGGTGTTTTCATTGTTTGATGGGTCCTCACTTGTCCTTTCACTTTGAAGCCACCCGTGAGATGCTCGTCTGAAAATGACGAAGATTAGCTTGCATCTCATTTCCTGTGATTAGCATGAATGATGTTGAAGCCTTCGGAAGAAAGATACAAATCCGCACTCAGCCTGAACGAACACAAAACAGATGCAATGCACCAACCCGCGAGTGCAAATATGTCAGTTAAACTGTTCGAAAACACATGGGCCAAATATTAGAAAAAGATATACATAGGAAAGATATTTATTCGGATATCTTCCTGAATTACTGCTCTACTCACCGTATTGGAATGAAAATAGGCAATGTAAAATCCAGGATAATGAGAAGTCTTAAAATAGTATATTTTAAAAACGATATTAATATAATTCATTAGGATAAATGGGTATCCGGGAAATTATTTGATAAAATCATAAACGAGACGCTATGTGGATTTAATTGGAAAGTAGATCAGGTAAATCAGTATAGAGATTTAGAAAAGCAAAATGAAGATAAGCACAGAACTCTGGTTCTACTAGATTCCAGAGTAACTAGAAAAATTAGGATATTGGCAACGAAATGCAAAATAATAACTGTACTAAAAAATAATTAATATAGGCAATAAGCTACCGAATCAGGAAGGAAAAATAGAACCCCTCAACACATTAGCACTTTATGTGATACCTTGTAAAGATTGTGAAGTCAGGTATATAGGCGATACCATGTGTCTAATAAAGGTACCCAGAGCAGAGAAAAAAAATACATGTAAAAATGAACATATTCATATATCAGATCTAGCCAGGCAGGTCATTAGATAAACTGAGATTTCTGTAAACAAATTGCTTTATGTAACCAAAATAGACTAACCACATTGATTAGGGAAGCAATTGAAATAAAATCAGGAATGGACGCCATGAATGTGACATCGGTCGAAAAATCATTAGGCCCCACCTATAATATAGCCTTCTCCAATAACACGAAAAGCGGAGTGGAGGAATCAGAATTATAACTAAATCCAAATAAGAGGCCGCGATCTGTCTGAGTTTGTATTTGTCCCAATGTAAATGCGGTTCTATCACATCTCTGTTTACTGGCTAATTGTGATCAATTGGATCTTTGTGAAACTGTCTGTGCAAAGCTACTGCCCGCGTACGAAAAACGCGGCATTGGAGAATCTTAAATATTTGTGTCCTCTACCTACTTTATGTTCAGAAATGAATTTTATAAACAAGTTAATGGTGTCCCTATAAGGCAACCATTATCATTCCCGGTTGCTAATAATATTCGAACAAAACGGCTATCCATTAAGTATAATAGATAGATTATTAAATGAAATGTTGCTGAGATTTAATGGTAATATAATAAACAAAGCAAAGAAGGAAACAGAACTGGATAAGCACAAAATTGTGGCATTACCTGATTCAAAATTGCGCAGAGAAATTAAAATAATAGCAGCTAAAAACAATATTAAAACAGTTTTGAGACAATCGCTTAAAATGGGCAATTAACTACCTAAAAAAAGAAGAAGTAGAACCTCTCGAAATATCAAGGGTATATGTGAAAACTTGCAAAGATTGCAATCTCAGGGATATAGGCGAAACCATGTGACCAATAAAGATTAGTAGAGGGGAAAAAAAGACGACCTGCAAATATGGATACATTCAAAGATCAGACCTAGCTAGGCATTCGAAGGAAACGGGTCAAGAAATAGACTGGGATTGACGCAAATACGTCGCGTTATGCAACCGCAACAGATAAACTAGAGTAATTAGAGAGTCAATTGAAATAAATCCAGGGAAGGATATAATGAATGTAATATCGGTAGAAAAATCATTAGGCCCAATATTAAATGAAGCATTTTCTTGGGTCACAAAGCGAGAGGCAGTGGAACCTGAATTAAGTGGGAACCTAAGTAAGAAACCACGCTTATAGAAAACTGATTGTGAATGATCTATAACAATATTAATTCCTATATCCTTATCTTTCTCAAAAATGTTCCAGAAGATGGAATTTAGAATTCGTATTGTTTAGGACATAGGACATTAGACTAGAGACATTTGACTCACATTCCTCGATAGTCAGTTTGCCGTCGTAATCTCATGATGATCATGGAAGGTCGTCTCCCGCATTGCGCTGCGGCTGGCGGTTGTTATTTTATGTTGTTCGAAGACTTGTCAAATACAATGGGATTGGTGTTTACTTGAAGCTCGCAGACGTGATTGTAAGAATTATTACCACCCTCCGCGCAATCAAGTATTGTTAAATTGTTTTGCCTATATATGTATATGTGACGAAAGCTACAAACATTTAATGTTCGTGACTGCATAAAAATTGTGCAGCCGACATTTCCAGTCAAGTTCAATGTAAGCGAGACTGCTAGTGATTAGTGCTGCATATCTCAATTTGATTTCCATATATATTCAATGCGGTTTGATCCTCGATAGTCAGTTTGCCGTTGTACTCTCCAGATGATCATGGAAGGTAGAAAAGCATCAGTACGTTGCGCTGGCAGTGGTTTTGCTATGTTGTTCTACGACTGGTTAAATACAATGGGATTGGTGTTCACTTGAAGCTTGTAGACTTGATTTTAAGAATTGTAACCGCCCTCCGCGCAATCAATTATTGTTAAATTGTTTTGCCTATATATGTATATGTGGCGAAAGTTGCAAACAGTTAATGTTCGTGACTGCATATTTATACATATTTATATGTATTTTATATATTTATATAAGGTGTGACAATCGTAATAATTGAATAATATGTGGTCCTAGACAAGATATTCATGGTCAACAGCTAACAAGTGTCTTTTGAAAAGTTACTCAAAATGTGGAATATCCGTAGATAAATTTATTCTATATACATTATATATATATATATATATATATATATATATATATATATAAATGTATTACGACATTATATTTTAATATATATGTATTTAGGTATAATGATTTATTTTAGTTATATGAGTATATATTCTTATGTAATTATTTCTAGGAGATAGTTAACTTCGCAGTTTGCCTACTTTTAATTTTGAAGACCATTAGATTGTCCATACTATCTCTTCCGTACTCTCTTTAACTTTGTCCTGGGCCCCGCTCTGACATTCACTCTCTTTCCATCTAGACAACTTGTTGTACCATATTTGAACTAATTTGTTATTAGGTGCGCAATATCACATAAACAATTGTATACATTATATTTCCCGGCTTAAAATAAAACAAAATATTTGACATTCAAGTTTTTTTTAGATTTTTTAACTTTCATTCCCGTGACATAGTAACAATACAGGTATAACAAAAATTGTTCAATACTTTCTCTCTCCCCTATAATATTCTGCACACGAGATGAGATTAAGTATACGAGGAATTTGAGATAGCTGCAATTATACTGAGGTAAAGATAAATAAATAAATAAATAAATTTAAAAAAATATATATATATATATATATATATATATATATATATATGTAGATTTAGTTACTGAGTGAGGGTTTTCATGTGCGCTAGACATATGCATATATTGAATTTAGTTATTGAGATAAATTCTATGATTAAAACCCTTGGTGAATCAAAAAAATATAGAAATAGAACGGTTTGGGAACAAGGTTACAAAATTGCTTAAATCTGCTATTGTGAGTATTGTGCTATGATTATTTGCCTCAGGATGGTGCCGGATATTACGTATCGAATTGTCGCCAGTAAAAAAATGTGATAGAACCCCATTTCCATTGGTTAGTATGAACGATGTTGAAGCCTTCGGAAGAAAAGGAAGAATACAAACCCAAGACAAAAAGGAAATTGTGGTCAATCGGATCTTTGTGAAATTGTTTGTGCAAAGCTAGAACCCGCGTACGCAAAACGTGGCATTAGAAAATGAGGCTGGCACTCCGCAATCAAATTTCAAAAAATATTTATATTTATTGTATTGGCGAGATTCACCGTGGATGAAATTATTTCTGTCGAGGTCAATTAATTTGTTGGAGATTAATTCCGCATATAAAAATAAATCAACTTTTATTTTTGGACATTTGTCGTTATCGCTCTTTTCATTAAACAATGTTTTGTTATCAATTTTGACCGCAATTATGACAATATTTAAATTTATATATAACATTTAAATATTGTTTGTGGCGGAAAACTAATAAATATGCAATTGTATATTCGGTGTTATGCACCTAGTAACAAATTAATTGAAATATGACCGAAAAGATAAACTAAAGATAGCATGAACGGAAAGAATAATCTCGTGCATATTCGCTACGTTCTTACTGACGGTTCATCAGTTTGGTTTATCATTCTGGTCATATACCAAATAATTTGTTACTAGATGCCGTTCACCTAATACACAATTTGATATTGATTAGTTATCCACCACAAACAGTATCTTACTGTTATATTTCAAGGATAGCGTGTGTGGATTTGCTAGATGAACACGTGTTCTTACTTTTGGTCAACTTTGGCATACATTGAAACCCATTGTGTTGGTAGCATGTACAGTCTCGGCAAATATAGTTTTGGTACCATGTTCTGTTTCAGCTAGTTTAATGTTTCTATCGAATACTGACTCAATGGCCATAGTGTTGGTACCATTTACATGCTTGGTATATATTATATATAGTGAGTTGGCTTAGAAGTTGCATTCTCGATGACTTTATATGAAGTTTGCTTCACTACTGCAGGTTTACAAATACTCATAGTAAACTTTACAATAATATTTTCCCACATTCCTCACCAAACTATATATTTGGTAGAGAGTGTTATACAGGATCCTACTGATGAGTCGTCACTAATAACGAAAAAAATGTGCACGAAATTTATTCACCGTACGTGCAGTCTTTGATTTTTAGTCGTTGTCAAATTTGAACTAATTGGATACTAGGTGCGCAACACCTAATACAAAATAGAATAAATACTATTTCTCTATCAGAAGCAGTATCCAACATTGAAAACAGTCACGTGATTCGAGTCCATGATGCTTGTAAATTGGACTTTCACCCCGAGAATGTGTCCTAAATCTGCTCAAATTTTCGACTTTGTGTTTCACGAAACACATTTCTCGTTTTTGGTTACATAATTCACTCTTCAAGATCGAGGGAAATTTTCAGATGAGTTAAAGCTTCTGCTCAAGGTGAGAATCTGTATGTACTGAATTTACATATGGTTCAAGCTTGCGATAAATCTTATATAATACTCTGAGCTGATTTGAGGACTGCAGTTCCTAAAGAATCATAGATATCCAGGGTCGTTCTTAATCGGGCGAGCAAATCTGGAGAAAATAAACTACGATAGCGGAGGAACGATCACCAACTTTAGCATAACTAAATTCCTCAGCACATTCTCTTAAGCTAAATTTCTCAAGTCCTGCTGTCAATTGGTCTTTATCCCAGACTTGTCGCTGTTATCTATCAAATTAAAATAATATTTATCTTAATATATTTATTACAACAAAATGCGAATGCACACCGTCTCAATGATCGCCGCTGCTCAAATTTCCCGAAGTGAAAACGAAAACATAATGACCAAGCTTCTACCTGATGCAAATTCTGGATTCCTCCCGTACAAACAGGAAGAATAATAATTTGTGGTCAATTTCAATAATTTATTGTCAAAATATCGCGAAGGTGATTATCTTTTAGGAAACCGTATAAATCTATGAAAGGAAAATAAGAATTACGTACCACGCAACGCAAAATCTCAAAAAGACCGAATAATAAATTCAACAAAGGCATGTCATTTTTTTCGAAAATTTGAACGAAGAAAATTCCAAAATAATAATATAATAATAATAATATTAAATGACCAAAAATAAGATGATTGTTTTACATGTAAAGTTAACTAACATCCGGATAAGTCAATTTGCCTCCACAAACAACTCTGCCGCTAATTTTATTCTCGACATCGTTACATGCCACATGTTAATAAACGAAGCATACAATCCAAATTGTACATTTATTCGTTCACTTTACATCTTTTTACACATATATTGTAAATCTAAATTCGTGAAATAATGCACGCTTCCTATAATTTAAAGAAACATAGCATGGGTCCTGCATTTGTCAAATCGTGTTGGGAATGATTGGTTGAAATGGAATAACGCATTATAAAATACTCTTTTGGAAAACTGAAAAAATATAAGAATACACATTATGTAAAAATTGACTGACATTAAACATAAAAGAGGTACACATATTTAAAAATTACATACTAGTGAAATGGTTTTGAACTCAATATTTTGCGGTGTGTAAGCATTCAGGTTATCAATGCTATTGTGATCAGTGTTGTGTTGCCTGATGATGGTGCTGGAAAGTAGGCA
Source organism: Eudiplozoon nipponicum (assembly GCA_029291075.1). NCBI lineage: Eukaryota > Metazoa > Platyhelminthes > Monogenea > Mazocraeidea > Diplozoidae > Eudiplozoon > Eudiplozoon nipponicum. Next base: position 70,134 of record JAQBSW010000024.1, on the reverse strand, counting down.
CCGAAACGTCGCCAGTAAACAAAGATGTGATAGAACCGCATTTCCAATTGAAGTAAAAATGAGTCAACCCGATCAAAGACAAAACAAAATTGGAAATAGTGACAAATCGGATCTTTGTGTAACTGCCCGTGTACAGCTATTACCCGCGTACGCAAAACGCGGCATTGATAATAGTGAAATGGTTTTTTGAAAAATGTATATAGAAAAATAAGAAGAAAATCATTCAGATATAAGTAGAAAAGAAGAACCAGCCATAGAAAACAACGTGGATGGAATTCTGGAAGTTGATGAAATAATGTCTACGCAGAAAATCACATAAATAATTTATGAGCCACATGACTGATTTGTTTCCTTACTTTCTGAATAATTGAAATAAAGATCAAAATGCTTGCTTACCACAAAATGGTTATTTTGGTAGCAATTGGCTGGAAGGTGATTATACAAGGAATTGTGTAAGTGGCATATTTAAAATATCCTCTTTAGATTTGGCGCATTTGCGCTTGTGATGGTAATAGGAAACACTCCAACGGTAACGTCGACCACATCCAGAGCATAGATATTTACCCTCTGTCCGATGTATACCATCAAAATGACGTTTCAACGATTCTTTAGATCTAAAATATTTGCTATATTCGATGCATTTGTAGGAGCTATCTTCGTTGATTTTTCATTGGTCAGCAGTGACATTGTAGAAAATATTTGCCATCATCCTGTCCAGATAGGCTTAACGCATTTTAATTTAGCTAAATGGGTCCAAACATATTGCATTTGGTGGTAAAATGATTCGAGGAGACTCCTGAATAGCACTCATCATTGCTGATTGATCAGGAGCCATGAAATTTGGAGACCCTGACAAATCAGGAGCAGAAACCGGTGCTTGAACTGAATTTGTGCTTCTATTGAGTATAAAGTTATTAACGCCGCCTTTGGCTATCTCATTTGGCATACTTGTAATAAATTGTAATACGGCCAGGGAGGCATGCCATTAGGTTCGCCGTAATCATGCCAAGATTTAGACGTTGCCCTAACTCTTCCCAGAAAATAGCTGCTGAATCCTGATTATTAGGGACTGCACTAGTATTAAGCTCGTTATTTATATCTGGCTCAGAAGCACATATATTCGCAAGTTCATATCCACCATTAGTGTTAGAGATTTTTGTATTTAAAGCAGCATTTTGATTATTAATATCGATACCAGTTAACATTGTGTCCGATAAGGAGTTACCGGGTACAATGAGTGAGGTATTGTCTAGCTGACCTGCTATTTCTTCACATAATGGTCGTTTTTTACACTTCCGTTCGTGTTTGTAATAAAATTGTGGCTTTGTATACATGTTGCCCCACCATGGACACTTGTATCTTGGAGGAAAATGGATGTGCATATGCTTATCCAGTAACGATTTCCTCATGAACGATTTCAAATTCGGCATTCGATCGAACGAATTATTACAGCTACATGAAAATTCACCTATTAGATCATGTTTAGAGTGAAAATGTTCCGAGAGTTCTTCTACTCTACAGACTCTATATTTGCATTCAGAACAAATATAATCAAAATTATTCGAAATACTCTTACTCATTAAACAATTTTGAGAGAAAGGTATTTCAATGGAGTCACGTAAAACACTATTAGATATGTTCACTGAAAAAGTACAATTTGAAATTCTTCTCATCATGTATGATAAAAAAATCACCATGTGTCATTGAATGACAATGAAGCCTATCTTTGAGGTTAATAAGTTCAATGTAAGTTCTGTTGTTCAATTTAATGTCCATTGTATAGTAATCAAAGGAGTATCATACGATAAACGAAGTCAATGACAAGTATTTCTGAATATAATATTAAGATTAATGTTTTCACAGATTTTTTTCTTGAGCAAAATCGAAGTAAGTAAAGTCTAAAGTGCAAACTATATGTTTTGCAGTAAACAAATAATTAAATGACAAGTTCCAGGACGAATCTGATATGCAGAAATTAGTACACAAACTCGTTTCGACAGCTTAATATTATGAATATGGCTACCAAAAGTTAAAAGTGGGAATCAAAGTTCTGAATAATTCCGCAATGGTAACTTCTACTTCGTAATTATTTGTTTAAAGCAAACACTTGGCGGACTTATTATACATAGTAAACATTTCATAGTACTATGTAGATTAGTAAATCTTTAAACACTAGTCTGAATGAGATTAATTTTACAAATAATATGACTTAAGCTCTGCGAAGTCCTGAAAATATGCTCTATCACGAACGATATCATGACGTGGTGCGTTTCTAAGGATCGAAGTGTGAATGATTGCTGTATGCCTCTTCTATTAAATATAGCTTAGCGATTCAATTTCCAGCGACATAACTTCCAACTATTATGTTCCAATGAGTGTTCTGACTACGTTGTTTCATTTATGCATATCACCACCTGCGCAATAATTTATTGTAGAATGGTATCGCGTATATATTTATATGTGGCGAGAGCTGCAAGCAGTTAAAGTTCGTGACTGCATAGAAATTGTGCAGTCGACATTTAAAATCATGTTCAATGTATGGGAGACTGCTAGATGTGAGAGCCGCATATCTAAATTTGATTTCCATATATAAATTCAATGCGGTTTCATCCTCGATAATCAGTTTGCCGTCGTGCTCCGATGATGATCATGGAAGGTGGAAACGCGTCAGTGCGTTGCGGCTGGCGGTAGATTTTTTATGTTGTTCTACGACAGGTTAAATACAATGGGATTGATTTTTACTTCAAGCTCGCAAACTTGATTTGAAGAATTGTTACCACCACCCGCGCAATCATTAATTGTTAAATTGTATTGCTTACATATTGTGATGTCATCTTTATACACCCTAGCAAATCGACAGTCATCAAGAACTTTTTGAAATTTTGTTGCGGTGTGTACAATTCGATTAATTCAATGCCGCGTTTTGCGTACGCGGGTAATAGTTGTACACGGCCAGTTACACAAAAATCCGATTCTTGACACTTTCCGATTTTGTTTTGTCTTTGATCGGGTTGAATTCTTCTTTTTTCAACTGAAAATGCGGTTCTATCACATCTTTGTTTAACTGCCCGTGTACAACTATTACCCGCGTACGCAAAACGCGGTACTGAATTAGTAATCAAGAACGTTCTTAGCTAAACGCTGGAACGTCAGACTTTCATTTCTTATCTCAAAAGGCACGCATAAGAATTCATGTGATCCACCTCGAAGAAGTCGCACTGTGATGAGTGGTGTAGAATCTGTTTGCCTAGGTACTTGATGGTACGCTTGATCTAACGTACTGTAATCCTCCTACCCCATTATAACACGAAGCAAAGTACTCTGGTTTGTTACAGGATTCAATTCACCTTTCGTTTCCGAGTTCAACAGTGGATAATTATCACAAAGCCAACATTGTCCAGGTTCAGGTTTTGGAACTACAATTATTGGAGAAGGATAGTTGGTATTTGGACACCTACGAATTCCTTCTTCTATTACTATCTAGGAAGGGAAACACTGATCACAAACCATCCTCTCTAGGAATGGGCGACGTAGTGTTCTTTTACAGTCCACATATAACGATAAGCAATACAAATTAAAATATTCGCTTTTGATGCTCTCTCAACGATTCGATTCCACGATGCTCGGAAATTGGCCTCTGACTCCAACAATGTGTCCTAACTCTGCTTGAATTTTTGACCTTGTGTTTCGCCAATCACATATCTGGTTGTATGTCACTAAATTCACTCACCAAGATCAAGAGTATTTTTCAGTTGGAGTTTGTGCTCAAGGTGCGAATCTGAATTTACCGCAGCCGAAGGGAGAATTTCGCCTGCTAAAGGAAACTTTGGCCGCTGACATCTAGGCAAATAATGCTCATCAGCCTGGGTTGGCATACTATCTAGGAGAGGGAAAACTCTGAGTACAAACTATCCTGACTAGGAATGGGCGTCCTAGTGTTCTTTTACAGTCCACATATAACCATAAGCAATACAAATTAAAATATTCGCTTTTTATGGTTATATGGCAGTGAAACATTAGTCAAATTTGGCTTTTGTATGGCTGCGCATAATGATGATGATGTTGATGATGGTGATGATGTTGATGATGATGATGATGATGATGATGATGATGCATACACATATGGATCAAGCTTGCGGTATACATTATGTATTACCCTGAGCTTCTTTGACCAATGTAGTTCCTAACGTATGATATACATCCAGAGCGGTTCTTAATTCTGGAGAACATATAGTGCAATATCGGAGAAATGATCAAATTTAGCACTAAAAAATTACTCAACACTTTCCCTTAAACTAAATTTCTCAAGTCCTTTTGTCAATTTTTCTTTATCCTCAAACTTGTTGCTGTTATCCATCAAATTAAAAAAAGATTTATTACAATACTAGCTGACCCGTCACGCACTGCTGTGACCTCACAATAATTCACATTTGTAGAGATGAATTTTGATAAATTTGCAAAACATGGCGTCAGTTTTTTAGGGCATAACTACTGCTTGTTTACATATAACACCCAGTTTTCATTTTATCATTTTCTTTCGATAATGATTGGGAAAATGTCATGTTTACATAAGAGGTTAAGGTAACAAAAGTTCTTGCGCATTGGGGTTCAAGTGGCAAAATCTCATCTTACACACAACCAATCTGAATCATATATAGATTGTGACCTTCCCAGGAAGTGGTAGAAATAGTGTAGCGAAATTGGTGCGAATCGGTGGAGCCGTTCTCATTTTTTGCGGACATGCATACATACATACAATTATTTTTATATAGAGAGATAAAATCGATTTAAAATAAACATAACATATTAATATATACAAAAATGTAACACGCTCTGGAGCTATAGTAATTATTTTTTCATAAAATGGGACAGAGTGTACAGATTTGATCAAAACGTTAGAAACAACTTTAGGCTTGCATAATTCAAAAAATAGAAAAGGTGCTTCCGATATTGCAGACAAACGAACTAGCACTTTTTAATGAAATCAGTTTTCTTACTTAAGTAATATTTTGACAAACCTTAAATATTATATATACATATACATATATATTCGGTATCAAGTGTCAAAAAATCATTTTGCATACAACCAATCTGAATCATTTATAGCTGGTGACATTCCTAGGAAGTGGTAGAATTGGTGTAGCGAAACTGTTACGAATCGGTGGGGCCGTTTCCCTTTTATTTGCGGACATATATTTAGACAACCATTCATATATATATATATATATATATATATATATATATATATATATATATATATATATATATATATATATATATATATATTAATAGATAGAAGATACAAATTTATTAGAACAATGTCCGTATTCTCATTGTCTCACTGATCGCAACCGCTTAAATTTCCCGCAGTGAAAACCTTTAAAACAGAATGTTCAAGCTGTTACCTTAAAGGAATTTCAGAAACTTGCCGTTAAATAAAGACAAATAAAAAATTTTGGTCAATTTCAGTATTTATTAATATAAGGTGTTACAAACCTAGTGCTTACTGGCGACTCATCTGTAGGAGCCGGTATTACGCCTTATATTTTTTGAAATTTTGTTGCGGTGTGTACACTTCAATCAATTCAATGCCGCGTTTCGCGTACGAGGGTAATAGTTGTGCACGGGCAGTTACACAAAGATCCGATTCTTCACACTTTCCGATTTTGTTTTGTCTTTGATCGGGTTGACTTATTCTTTGTTCAACAGGAAATGCTTTGTTTACTGGCGACGTTTCGGTGCCTACTTTCCAGCACCATCCTCAGGCAACACAGTACAAACTTCACAATAGCAGATTTAAGCAAATGTGGTAACCTCGTTCCAAAACCATTCTATTTATATATAATTGACTCAACACTAATTTTAATCATAGAATTTGTCTCAGTAATTAAACTCAATATATAACTATTTATAATTAGCAGACCAATCATTACCTCACCTATCTCAAATTCCCGGTATATGTAATCTCATCTCGTATGCGGAATATTGTAAGGGAGAGAGACAGTATCGAACCTTTTGTTATATGTTATAATTGTATTGCTACTATGTCACGGTAATCAAAATTCAAAAATGATAAAAAACTATAACCTTGAATGTCATATATTGTATTTTATATAAAGCCGGGAACTCTAATGTATACAATGGTGTATGAGGTATTGCGCACATAGCAACAAATTAGTTCAAATATGGAGCAGCAAGTTACGTAGATGGATAGAGAGTGAATGTCATAGCGACGCTTAGGTGAAAGATTAAAGAGAGAAAGATAGAGATAGTACGGACAACTAACGTTTTTCAAAAAACTAATCGTAAGCACAATGCGAAGTTAATCAACTCATAGAAATAATTGCATAAGAATATTTGCTCATATGACTAAAATAATTCATTTTATCTATATCTAAATATAATATCGTAACACCTTTATATATATATATATATATATATATATATATATATATACTATATATATTTAGAAGAAAGGACCATTGTTAATTTTTAAACATGAATATTTTCTATTCTTATTATATATTTATTACGTTAGTCACACCTTATATCAACTTTATATATATATATATATATATATATATATATATATATATATATATATATATATGATAGAAGGACCATTGTTAATTGTTAAACATGAATATTTTCTATTCTTATTATATATTTATTACGTTAGTCACACCTTATATCAATATATAAAATACATGTCAATATGTATAATATATATATATATATATATATATATATATATATATATATATATCCATATATATATATATATATATATATATTTATATATACGTTTGCATATTTATAATAAATTATTATTTTTCTCTTTTCTTGCTCTTTTTTGACCAATTAATCAAATTGTATATTTATTAATTCACACCTTATATAAATATATAAAATACATATAAATATGTATAAAAACATATATATAATATAAACAACAGTGTGAGTTAAATGTCTTGTATATATAATTATATATATGTATATATATATTTTTTTTTAATTTTTATTATTTTTTTTAACCATCTTAAATAAATATTTAATTTTAATGGTAATGTATAAAATGATTAATGTCCGTTTATATATATATATATATATAATAAACCTATTTATCTACCGATAGGCCTACCTATATATCCGTCTATCTATCACATTTTGAATTTCTCTTAAATGGATACATTATAGCTGTTAATAATGAATATCTTCTCTAGGGCTAACGTATTATTCATTTATTAATATATTCCTACCTTACATAAATATATAAAATATAAGCAACAGTCTCTTATCTAATGTCCTATCTACTAACCCTTGCTAAATCTGTATACCCTCTTCTGGAACATTATTATTGAGAAAGATAAGTATATAGGAATTGATATTGGTACAGTTCATTCGCAATCAGTTCTCTATAATCGAGGTTTTTTTTACTAGGTTCCCACTTAATTCAGGTTCCGCAGCCTCCCGTTTTCTGACCGTAGAAAATGCTTCATTAAATATTGGGCCCAATGATTTTTCTACCGATGTTACATTCATTACACCTTTTCCTGATTTTATTTCAATTGACTCTCTAATTAGTCTAGTTAATCTGTTGCGGTTGCATAACGCGATGCGTTTACATCCTTCCCAGTCTATTTCATGACCCGTTTCCTTTGAATGCCTAGCTAGATCTGATCTTTGAATGTGTCCATATTTGCAGGCTGTCTTGTGTTCACCTCTACGAACTTTTATAGGCCGCATGGTTTCGCCTATATACCTGAGATTACATTTTTTGAATGGTATCGCATATACTGCTGATGTCTCGAGTGGTTCTACTCTTTCTTTTTGGTTAGGTAGTTTATTGCCTATACTAAGCGATTGTCTTAAAACTGTTTTAATATTGTATTTAGTTGCTATTATTCTAATTTTCCTGCTCAATTTTGAATCACGTAATGCCATAATTTGGTGCCTATCTGGTTCTGTTTCGTTCTTTATTTTGTTTATTATATTAATATTAAATCTCTCTAACATCTCATCTAATAATCTATCTATTATACTTGACGGATAGCCATTTAGTTCGAATATTTCTTTTAATCTCCTCATTTCCTTTTCTCTTAATATCATGGATTTAAGAATGCCTATTTTCATTCCATATGGGTGATTTGATAAGAAATTAAGAAGAAGTCCTGAATAAGTCTCTTTTCTGAAAATATCTCTTTCCAATCTGGAACCATTCGGTTTTATTTTCACATCCAAAAAGGGTAATTCATCATTATTTTCTTTCTCCAATGTAAACTTTAATTCACCTAATTGGTTGACTAATTCGAGGAATTTATTTAACTCATTATCACCATGATTCCAAATTATAAACATATTATCCATACCTGTGGATAAAACTGAGTATGGATTTCTCTGTGAATTGGAGGAAGTATTTGGCAATTTGATATGCAATCCACAGAATGAATGAAATTTTATAGAACTATCTGACCCTTTGGGAGACCAGGAAAGAGGACTTGTTATTGACAGTGATGAATTGATAAAATTGATGTTAAAAATCAAATAAAAAAAACAAAAAGATCACCTTGGTATTTCGATTGATAATCTGCTTCAATTACCCTTAATATTTAGAAATGTGCTCTGCAACTTTATAAATATAATTTTGAAGAATGGGAAATTACCAATCGATATACTAACGATATTAGCTAAGCCGTTGCCAAAGTAAGTAAGCCAACGTGCGCCAGTGATTATAGATTAATCTCTATTATCCCTTCGTTTTTGAAGATAAGAGAACGATTGATACTTGATCATTTAGAACGTATGTTACCGGCTGATTTTGATTTATGTCAACATGGCTTTACGAAAGGCAGATCGACAACTACTAATATGCTTTCCATGTGGAAACATGTAATCACATTAGACGAGAATAAGTTAGATGCATTAATTGTATTTATAGATATCTCAAAAGCTTTTGACTCTATATCTTTTGATGCTATTTTGAATGCGATTAGTTTGTTGAATATTGATCCAAATATTTTTAGATTACTTAAATACTATCTATATAATCGACGAATGAGTATTCAAGTAAACGATTTGATATCAAAATCGAAACGAGTAACGAGTGGAGTTCCACAGGGATCAAGCTTGGGGCCAATTTTATTTAAAATTGTATTTGCAAATTTGGAAACTAAGATCCTTAACGGTCGAGTTTGCAAATTCGCTGATGATTTAAAATTAATCTTCCCAATTGATCCAAAGAATGTCGAATTCTCCAAAAATAATGTGACATTAGATTTGTATGATTTGAGTAAATATTTGATTACACTAGGGCTGAGAATAAACAATAAAAAGACGAGAGCTTTAAAAATAGGGAACAGAACAAACTTTCATTATGTTTATTTTCATGATGCTGTTATTAATGATGTGTTTGAGATTAAACTTATGCAAGAAATTAAGGATTTAGGCATAACTATTCAATGTACAGCTTCTGCTGAGAGACATATTGAAAGTATAGTAGGCAGTGCCAAGAAAAGATGGGCACTAATAAATCGAAATATCTTATCAAATGATATAAAACTTCAAATGTATATAATATGGATTAGACCGGTACTAGAATATGCTGTCGCTACTTTGAATCCATTAAAAAAGGGTTTTTCTAATAAGATAGAAGCTATACAAAGAAAAGTTGTGAAACATATTAGTCCTATTTCTTGCACTATATACACCTCTAGATTACAGTTTGTGTCATTGCAATCTCTGTGGTTTCGGAGGATGTGTTATTGTATAAAAGTTTTCCATTTGAACCAGTGGACTGGTGCCTATATGACTCCGATAAGAAAGAGTCATGAAGTTGGAACTAGATCTGGACATTTGGCAATATCTCCTCCTTTGGTGGGAAATGTAGCGAGCAAGTTATTCTCTTTCTCGAAAATCTATAAAATTTATAACCAATTGCCGAAGGGGCTTAGAGAAATGCCTCCATCTAAGATGTCTTTTAAAACTTTATCTACTGAACTTGAAAAAGTCTGCAATCCTGCGGCAGGATAGCTCAGTGGTTAGAGCACCAGATTCCGAAGCAGACGTGCCCAGGTTCGTATCCTGTCCGCGGCAAATTCTAGCCAGTACTTGATGAGTTCCCAATAAGGACGAAACCGGTCTACTGGATGAATTGCTTTTTCTACACTATACAATTCTTAGTTTATACTGACATATGTAAGTAATTAATGGGTCAGGAGTTTATATCAAGACCGCAACCTTGATTATAATAAGGATAATTGTTATCGGAAACAGATTTTCTTGAGATTTTTATTTCCAAGTTTTGTATTATTATAATTGAAATATTATGCACTATATCTTCAAATTAGTTAACATTACATACAATCAATTGCTAGTCATAGTTCTCAATTTTTGCATAATGTTACACTCGACTTATACCTTAATTGTTCCTAATTTGATGATGTATATATTATTCTTTTCAGTCGAACTTTCTGATATTGATATATTGTTTTGTACAACTAGTGAGATATACCTATCTACATGAGATTAATTGCACAATTATTGTGATGAGAACCAGGACTTGGGAATTCATTAATACAACGTGACACAGTCCCTCCGAGAATTTATGGTCTAGTGAAGATTCATAAACAGGGGAATCCACTTAGATTAATCGTTAATGTACAAAACTCACCAACGTATAGATTGTCTAAATTTCTATGCAACAGAATTAGAAAATATACTTATTTCTTAGATTATACTTTAAAGAATACATATCATTTTATTGACATTATTAGTAGATATAATTTGAATGATAATGATAGAATGGCTAGCCTGGACGTTGTATCGATGTATACTAATGTCCCGGTACAAGCAGCATTAGAAAGTGTGAAGCGTTGTTTAACAGAGTTCCCAGAGATAATAGAAGGTAGTAAAATGATGTTAAGTAGTATTATGGAAATCTTTAATATTTGTATGTCCTCCACCTACTTTAGGTTCAGAAATGAATTTTATAAACAAGTTAAAGGTGTCCCTATGGGACAACCACTATCAGTCCCGGTTGCTAATATTTTTATGCACTATTTTGAAAAAAATCTGTTGTTAAATTCTCCTCTCAAGCCAAACTTGTATGTAAGATTAGAATAGAATAGAATAGAACAGAATAGAATATCATTATTTGGATTCAAACCACACATATTCCATCAAAAAATAAAATTGGAAATTGTACAATATATATTAAAAAAATTATCACATCACAATAATTGTGCAATTAATCTCATGTAGATAGGTATATCTCACTAGTTGTACAAAACAATATATCAATATCAGAAAGTTCGACTGAAAAGAATTATATATACATCATCAAATTAGGAACAATTAAGGTATAAGTCGAGTGTAACATTATGCAAAAATTGAGAACTATGACTAGCAATTGATTGTATGTAATGTTAACTAATTTGAAGATATAGTGCATAACATTTCAATTATAATAATACAAAACTTGGAAATAAAAATCTCAAGAAAATCTGTTTCCGATAACAAGCAGCATTAGAAAGTGTGAAGCGTTGTTTAACAGAGTTCCCAGAGATAATAGAAGGTAGTAAAATGATGTTAAGTAGTATTATGGAAATCTTTAATATTTGTATGTCCTCTACCTACTTTAAGTTCAGAAATGAATTTTATAAACAAGTTAAAGGTGTCCCTATGGGACAACCACTATCAGTCCCGGTTGCTAATATTTTTATGCACTATTTTGAAAAAAATCTGTTGTTAAAATCTCCTCTCAAGGCAAACTTGTATGTAAGATTCCTGCATGAATCATGGTGATAATGAGTTAAATAAATTCCACGAATTAGCCAACCAATTAGGTGAATTAAAGTTTACATTGGAGAAAGAGAATAATGATGAATTACCCTTTTTGGATGTGAAAATAAAACGGAATGGTTCCAGATTGGAAAGAAATATTTTTAGGAAAGAGACTTATTCAGGACATCTTCTTAATTTCTTATCAAATCACCCATATGGAATGAAAATAGGCATTCTTAAATTCATGATATTAAGGAGTCTTAGAATAGTGGATAACGAAAATAGAGAAAAGGAAATGAGGAGATTAAAAGAAATATTCGAACTAAGTGGCTATCCGTCAAGTATAATAGATAGATTATTAGATGAGATGTTACAGAGATTTAATAATAATATAATAAACAAAGTAAAGAAGGAAACAGAACCAGATAGGCACAAAATTATGGTATTACCTGATTCAAAATTGAGCAGGAAAATTAGAATAATAGCAGCTAAATACAATATTAAAACAGTTTTAAGACAATCGCTTACTATAGGCAATAAACTACCTAACCAAAAAGAAAGAGTAGAACCACTCGAGACATCAGCAGTATATGCGATACCATTCAAAGAATGTAATCTCAGGTATATAGGCGAAACCATGCGGCCTATAAAGGTTCGTAGAGGTGAACACAAGACAGCCTGCAAATATGGACACATTCAAAGATCAGACCTAGCTAGGCATTCAAAGGAAACGGGTCATGAAATAGACTGGGAAGGATGTAAACGCATCGCGTTATGCAACCGCAACAGATTAACTAGACTAATTAGAGAGTCAATTGAAATAAAATCAGGAAAAGGTGTAATGAATGTAACATCGGTAGAAAAATCATTGGGCCCAATATTTAATGAAGCATTTTCTACGGTCAGAAAACGGGAGGCTGCGGAACCTGAATTAAGTGGGAACCTAAGTAAAAAACCTCGATTATAGAGAACTGATTGCGAATGAACTGTACCAATATCAATTCCTATATACTTATCTTTCTCAATAATAATGTTCCAGAAGAGGGTATACAGATTTAGCAAGGGTTAGTAGATAGGACATTAGATAAGAGATTGTTGCTTGTATTTTTTATATATATATACACATATATTTATATATACATTACCATTAAAATTAAATTTTTATTTAAGATGGTTAAAAAAAAATAATAATAAAAATAAAAAAATAAAAAAATTAAAAAAAAAAATATATATATATATATACATATATATACAATTATATATACAAGACATTTAACTCACACTGTTGTTTATATTTATATATATGTTTTTATACATATTTATATGTATTTTATATATTTATATAAGGTGTGAATAATTAAATATACAATTTGATTAATTGGCCAAAAAAACAGCAAGAAAAGAGAAAAATAATAATTTATTAGAAATATTCAAACGTATATATATATATATATATATATATATATATATATATATATATATATATATGTTTTTATACATATTGATATGTATTTTATATATTAATATAAGGTGTGCATAACCTAATAAATATTTATTACTAATGTACATATATATATATATACATATATATATATATATATATATATATATATATATATATATATATATATATATATATATAAAGGTGTTACGATATTATATTTAGATATATATGTATATAGATATAATGAATTATTTTAGTCATATGAGCAAATATTCTTGATATTTCCAATAGTTGATTAACTTCGCATTGTGCTTACGATTAGTTTTTTGAAAAACGTTAGTTGTCCAGACTATCTCTATCTTTCTCTCTTTAATCGTTCACCTAAGCGTCGCTATGACATTCACTCTCCATCCATCTACGTAACTTGCTGCTCCATATTTGAACTAATTTGTTGCTATGTGCGCAATACCTCATACACCATGGTATACATTAGAGTTCCCGGCTTTAAATAAAATACAATATATGACATTCAAAGTTTTAGTTTTTTTATCATTTTTGAATTTTGATTACCGTGACATAGTAGCAATACAGTTATAACAAATAACAAAAGGTTCGATAGTGTCTCTCTCCCCTACAATATTCTGCATACGAGATGAGATTACGTATACCGGGAATTTGAGATAGGTGAGGTAATGATTGGTCTGCTAATTATAAATAGTTATATATTGAGTTTAGTTACTGAGACAAATTCTATGATTAAAAATAGTGCTGAGTCAATTATATATAAATAGAATGGTTTTGGAACGAGGTTACCACATTTGCTTAAATCTGCTATTGTGAACATTGTACTGTGTTGCCTGAGGATGGTGCTGGAAAGTAGGCACCGAAACGTCGCCAGTAAACAAAGATGTGATAGAACCGCATTTCCAGTTGAACAAAGAAGAATTCAACCCGATCAAAGCAAAACAAAATCGGAAAGTGTGAAGAATCGGATCTTTGTGTAACTGCCCGTGTACAACTATTACCCGCGTACGCAAAACGCGGCATTGAACTGAATTACGCCTTTTAACCACTATATATTTCACGAAGAGAAAACCCTGAAAACAGAATGACCAAGCTTCTACACGAAGCGAATTCAAGAAACTTCCCGTAAAATCAAGAAGAATAGTAGCTTGTGGTCGATTTCAATAATTTATTGTCAAAATATCTTGTAAGTGATTATCATTTATGAAACCATATAAATATATGCAAGGAAGATAAGAACTACGGAACACGCAACTTAAAATCTGAAGAAGACTGAATAATAAATTCAACAAAGGCAAGTCATTATTTTCGAAATTTTGAACAAGGAAAATTCCAAAATACTTGCAATAAATTTATAAAACATAAATTTGTTTATGCAAGCAGCAGGTGAAAAATAAGATTATTTATATCTATATATTAAGTTAATTAACATCGACATATGTTAATTTATTTCCACATCAACCTCTGCCGTTAAACATTAAATCAAACTAATGGTACTGTTAGCATCCTGACATATAACATGTTAATAAACGAAACATACAATATATATACATACAATATATATATATTGCAAATCTAAAATAATAATTGCGCTTGAAGAAATAATGCACGCTTCCTATAATTTAAAAAAAACGTAGAATGAGTACTGCATTTATGTGAAAAAAGTTACATACCATTGGAAAATTTACACAGAAGAATAAGAAGAAAGTCATTCAGATATAAGTAGAAATGAATAAACAGCCATAGAAAACAACGTTGATGGCATTCTTTTGAACCATTTGTGTAAATTGTTTTATTACCTACTGATTAATAGAAATAAAAGTCTAAATGCTTCCAGCCAATGCATTACCACAAAGTGTGAAGTATGGTTGCTTTTGGATGGAAGGTGATAAATCAAGGGAATGTGTAAGTGGCATATTTAAACTACTCTCTTTGTATTTGGCACAATAGCGTCTGTGATTGTAAAAGGAAGCACTCCAACGGTAACGCCGACCACAACCAGAGCATAAATATTTACCCTCTGTCCGATGTTTACCATCAAAATGCCTCTTCAACGACACTTTCGACTTGAAATATTTGCTACATTCGATGCATTTGTACGAGCTCTCTTTGTTCAATTTGCATTGGTCGGCAATGCCGTTGGATAAATTATTTTCCTTCATTCTGTTAAGATCAGTTTTGAGCATTTTATTTCGGATAAATCTTTCCAAACCTTCTGAATTTGGTGCTGAAGTGACTCGAGGAGACTCCTGAATAGCACTCATCTTTGCTGATTCATGAGGAGACATGGAATTTATAGACGCTAACAACTGAATAGCAGAAAAAGGCGTTTGAACTGAATTCGGGCTTGTATTGTGGATACAATTATTAACGTCGCCGTTGTTTGTCTCATATTGCGTAGTTGTATTAATCTTTGGTACGGCCAGTGATGCATGTAGACTTCCAAATGTAGGCTGTATCGACGAAACTGTGGCTTGTGTTGTTGACGCCGAATTAAGATGATGGAAGTTGGCATGCTCTATACAATTAAATAACATCTGTTGATTGTGTTGTGCAACGATATCCGGAGTTGTTTGGACTTGATTAGAATTGGGTGATGGGCCTGGTAACTCTGGCCGACATAGACATGCCATTAGGTTCGCCGTAATCATGCCAAGATTTAGACGTTGCCTTAACACTTCCCAGAAAATAGCTGCTGAATCCTGATTATTAGGGACTGCACTAGTATTAAGCTCCTTATTTACATCTGGCTCAGAAGCACGTATATTCGCAAGTTCATATCCACCATTAGTGTTAGAGATTTTTTTATTTAAAGCAGCATTTTGATTATTAATATCGATACCAGTTAACATTGTGTCCGATAAGGAGTTACCGGGTACAATGAGTGAGGTATTGTCTAGCTGACCTGCTATTTCTTCACATAATGGTCGTCTTTTACATTTCCGTTCGTGTTTGTAATAAAATTTTGGCTTTGTATACATGTTGCCACACCATGGACACTTGTATCTTGGAGGAAAATGGATGTGCATATGCTTATCCAGTAAAGATTTCCTCATGAACGATTTCAAACAATTAGGACAGGCAAAAGGTTTGTCACTTTTATAAGCTGCAGAATTAGGTGAAAGAGTATAAGTTTCATGCTTCTGACAATTTACTGATTCATCGTCCACAACAATACAGTCTTCATTTCTTTCGTAAACATAATTAGGACTTCTTCCTTTCTGTGGACTATAGACGCCATCTGTGCATAAACATTCATCAGATACTTTATTATTTCCAACACAATAATCGTCTTTTGTAATACTTTTTTTGACCATGCTTTTGTCGAAATACTCTAAATTTGTTCCTTGAAGATCATTTGCTGCACTGGGGCACTCAATAAAATGTCGGAGAAAGTTCGGCATTCGATCGAACGAATTATTACAGATACATGAAAATTCACCTATTAGATCATGTTTAGAGTCAAAATGTTCCAAGAGTTCTTCTTCTCTACAGGCTATATATTTGCACTCAGGACAAATATAATCAGAATTATTGGAGACTCTCTTACCCATTAAACAATTCTGAGAGAAAGGGATTTCAATGGAGTCACGTAAAACACTATCAGATTTGTTGATTGAACAAGAAAAATTCGAAATTCTTCTCAACAGGTATGATAAAAAGTCACCATGTGTCATTGAATCACAATGAAACCTATCTTTGAGGTTAATAAGTTCAATGTAAGTTCTGTTGTCTAATTTAATTTCCATTGTAAAGAAATCAAAGGAGTATCATACGATAAATGAATTCAATAAGAAGTATTCCTGAAAATAATATTAAGATTAATGTTTTCACAAAGTCAAAAGTGTAAACTATATGTTTTGCAGTAAACAAATAATTAAATGACAAGTTCCAGGACGAATCTGATATGCAGAAATTAGTAAACAAACTCGTTTCGACAGTATAATATTGTGAGTATGGCTACTAAACGTTAAAAGAGAGAAACATAATTCTGAATAATTCCGCAAATGTAACTTCTACTTCGTAATTATTTGTTTACAGCAAACACTTGGCGGAATTATTATACACAGTAAACATTTCTTAGTACTATGTAGATTAGTAAACACAACTTTAAACACTAGTCTGAATGAGGTCAATAGAACAAATAATAATATTTAAGCCCTGCGAAGAATCCTGAAACTATTTTCTATCACGTACGCTATCATGATGTGGTGCGTTTGTGAGGATCGAAGTGTGGATGATTCTGGAGGCCTCTTTTATTAAATGTTGCTTAGCGTTTCAATTTCGAGCGAAGTAACTTCCAACTATTATGTAGAAATGAGTGTTCTGACTACCGTTGTTTTATTTATCCATATCACTTGATTGCTTAACATTGCAAATTATGAATGATAAATTTGTAATCATTCAGTTGTCTATTTGTAGTTTATCAGATACTAAATTTACTCTCATGAGAAGGCGCTCTATCATTGGGGTTAATATTGTGGAGCTCCATCATGGTCCAATGACTTTCGACGTGATACTTAAAATCAAACCCTGAAATACACTGAAATCCTCGTTCCCTACCATTACATGCAGAGCCTTACAAAAGCCAAATGTAACTAATATTTCACTGCCATAAAACGAAAAGTCGTTCATGGACACATTTGGACTGTAAAAGAACACTAGGTTGCCCATTCCTAGTGAGGACGGTTTGTATTCATAGATTCCCTTCTCTTAGATAGACTGCCAACCAAGGCTGATGAGCCGTATCACAGTTACACCAAACTGACGGTTTCTCATGAAACGGGATGATGTCTTTGTGTCCCAATAGACTTTGAAAATTTTCTACTACCATTCCCGGACTGAACAGATTTTTCCCGCCTGTCTTCAAGTCGGAATTTCTAGGGCCGCAGGACATCTCTGTCCGTTAATCTCATTTGAAAATTGATTGACCATTATGAAGATGCTTTATACCATAGAAAGGTTATCATTTTCTAAAACATCTACTATTTGAGGTTCAGTAAATAGTGTCTGCCGCGCTTGTCGAAAATCTAACAAGTGTGAGCGGTTTGTTTTTTATTATTTCTTTCATCTGAAAATGACATCCGCCACACATGTCAGCCTATGTTTGCACCCTTGTAATCTCTATAGATCTCCACCCGTTTTATCCCAAAGATTAAGTAATTTATCTTTTTATAAGTTTTCAGGAATTGTTATGAACTGCAAGTCTCAAACAAAAACGTCATTCAACTGCGCGCATTTCTTTGGTCAAATGAACTAGACATGTGACTTCCAGTTGTAGATACCATTTACATTTCTGTTTATTCTGCAGGTTTCATAATCATTCAAATATAAATGCCCATCGCGAATCCCAAATTTTAGCAAACTTCTTCATAAAACCGTCTGACATCTATATTGTTGGTGGTGACTTTAACCTCCACATCACAGACCTTTGTGATCTATCCCCGCACAATACCTGCAGTTGTAGTAATTTTAATAAAATATGCTACATAAATTCATGCAATTTCCTATGAGTTTGCAATCAAGTTGATTGGTTCCTCTCCAACGAAGAGGTGATCAACGTTCAGCTACGAAAGATTTGCGGTTACTTCGATCAACGTAGAGTATCCTGCCTATGTGCAGATATGTTAACTGACCACTTACATTCCACAATAAGTCTCAAAATGTACGAGAAAATATCACTATCAGTCATTGAAGCTCCATTAGAACTATTTTTGCGATTACTAAAGTCACTATATGTTCTAGTGTCCAATTTAATTTCTATAGTAGTATAAAACAACGATAAAGAATCATAGGATAAAATACTTTAAGGCAAGATGAGAAGTAGCCCAGTAAAATAAATTCAAAACATCGAAAAATAATTTTGGGCAAATAGAGACAGATCGTCAGATAAATTGAGATGGTTGGAAACTCATTGCATTATGTAACTAAATTAGATTAACCAGATGGATTATTTAATCAATTTAAATTAAATCACAAATGAACGTCATGTATGTGACACCTGTAGAAAAATAATTAGGCCCATATTTACTGACGCCTTCTCGAATGGTAGAAAACGTGGTTTGGAACAATCTGATACATCGGAGCAGTTAAGATATTTTCCCACGGAGTTACTCCTACTTTATCTGCTATAAGGCATATTACCTTATTAGATAACGAATTTGATCTCAGTCCTTTCAATTTATAATTCGACTTACATTTATCCTCCCTATTTTCTAATATCAATTTTTCTAATTCCAATTCAAATTTAGTTTCATCTGTCTGGGAGGAATTGTGTGACCTTAACTGTCTCCGTAATAATTTCGTTCTTAGGTATGAATTCTGTAGAAACAGTCGTGTTCAGTCCCAGGTTAAGCATTCCTTTCCATTATCCTGAAGATTCATAGACGATAAATCATAACCTGTTCAGATGCAGCAAAATCGTTTGGAATATTTCTCGAAAAGCCTTTATTCTCAAGTTTGGTTTTTTATCCTGTCTCTCTCTAACCTATTGACTTCTTTATTCCTGGCCTTCTCAATTAACCCTTCCATGTAATTAAAGTCCATTGTATGCAATAACAAGGACAACAAAGCTTTTATTCTAATTAGTTCATATTTTCTTTTATCTTGTTTTTAATCAATAATTTCGCATTTTGCTTGTGCGAGACAATTGAAAGCACTCGTAGGTCAGTAAAATCTTGAGTCCTTTACAATTGAAGGTGCATAGTTGATTTTTTCATTGTTTGATGGGTCCTCACTTGTCCTTTCACTTTGAAGCCACCCGTGAGATGCTCGTCTGAAAATGACGAAGATTAGCTTGCATCTCATTTCCTGTGATTAGCATGAATGATGTTGAAGCCTTCGGAAGAAAGATACAAATCCGCACTCAGCCTGAACGAACACAAAACAGATGCAATGCACCAACCCGCGAGTGCAAATATGTCAGTTAAACTGTTCGAAAACACATGGGTCAAATATTAGAAAAAGATATACATAGGAAAGATATTTATTCGGATATCTTCCTGAATTACTGCTCTACTCACCGTATTAGAATGAAAATAGGCAATGTAAAATCCAGGATAATGAGAATTCTTAAAATAGTATATTTTAAAAAAGATATTAATATAATTCATAAGGATAAATGGGTATCCGGGAAATTATTTGATAAAATCATAAACGAGACGCTATGTGGATTTAATTGGAAAGTAGATCAGGTAAATCAGTATAGAGATTTAGAAAAGCAAAATGAAGATAAGCACAGAACTCTGGTTCTACTAGATTCCAGAGTAATTAGAAAAATTAGGATATTGACAACGAAATGCAAAATAATAACAGTAATAAAAAATAATTTATATATATATATATATATATATATATATATATATATATATAATATCGATTGTACACGTGTATGCAAATATATAAATTTATTGATGGATGGATGTGTAAATATTTAAATATTATCTCGGAGGAACTCACATGGTTGCTTATATGCATAAAATATATATAAATAGTTCTGGCTTGAATGAGGGTACCACATATGCCAAAAGGTGTCCTTTTGCTGTGAATATGGTGTCAAATCTGAAGTTGTGATTGGAAATTAAGTTTAGAAAATTCGAAAAAAATTTGGAAAATCTGGTTCTAAATTCATTTTCAGACAAGCAGCAAATTGCACGCATTTAGCCATAAACTCTCCCCAATCTGTTTATATTATGTAATAGAACGAACGTTGCATGGGGTAGTGGTACTTAAATAAACAATTATATAATTGAACGAAAATTGGTTGTTATGAAAGTGACAACAATTACTCTAATCAAGTTTTTAATCTTAATACAAACAACTGACCCCTTTATATTTTTGTAAAGATCCATCGGTTAAGTTGCAAAGAGAAGTTAAGACTATAATCAATAGAATGATTCAGTCGGAGGAATTAGATCCAAGACGTGGGAATTCATTAATAAAAAGTGGCACATTCCCTCCGAGTGTTTATGATCTAGCGATGATTCCTAAACAGGGGAATCCATTTAGATTAATCGTTAATGTACAAAACTCACCAACATATAGATTGTCTAAATTTCTATGCAACAGAATTAGAAAGTGTACTTATTTTTCAGATTTTACTTTAAAGAACACATCATTTTATTAATATTTTTAGTAGATACAATTTGAAGGATAGTGATAGAAAGGCTAGCCTGGATTTTGTATCGATGTATATTAATATCCCGGTACAAGCAGCATTAGAAATTTTGAAGTGTTGTTTAACAGAGTTCCCAGAGATAATAGAAGCTATTAAAATGACGTTAAGTAGTATTTTGGAAATCTTAAATATTTTTGGAAATTCGATTGCGGAGTGCCAGCTTCATATTCTCCAATGCCGCGTTTTGCGTACGTGGGTAGTAGCTTTGCACGGACAGTTTCACATAGATCCGATTTCGTTTTGTCTTCGATCGGTCTGAGTTTGGATTCGTCCCAATGGAAATGCGGTTCTATCACATCTTTGTTTACTGGCCAATTGTGACCAATTGTGATCAATCGGATCTATGTGAAACTGTCTGTGCAAAGCTACTGCCCGCGTACGAAAACGCGGCATTGGAGAATCTTAAATATTTGTGTCCTTCACCTACTTTATGTTCAGAAATGAATTTTATAAACAAGTTAATGGTGTCCCTATAAGACAACCACTATCAGTCCCGGTTGTGAATATCTTTAAGCACTATTTTGGAAAAAATCTGTTTTTATTATCTCCTCTCAAGTCAAACTTGTATGTGAGCTACCAGTGTACAGGCCCTTTGGTCACTACCATAAGAGAGCCTCTGGGATGCCAGGCCCGGAAAATCCATATATGCGGTATGATCATCTAGTTTGGAACACAAGTTCCTCTGAACTATCTTTTAAGCTACAATCTCTAAGTCCACTTGCTAACTGCTCTGTATCCTCCATATTTAATAAGCCAGCCATAATATTATTAAATTACCTGCAATTTATATATTATATTTATTAAGCTTACCAGGATACACTGATATTGACGGTTTACAGAACAAGACGGGGGTTGACCTTAAAAACAAATATCGACGTCAATTACCTGAAGCAAATTTTAGATTCTTTTCACTGATAAATAATCAGAACAATAGATGAGTGGATTACAATAATTTATTAGCAAAGATATCGTAGATGGAACCGCTTGTGCGCTTCAGCAACTCAGAAAAAAAACTCTACTTTTCACCTTCGACAAGAGAAGTGAGAAACATCGACAATATGAACAAAAGTACTTCCAAAAATATACAATATTGTTTTACGAAACCAGCGATAACATCAAATGTCCAAAAATAAAATTTGATTTATTTTTATATGAGGAGTTAATTGATGTCCAATAATTAAATTAACCTCCACACCTGGAAGATATGTTTATAATTTGGAATCATGGTGATAAAGAGTCAAATATATTTCTCGAATTAGCCAACCAGGTAGGTGAATTGAAGTTTACTTTAGAAAAAAAGTATAATGATGCATTATCCTTTATGGATGTGAAAATAAAACGGAATGGTTCCAGATTGGAAAGAGATATTTTTAGAAAAGAGACTTCTTCAGGACTCCTTCTTAATTTCTTTTTAAATCACCCATATAGAATGAAAATAGGCATTCATAAATCCATGATATTAAGGAGTTATAGAATAGTGGATTTAAAAATAGAGATAAGGAAATGAGGAGATTAAGGGAAATATTCGAACAAAACGGCTATCCATTAAGTATAATAGATAGATCATTAAATGAAATGTTGCTGAGATTTAATGGTAATATAATAAACAAAGTAAAGAAGGAAACAGAACCGGATAAGCACAAAATTATGGTATTACCTGATTCAAAATTGAGCAGAAAAATTAGAATAATAGCAGCTAAATACAATATTAAAACAGTTTTAAGACAATCGCTTAAAATGAGCAATTAACTACCTAAAAAAAGAAAAAGTAGATCCTCTCGAAATATCAAGAGTATATGTGAAAACTTGCAAAGATTGCAATCTCAGGGATATAGGCGAAACCGTTTGACCAATAAAGATTAGTAGAGGGGAACAAAAGACGACCTGCAAATATGGATACATTCAAAGATCAGACCTAGCTAGGCATTCGAAGGAAACGGGTCATGAAATAAACTGGGATTGACGCAAATACGTCGCGTTATGCAACCGTAACAGGTAAACTAGAGTAATTAGAGAGTCAATTGAAATAAATCCGGGGAAGGATATAATGAATGTAATATAGGTAGAAAAATCATTAGGCCCAATATTTAATGAAGCATTCTCTTGGTTCGCAAAGCGGGAGGCATCTAACCTGAATTAAGTGGGAACCTAAGTAAGAAACCACGCTTATAGAAAACTGACTGTGAATGATCTATAACAATAGTAATTCCTATATCCCTATCTTTCTCAAATATGATCCAGAAGATGGAATACAGAATTAGTATTGTTTAGGACATAGGACATTAAACTAGAGACATTTGACTCACTCCTCGATAGTCAGTTTGCCCTCGTACTCTCATGATAATCACGAAAGGTCGAAATGCGTCATTGCGCTGCAGCTGGCAGTTGTTTCGTTATGTTATTATAATCAAGGTTGCGGTCTTGATATAAACACCTGACCTATTAATTACTTACATATGCCAGTATAAACTAAGAATTGTGTGGTGTAGAAGAGGCAATTTATCCAGTAGACCCGTTTCGTACTTATTGGGAACTCATCATGTACTGGCCAGAATTTGCCGCGGACAGGATACGAACCTGGGCACGTCTGCTTCTACACCATACAATTCTTAGTTTATACTGGTATATGTAAGTAATTAATGGGTCAGGTGTTTATATCAAGACTGCAATCTTGATAATAATAATTTTTAGCACCACCCGTGCAACCAATGTTCGCTTAATTATATAAAAGTGTCATTATGTTGTTCGACAACTGGTTAAATACAATGGGATTGGTGTTTACTTCAAGCAGGCAAATGTGATTAAAAGAAATTTTACCCTTACCCGCGAAATCAATTTTTGTAAAATGATATTGCCTATATATGTATATGTGGCGAAAGCTGCTAGCAGTTCATGTTCGGCAATGCATAGAAATTATGCAGCCGACATTTCCAGTCAAGTTCAATGTAAGCGAGACTGCTAATGGTTAGAGTTGCATATCTAAATTTGATTTCCATATATATTCAATGCGGTTTGATCCTCGATAATCAGTTTGCCGTCGTACTCTGATTATGATCATGGAAGGTGGAAACGCGTCAGTGCGTTGCGACTGGCGGTAGATTTTTTATGTTGGTCGACGGCAGGTTAAATACAATTGGATTTCTTTTTACTTCAAGCTCGCAAACTTTATTTGAAGAATTGTTACCACCACCCGCGCAATCATTAATTGTTAAATTGTATTGTAATCCTACCCCATTATATCACGAAGCAAAGTACTCTGGTTTGATACAGGATTGGATTCACCTTTCGTTTCCGAGTTCAACAGTGGATAATTACCACAAAGCCGACATTGTCCAGGTTCAGGTTTTGTAACTACAATTATTGGAGAAGGATAGTTGGTATTTATACACCTACAAATTCCTTCTTCTCTTTTTATCTAGGAGGGGGAAAACTCTGATCACAAACCATCCTCACTAGGAATGGGCGACCTAGTGTTCTTTTACAGTCCACATATAACGATAAGCAATACAAATTAAAATATTCGCTTTTGATGCTCTCTCAAACGATTCGATTCCATGATGCTGGGAAATTGGCCTCTGACTCCAAGAAGGTGTCCTAACTCTGCTTGAATTTTTGACCTTGTGTTTCGCCAATCACATATCTGGTCGTAGGTCACTAAATTCACTCTCCAAGATCAGGAGTATTTTTGAGTTGGAGTTTGTGCTCAAGGTGCCAATCTGAATTTACCGCAGCCGAAGGGAGAATTTCGGCTGCTAAAGGAATCTTTGGCCGCTGACATCTAGGAAAATAATGCTCATCAACCTGGGTTGGCATACTATCTAGGAGAGGGAAAACTCTGAATACAAACTATCCTCACTAGTAATGGGCGTCCTAGTGTTCTTTTACAGTCAACATATAACCATAAGCAATACAAATTAAAATATTCGCTTTTTATGGTTATATGGCAGTGAAACATTAGTCACATTTGGCTTGTGTATGGCTGCGCATGATGATGATGATTTTGATGATGGTGATGATGTTGATGATGATGATGATGATGATGATGATGATGATGATGATGATGCATACACATATGGATCAAGCTTGCGGTATACATTATGTATTACCCTAATCTTCTTTGACCAATGTAGTTCCTAACGTATCATATACAT
This sequence comes from Eudiplozoon nipponicum, assembly GCA_029291075.1. NCBI lineage: Eukaryota > Metazoa > Platyhelminthes > Monogenea > Mazocraeidea > Diplozoidae > Eudiplozoon > Eudiplozoon nipponicum. The sequence goes on along the minus strand of JAQBSW010000024.1, from coordinate 44,558 downwards.
CCAGAGCGGTTCTTCATTCTGTAGAGCATATAGTGCAATATCGGAGAAATGATCAAATTTAGCACTAAAAAATTACTCAACACTTTCCAGTAAACTAAATTTATCAAGTCCTTTTTTCAATTTTTCTTTAACCTCAAACTTGTTGCTGTTATCCATCAAATAAAAAAAAGATTTATTACAATACTAGCTGACACGTCACGCACTGTTGTGACCTCACAATAATTCACATTTGTAGAGATGAATTTTGATAAATTTGCAAAACATGGCGTCAGTTTTTGAGGGCATTACTATTGCTTGTTTACATATATCCCCCAGTTTTTATTTTATCATTTTCTTTCGATAATGATTGGGAAAATGTCATGTTTACATAAGAGGTTAAGTTAACAAAAGTTCCTACGCATTGGGGTTCAAGTGGCAAAATCTGTTCTTACACACAACCAATCTGAATCATATATAGGTTTGACCTTCCCAGGAAGTGGTAGAAATAGTGTAGCGAAATTGGTGCGAATCGGTGGAGTCGTTATCATTTTTTGCGGACATGCAATTATTTTTATATAGAGAGATAAAATCGATTTAAAATAAACATAACAAATTAATATGTAAAAAAAAGTGTAACACGCTCTGGAGCTATAGTAATTATTTTTCCATAAAATGAGGCAGAGTGTACGGATTTGATCAAAACTTTAGAATCAACTTTAGGCTTGCATAATTCAAAAAATAATAAAGGTGCTTCCGATATTGCAGACAACCGATTTTGCTCTTTTTAATGTAATCAGTTTTCTTACTTAAGTAATATTATGACAAACCATAAATATTATATATACATATACATATATATTCGGTATCAAGTGTCAAAAATTCATTTTGCATACAACAAATCTGAATCATTTATAGCTGGTGATCTTCCTAGTAAGTGGTAGAATTTCATTTTATTTGCGGACATATATATATAGACAGTCATTCATATATATATATATATATATATATATATATATATTAATAGATAGAAGATACAAATTTATTAGAACAATGTCCGTATTCTCATTGTCTCACTGATCGCAACCGCTTAAATTTCCCGCAGTGAAAACCTTTAAAACAAAATTTTCAATCTGTTACCTGAAGGGAATTTGAGATACTTGCCGTTAAATAAAGACGAATAATAAATTTTGGTCAATTTCAGTAATTTATTGATAAAATCTTGCGTAGGAAATTACCAATTAGGAAACCATGTAAATCTAAGCGAGGAACACAAGAACTACTTAACACTAAACATAAATATCAAGAAGACTAAGTAATTAATTCATCAAAGTCAAGTCAACAATCGAAACTTTGTAAGGACAAAATAATTTTTTTTGAAAGCAATATTAATATCAAATATTTTAATATTTTTTGTTGCGGAGAACTAATATATATACAAGTATGTATGAGGTGCAACGAACTTAGTAACAAATTATTTCAGTTGTGACCAGAAGGATGAAACAAAGACAGCATGAACGGAAAGTATAATCTCATTCACATTCGTTTCGTGCTTACTGTCGACTCATCAGTAGGAGTTGGTATTACGCCCTAAAACCACTATATATTTCCCGAAGTGAAAACCCTGAAAACAGAATGACCAAGCTTCTACACGAAGCGAATTCAAGAAACTTCCCGTAAAATCAAGAAGAATAGTAGCTTGTGGTCGATTTAAATAATTTATTTTCACAATATCGTGTAAGTGATTATCATTTAGGAAACCATATAAATATATGCAATGAAGATAAGAACTACGGAACACGCAACTTAAAATCTCAACAAGACTGAATAATAAATTCAACAAAGGCAGGTCATTATTTTCGAAAGTTTGAACAAAGAAAATTCCACAATACTTGCGATAAATTTATAAAACATAAATTTGTTTATGCAAGCAGCAGGTCAATAATAAGATTATTTATATCTATATGTAGAGTTAATTAACATCAACATATGTTTATTTATATCCAAATCAACCTCTGCCGTTAAAAATTAAATAAAACTAATGGTATTGTCAACATCCTGACATATAACATGTTAATAAACGATACATACAATCGAAATTTAACATTTATTTGTTCACTTGATATCCATTTACAGATATATTGCAAATCTAAAATAATAATTTCGCTTGAAGAAATAATGCACGCTTCCTATAATTTAAAAAACGTAGAATGAGTACTGCATTTGTCAAATCGTGTTAGGAATGTTTCTTTTATAAAGAATAAGGAAATAAAAAATATTCATTTGGAAAACTGAAAAAAATATACGCAGAGACATTATGTGAAAATTGACTGTCATTTAAAACAAAAGAGGTATACTTATTTAAAAAGTTACATACCACTGGAAAATTTACTTTGAAAAATAAGAAGGAAGTCATTCAGATATAAGTAGAAATGAATAAACAGCCATAGAAAACAACGTTGATGGCATTCTTGTAGTTGATGAAATAGTGTCCACGCAAATAATCAGAAAAATAAATTATGAACCATTTGTCTAATTTGTTTTAATACCTACTGATTAATAGAAATAAAAGTCTAAATGCTTCCAGCCAATGCATTACCACAAAGTGTGAAGTATGGTTGCTTTTGGATGGAAGGTGATAAATCAAGAGAATGTGTAAGTGGCATATTTAAACTACTCTTTTTGTATTTGGCGCAATAGCGTCTGTGATTGTAAAAGGAAGCACTCCAACGATAACGTCGACCACATCCAGAGCATAAATATTTACCCTCTGTCCGATGTTTACCATCAAAATGCCGCTTCAACGACACTTTCGACTTGAAATATTTGCTACATTCGATGCATTTGTACGAGCTCTCTTTGTTCAATTTGCATTGGTCGGCAATGCCGTTGGATAAATTATTTTCCTTCATTCTGTTAAGATCAGTTTTGAGCATTTTATTTCGGATAAATCTTTCCAAACCTTCTGAATTTGGTGCTGAAGTGACTCGAGGAGACTCCTGAATAGCACTCATCTTTGCTGATTCATGAGGAGACATGGAATTTATAGACGCTAACAACTGAATAGCAGAAAAAGGCTTTTGAACTGAATTCGGGCTTGTATTGTGGATACAATTATTAACGTCGCCGTTGTTTGTCTCATATTGCGTAGTTGTATTAATCTTTGGTACGGCCAGTGATGCATGTAGACTTCCAAATGTAGGCTGTATCGACGAAACTGTGGCTTGTGTTGTTGACGCCGAATTAAGATGATGGAAGTTGGCATGCTCTATACAATTAAATAACATCTGTTGATTGTGTTGTGCAACGATATCCGGAGTTGTTTGGACTTGATTAGAATTGGGTGATGGGCCTGGTAACTCTGGCCGACATAGACATGCCATTAGGTTCGCCGTAATCATGCCAAGATTTAGACGTTGCCTTAACACTTCCCAGAAAATAGCTGCTGAATCCTGATTATTAGGGACTGCACTAGTATTAAGCTCCTTATTTACATCTGGCTCAGAAGCACGTATATTCGCAAGTTCATATCCACCATTAGTGTTAGAGATTTTTTTATTTAAAGCAGCATTTTGATTATTAATATCGATACCAGTTAACATTGTGTCCGATAAGGAGTTACCGGGTACAATGAGTGAGGTATTGTCTAGCTGACCTGCTATTTCTTCACATAATGGTCGTCTTTTACATTTCCGTTCGTGTTTGTAATAAAATTTTGGCTTTGTATACATGTTGCCACACCATGGACACTTGTATCTTGGAGGAAAATGGATGTGCATATGCTTATCCAGTAAAGATTTCCTCATGAACGATTTCAAACAATTAGGACAGGCAAAAGGTTTGTCACTTTTATAAGCTGCAGAATTAGGTGAAAGAGTATAAGTTTCATGCTTCTGACAATTTACAGATTCATCGTCCACAACAATACAGTCTTCATTTCTTTCGTAAACATTATTAGGACTTCTTCCTTTCTGTGGACTATAGACGCCATCTGTGCATAAACATTCATCAGATACTTTATTATTTCCAACACAATAATCGTCTTTTGTAATACTTTTTTTGACCATGCTTTTGTCGAAATACTCTAAATTTGTTCCTTGAAGATCATTTGCTGCATTGGGGCACTCAATAAAATGTCGGAGAAAGTTCGGCATTCGATCGAACGAATTATTACAGATACATGAAAATTCACCTATTAGATCATGTTTAGAGTCAAAATGTTCCAAGAGTTCTTCTTCTCTACAGGCTATATATTTGCAATCAGGACAAATATAATCAGAATTATTGGAGACTCTCTTACCCATTAAACAATTCTGAGAGAAAGGGATTTCAATGGAGTCACGTAAAACACTATCAGATTTGTTGATTGAACAAGAAAAATTCGAAATTCTTCTCAACAGGTATGATAAAAAGTCACCATGTGTCATTGAATCACAATGAAACCTATCTTTGAGGTTAATAAGTTCAATGTAAGTTCTGTTGTCTAATTTAATTTCCATTGTAAAGAAATCAAAGGAGTATCATACGATAAATGAATTCAATAAGAAGTATTCCTGAAAATAATATTAAGATTAATGTTTTCACAAAGTCAAAAGTGTAAACTATATGTTTTGCAGTAAACAAATAATTAAATGACAAGTTCCAGGACGAATCTGATATGCAGAAATTAGTAAACAAACTCGTTTCGACAGTATAATATTGTGAGTATGGCTACTAAACGTTAAAAGAGAGAAACATAATTCTGAATAATTCCGCAAATGTAACTTCTACTTCGTAATTATTTGTTTACAGCAAACACTTGGCGGAATTATTATACACAGTAAACATTTCTTAGTACTATGTAGATTAGTAAACACAACTTTAAACACTAGTCTGAATGAGGTCAATAGAACAAATAATAATATTTAAGCCCTGCGAAGAATCCTGAAACTATTTTCTATCACGTACGCTATCATGATGTGGTGCGTTTGTGAGGATCGAAGTGTGGATGATTCTGGAGGCCTCTTTTATTAAATGTTGCTTAGCGTTTCAATTTCGAGCGAAGTAACTTCCAACTATTATGTAGAAATGAGTGTTCTGACTACCGTTGTTTTATTTATGCATATCACTTGATTGCTTAACATTGCAAATTTTGAATGATAAATTTGTAATCATTCAGTTGTCTATTTGTAGTTTATCGGATACTAAATTTACTCTCATGAGAAGGCGCTCTATCATTGGGGTTAATATTGTGGAGCTCCATCATGGTCCAATGACTTTCGACGTGATACTTAAAATCAAACCCTGAAATACACTAAAATCCTCGTTCCCTACCATTACATGCAGAGCCTTACAAAAGCCAAATGTAACTAATATTTCACTGCCATAAAACGAAAGTCGTTCATGGACACATTTGGACTGTAAAAGAACACTAGGATGCCCATTCCTAGTGAGGACGGTTTGTATTCATAGATTCCCTTCTCTTAGATAGTCTGCCAACCTAGGCTGATGAGCCGTATCACAGTTACACCAAACTCACGGTTTCACATGAAACGGGATGATGTCTCTGTTTCCCAATAGACTTTGAAAATTTTCTACTACCATTCCCGGACTGAACAGATTTTTCCCGCCTGTCTTCAAGTCGGAATTTCTAGGGCCGCAGGACATCTCTGTCCGTTAATCTCATTTGAAAATATGTTGATTGACCATTATGAAGATGCTTTATACCATAGAAAGGTTATCATTTTCTAAAACATCTACTATTTGAGGTTCAGTAAATAGTGTCTGCCGCGCTTGTCGAAAATCTAACAAGTGTGAGCGGTTTGTTTTTTATTATTTCTTTCATCTGAAAATGACATCCGCCACACATGTCAGCCTATGTTTGCACCCTTGTAATCTCTATAGATCTCCACCCGTTTTATCCCAAAGATTAAGTAATTTATCTTTTTATAAGTTTTCAGGAATTGTTATGAACTGCAAGTCTCAAACAAAAACGTCATTCAACTGCGCGCATTTCTTTGGTCAAATGAACTAGACATGTGACTTCCAGTTGTAGATACCATTTACATTTCTGTTTATTCTGCAGGTTTCATAATCATTCAAATATAAATGCCCATCGCGAATCCCAAATTTTAGCAAACTTCTTCATAAAACCGTCTGACATCTATATTGTTGGTGGTGACTTTAACCTCCATATCACAGACCTTTGTGATCTATCCCCACACAATACCTGCAGTTGTAGTGATTTTAATAAAATATGCTACATAAATTCATGCAATTTCCTATGAGTTTGCAATCAAGTTGATTGGTTCCTCTCCAACGAAGAGGTGATCAACGTTCAGCTATGAAAGATTTGCGGTTACTTCGATCAACGTAGAGTATCCTGCCTATGTGCAGATATGTTAACTGACCACGTACATTCCACAATAAGTCTCAAAATGTACGAGAAAATATCACTATCAGTCATTGAAGCTCCATTAGAACTATTTTTGCGATTACTAAAGTCACTATATGTTCTAGTGTCCAATTTAATTTCTATAGTAGTATAAAACAACGATAAAGAATCATAGGATAAAATACTTTAAGGCAAGATGAGAAGTAGCCCAGTAAAATAAATTCAAAACATCGAAAAATAATTTTAGGCAAATAGAGACAGATCGTCAGATAAATTGAGATGGTTGGAAACTCATTGCATTATGTAACTAAATTAGATTAACCAGATGGATTATTTAATCAATTTAAATTAAATCACAAATGAACGTCATGTATGTGACACCTGTAGAAAAATAATTAGGCCCATATTTACTGACGCCTTCTCGAATGGTAGAAAACGTGGTTTGGAACAATCTGATACATCGGAGCAGTTAAGATATTTTCCCACGGAGTTACTCCTACTTTATCTGCTTTAAGGCATATTACATTATTAGAAGACGAATTTGATCTCAGTCCTTTCAATTTATAATTCGACTTACATTTATCCTCCCTATTTTCTAATATCAATTTTTCTAATTCCAATTCAAATTTAGTTTCATCTGTCTGGGAGGAATTGTGTGACCTTAACTGTCTCCGTAATAATTTCGTTCTTAGGTATGAATTCTGTAGAAACAGTCGTGTTCAGTCCCAGGTTAAGCATTCCTTTCCATTATCCTGAAGATTCATAGACGATAAATCATAACCTGTTCAGATGCAGCAAAATCGTTTGGAATATTTCTCGAAAAGCCTTTATTCTCAAGTTTGGTTTTTTATCCTGTCTCTCTCTAACCTATTGACTTCTTTATTCCTGGCCTTCTCAATTAACCCTTCCATGTAATTAAAGTCCATTGTATGTAATAACAAGGACAACAAAGCTTTTATTCTAATTAGTTCATATTTTCTTTTATCTTGTTTTTAATCAATAATTTCGCATTTTGCTTGTGCGAGACAATTGAAAGCACTCGTAGGTCAGTAAAATCTTGAGTCCTTTACAATTGAAGGTGCATAGTTGATGTTTTCATTGTTTGATGGGTCCTCACTTGTCCTTTCACTTTGAAGCCACCCGTGAGATGCTCGTCTGAAAATGACGAAGATTAGCTTGCATCTCATTTCCTGTGATTAGCATGAATGATGTTGAAGCCTTCGGAAGAAAGATACAAATCCGCACTCAGCCTGAACGAACACAAAACAGATGCAATGCACCAACCCGCGAGTGCAAATATGTCAGTTAAACTGTTCGAAAACACATGGGCCAAATATTAGAAAAAGATATACATAGGAAAGATATTTATTCGGATATCTTCCTGAATTACTGCTCTACTCACCGTATTGGAATGAAAATAGGCAATGTAAAATCCAGGATAATGAGAAGTCTTAAAATAGTATATTTTAAAAACGATATTAATATAATTCATTAGGATAAATGGGTATCCGGGAAATTATTTGATAAAATCATAAACGAGACGCTATGTGGATTTAATTGGAAAGTAGATCAGGTAAATCAGTATAGAGATTTAGAAAAGCAAAATGAAGATAAGCACAGAACTCTGGTTCTACTAGATTCCAGAGTAACTAGAAAAATTAGGATATTGGCAACGAAATGCAAAATAATAACTGTACTAAAAAATAATTAATATAGGCAATAAGCTACCGAATCAGGAAGGAAAAATAGAACCCCTCAACACATTAGCACTTTATGTGATACCTTGTAAAGATTGTGAAGTCAGGTATATAGGCGATACCATGTGTCTAATAAAGGTACCCAGAGCAGAGAAAAAAAATACATGTAAAAATGAACATATTCATATATCAGATCTAGCCAGGCAGGTCATTAGATAAACTGAGATTTCTGTAAACAAATTGCTTTATGTAACCAAAATAGACTAACCACATTGATTAGGGAAGCAATTGAAATAAAATCAGGAATGGACGCCATGAATGTGACATCGGTCGAAAAATCATTAGGCCCCACCTATAATATAGCCTTCTCCAATAACACGAAAAGCGGAGTGGAGGAATCAGAATTATAACTAAATCCAAATAAGAGGCCGCGATCTGTCTGAGTTTGTATTTGTCCCAATGTAAATGCGGTTCTATCACATCTCTGTTTACTGGCTAATTGTGATCAATTGGATCTTTGTGAAACTGTCTGTGCAAAGCTACTGCCCGCGTACGAAAAACGCGGCATTGGAGAATCTTAAATATTTGTGTCCTCTACCTACTTTATGTTCAGAAATGAATTTTATAAACAAGTTAATGGTGTCCCTATAAGGCAACCATTATCATTCCCGGTTGCTAATAATATTCGAACAAAACGGCTATCCATTAAGTATAATAGATAGATTATTAAATGAAATGTTGCTGAGATTTAATGGTAATATAATAAACAAAGCAAAGAAGGAAACAGAACTGGATAAGCACAAAATTGTGGCATTACCTGATTCAAAATTGCGCAGAGAAATTAAAATAATAGCAGCTAAAAACAATATTAAAACAGTTTTGAGACAATCGCTTAAAATGGGCAATTAACTACCTAAAAAAAGAAGAAGTAGAACCTCTCGAAATATCAAGGGTATATGTGAAAACTTGCAAAGATTGCAATCTCAGGTATATAGGCGAAACCATGTGACCAATAAAGATTAGTAGAGGGGAACAAAAGACGACCTGCAAATATGGATACATTCAAAGATCAGACCTAGCTAGGCATTCGAAGGAAACGGGTCAAGAAATAGACTGGGATTGACGCAAATACGTCGCGTTATGCAACCGCAACAGATAAACTAGAGTAATTAGAGAGTCAATTGAAATAAATCCAGGGAAGGATATAATGAATGTAATATCGGTAGAAAAATCATTAGGCCCAATATTAAATGAAGCATTTTCTTGGGTCACAAAGCGAGAGGCAGTGGAACCTGAATTAAGTGGGAACCTAAGTAAGAAACCACGCTTATAGAAAACTGATTGTGAATGATCTATAACAATATTAATTCCTATATCCTTATCTTTCTCAAAAATGTTCCAGAAGATGGAATTTAGAATTCGTATTGTTTAGGACATAGGACATTAGACTAGAGACATTTGACTCACATTCCTCGATAGTCAGTTTGCCGTCGTAATCTGATGATGATCATGGAAGGTCGTCTCCCGCATTGCGCTGCGGCTGGCGGTTGTTATTTTATGTTGTTCGAAGACTTGTCAAATACAATGGGATTGGTGTTTACTTCAAGCTCGCAGACGTGATTGTAAGAATTATTACCACCACCCGCGCAATCAATTATTGTTAAATTGTTTTGCCTATATATGTATATGTGACGAAAGCTACAAACATTTAATGTTCGTGACTGCATAAAAATTGTGCAGCCGACATTTCCAGTCAAGTTCAATGTAAGCGAGACTGCTAGTGATTAGTGCTGCATATCTCAATTTGATTTCCATATATATTCAATGCGGTTTGATTCTCGATAGTCAGTTTGCCGTTGTACTCTCAAGATGATCATGGAAGATGGAAAAGTATCAGTACGTTGCGCTGGCAGTGGTTTTGCTATGTTGTTCTACGACTGGTTAAATACAATGGGATTGGTGTTTACTTGAAGCTTGTAGACTTGATTTTAAGAATTGTAACCACCCTCCGCGCAATCAATTATTGTTAAATTGTTTTTCCTATATATGTATATGTGGCGAAAGTTGCAAACAGTTAATGTTCGTGACTGCATATTTGTACATATTTATATTTATTTTATATATTTATATAAGGTGTGACAATCGTAATAATTGAATAAAATGTGGTCCTAGACAAGATATTCATGGTCAACAGCTAACAAGTGTCTTTTGAAAAGTTACTCAAAATGTGGAATATCCGTAGATAAATTTATTCTATATACATTATATATATATATATATATATATATATATATATATATATAAATGTATTACGACATTATATTTTAATATATATGTATTTAGGTATAATGATTTATTTTAGTTATATGAGTATATATTCTTATGTAATTATTTCTAGGAGATAGTTAACTTCGCAGTTTGCCTACTTTTAATTTTGAAGACCATTAGATTGTCCATACTATCTCTTCCGTACTCTCTTTAACTTTGTCCTGGGCCCCGCTCTGACATTCACTCTCTTTCCATCTAGACAACTTGTTGTACCATATTTGAACTAATTTGTTATTAGGTGCGCAATATCACATAAACAATTGTATACATTATATTTCCCGGCTTAAAATAAAACAAAATATTTGACATTCAAGTTTTTTTTAGATTTTTTAACTTTCATTCCCGTGACATAGTAACAATACAGGTATAACAAAAATTGTTCAATACTTTCTCTCTCCCCTATAATATTCTGCACACGAGATGAGATTAAGTATACGAGGAATTTGAGATAGCTGCAATTACACTGAGGTAAAGATAAATAAATAAATAAATAAATTTAAAAAAAAAAATATATATATATATATATATATATATATGTAGATTTAGTTACTGAGTGAGGGTTTTCATGTGCGCTAGACATATGCATATATTGAATTTAGTTATTGAGATAAATTCTATGATTAAAACCCTTGGTGAATCAAAAAAATATAGAAATAGAACGGTTTGGGAACAAGGTTACAAATTTGCTTAAATCTGCTATTGTGAGTATTGTGCTATGATTATTTGCCTCAGGATGGTGCCGGATATTACGTATCGAAACGTCGCCAGTAAAAAAATGTGATAGAACCGCATTTCCATTGGTTAGTATGAACGATGTTGAAGCCTTCGGAAGAAAAGGAAGAATACAAACCCAAGACAAAAAGGAAATTGTGATCAATCGGATCTTTGTGAAACTGTTTGTGCAAAGCTAGAACCCGCGTACGCAAAACGCGGCATTAGAATATGAAGCTGGCACTCCGCAATCAAATTTCAAAAAATATTTATATTTATTGTATTGGCGAGATTCACCGTGGATGAAATTATTTCTGTCGAGGTCAATTAATTTGTTGGAGATTAATTCCGCATATAAAAATAAATCAACTTTTATTTTTGGACATTTGTCGTTATCGCTCTTTTCATTAAACAATGTTTTGTTATCAATTTTGACCGCAATTATGACAATATTTAAATTTATATATAACATTTAAATATTGTTTGTGGCGGAAAACTAATAAATATGCAATTGTGAATTCGGTGTTATGCACCTAGTAAAAAATTAATTGAAATATGACCGAAAAGATAAACTAAAGATAGCATGAACGGAAAGAATAATCTCGTGCATATTCGCTACGTTCTTACTGACGGTTCATCAGTTTGGTTTATCATTCTGGTCATATACCAAATAATTTGTTACTAGATGCCGTTCACCTAATACACAATTTGATATTGATTAGTTATCCACCACAAACAGTATCTTACTGTTATATTTCAAGGATAGCGTGTGTGGATTTGCTAGATGAACACGTGTTCTTACTTTTGGTCAACTTTGGCATACATTGAAACCCATTGTGTTGGTAGCATGTACAGTCTCGGCAAATATAGTTTTGGTACCATGTTCTGTTTCAGCTAGTTTAATGTTTCTATCGAATACTGACTCAATGGCCATAGTGTTGGTACCATTTACATGCTTGGTATATATTATATATAGTGAGTTGGCTTAGAAGTTGCATTCTCGATGACTTTATATGAAGTTTGCTTCACTACTGCAGGTTTACAAATACTCATAGTAAACTTTACAATAATATTTTCCCACATTCCTCACCAAACTATATATTTGGTAGAGAGTGTTATACAGGATCCTACTGATGAGTCGTCACTAATAACGAAAAAAATGTGCACGAAATTTATTCACCGTACGTGCAGTCTTTGATTTTTAGTCGTTGTCAAATTTGAACTAATTGGATACTAGGTGCGCAACACCTAATACAAAATAGAATAAATACTATTTCTCTATCAGAAGCAGTATCCAACATTGAAAACAGTCACGTGATTCGAGTCCATGATGCTTGTAAATTGGACTTTCACCCCGAGAATGTGTCCTAAATCTGCTCAAATTTTCGACTTTGTGTTTCACGAAACACATTTCTCGTTTTTGGTTACATAATTCACTCTTCAAGATCGAGGGAAATTTTCAGATGAGTTAAAGCTTCTGCTCAAGGTGAGAATCTGTATGTACTGAATTTACATATGGTTCAAGCTTGCGATAAATCTTATATAATACTCTGAGCTGATTTGAGGACTGCAGTTCCTAAAGAATCATAGATATCCAGGGTCGTTCTTAATCGGGCGAGCAAATCTGGAGAAAATAAACTACGATAGCGGAGGAACGATCACCAACTTTAGCATAACTAAATTCCTCAGCACATTCTCTTAAGCTAAATTTCTCAAGTCCTGCTGTCAATTGGTCTTTATCCCAGACTTGTCGCTGTTATCTATCAAATTAAAATAATATTTATCTTAATATATTTATTACAACAAAATGCGAATGCACACCGTCTCAATGATCGCCGCTGCTCAAATTTCCCGAAGTGAAAACGAAAACATAATGACCAAGCTTCTACCTGATGCAAATTCTGGATTCCTCCCGTACAAACAGGAAGAATAATAGTTTGTGGTCAATTTCAATAATTTATTGTCAAAATATCGCGAAGGTGATTATCTTTTAGGAAACCGTATAAATCTATGAAAGGAAAATAAGAATTACGTAACACGCAACTTAAAATCTCAAGAAGACTGAATAATAAATTCAACAAAGGCATGTCATTTTTTTCGAAAATTTGAACGAAGAAAATTCCAAAATAATAATATAATAATAATAATATTAAATGACCAAAAATAAGATGATTGTTTTACATGTAAAGTTAACTAACATCCGGATAAGTCAATTTGCCTCCACAAACAACTCTGCCGCTAATTTTATTCTCGACATCGTTACATGCCACATGTTAATAAACGAAGCATACAATCCAAATTGTACATTTATTCGTTCACTTTACATCTTTTTACACATATATTGTAAATCTAAATTCGTGAAATAATGCACGCTTCCTATAATTTAAAGAAACATAGCATGGGTCCTGCATTTGTCAAATCGTGTTGGGAATGATTGGTTGAAATGGAATAACGCATTATAAAATACTCTTTTGGAAAACTGAAAAAATATAAGAATACACATTATGTAAAAATTGACTGACATTAAACATAAAAGAGGTACACATATTTAAAAATTACATACTAGTGAAATGGTTTTGAACTCAATATTTTGCGGTGTGTAAGTATTCAGGTTATCAATGCTATTGTGATCAGTGTTGTGTTGCCTGATGATGGTGCTGGAAAGTAGGCAGCGAAACGTCGCCAGTAAACAAAGATGTGATAGAACCGCATTTCCAATTGAAGTAAAAATGAGTCAACCCGATCAAAGACAAAACAAAATTGGAAATAGTGACAAATCGGATCTTTGTGTAACTGCCCGTGTACAGCTATTACCCGCGTACGCAAAACGCGGCATTGATAATAGTGAAATGGTTTTTTGAAAAATGTATATAGAAAAATAAGAAGAAAATCATTCAGATATAAGTAGAAAAGAAGAACCAGCCATAGAAAACAACGTGGATGGAATTCTGGAAGTTGATGAAATAATGTCTACGCAGAAAATCACATAAATAATTTATGAGCCACATGACTGATTTGTTTCCTTACTTTCTGAATAATTGAAATAAAGATCAAAATGCTTGCTTACCACAAAATGGTTATTTTGGTAGCAATTGGCTGGAAGGTGATTATACAAGGAATTGTGTAAGTGGCATATTTAAAATATCCTCTTTAGATTTGGCGCATTTGCGCTTGTGATGGTAATAGGAAACACTCCAACGGTAACGTCGACCACATCCAGAGCATAGATATTTACCCTCTGTCCGATGTATACCATCAAAATGACGTTTCAACGATTCTTTAGATCTAAAATATTTGCTATATTCGATGCATTTGTAGGAGCTATCTTCGTTGATTTTTCATTGGTCAGCAGTGACATTGTAGAAAATATTTGCCATCATCCTGTCCAGATAGGCTTAACGCATTTTAATTTAGCTAAATGGGTCCAAACATATTGCATTTGGTGGTAAAATGATTCGAGGAGACTCCTGAATAGCACTCATCATTGCTGATTGATCAGGAGCCATGAAATTTGGAGACCCTGACAAATCAGGAGCAGAAACCGGTGCTTGAACTGAATTTGTGCTTCTATTGAGTATAAAGTTATTAACGCCGCCTTTGGCTATCTCATTTGGCATACTTGTAATAAATTGTAATACGGCCAGGGAGGCATGCCATTAGGTTCGCCGTAATCATGCCAAGATTTAGACGTTGCCCTAACTCTTCCCAGAAAATAGCTGCTGAATCCTGATTATTAGGGACTGCACTAGTATTAAGCTCGTTATTTATATCTGGCTCAGAAGCACATATATTCGCAAGTTCATATCCACCATTAGTGTTAGAGATTTTTGTATTTAAAGCAGCATTTTGATTATTAATATTGATACCAGTTAACATTGTGTCCGATAAGGAGTTACCGGGTACAATGAGTGAGGTATTGTCTAGCTGACCTGCTATTTCTTCACATAATGGTCGTTTTTTACACTTCCGTTCGTGTTTGTAATAAAATTGTGGCTTTGTATACATGTTGCCCCACCATGGACACTTGTATCTTGGAGGAAAATGGATGTGCATATGCTTATCCAGTAACGATTTCCTCATGAACGATTTCAAATTCGGCATTCGATCGAACGAATTATTACAGCTACATGAAAATTCACCTATTAGATCATGTTTAGAGTGAAAATGTTCCGAGAGTTCTTCTACTCTACAGACTCTATATTTGCATTCAGAACAAATATAATCAAAATTTTTCGAAATACTCTTACTCATTAAACAATTTTGAGAGAAAGGTATTTCAATGGAGTCACGTAAAACACTATTAGATATGTTCACTGAAAAAGTACAATTTGAAATTCTTCTCATCATGTATGATAAAAAAATCACCATGTGTCATTGAATGACAATGAAGCCTATCTTTGAGGTTAATAAGTTCAATGTAAGTTCTGTTGTTCAATTTAATGTCCATTGTATAGTAATCAAAGGAGTATCATACGATAAACGAAGTCAATGACAAGTATTTCTGAAAATAATATTAAGATTAATGTTTTCACAGATTTTTTTCTTGAGCAAAATCGAAGTAAGTAAAGTCTAAAGTGCAAACTATATGTTTTGCAGTAAACAAATAATTAAATGACAAGTTCCAGGACGAATCTGATATGCAGAAATTAGTACACAAACTCGTTTCGACAGCTTAATATTATGAATATGGCTACCAAAAGTTAAAAGTGGGAATCAAAGTTCTGAATAATTCCGCAATGGTAACTTCTACTTCGTAATTATTTGTTTAAAGCAAACACTTGGCGGACTTATTATACATAGTAAACATTTCATAGTACTATGTAGATTAGTAAATCTTTAAACACTAGTCTGAATGAGATTAATTTTACAAATAATATGACTTAAGCTCTGCGAAGTCCTGAAAATATGCTCTATCACGAACGATATCATGACGTGGTGCGTTTCTAAGGATCGAAGTGTGAATGATTGCTGTATGCCTCTTCTATTAAATATAGCTTAGCGATTCAATTTCCAGCGACATAACTTCCAACTATTATGTTCCAATGAGTGTTCTGACTACGTTGTTTCATTTATGCATATCACTTGATTGCTAATCATTGCAAATTTTGAATGACAATACAGCAATCATTTTGCTGTCCATTTGTAGTTTATCTAATACTTAGGTTACTTCCACGAGATTGACCAATTCCATGAGATGTTTTTATTGTGGATGTACTTCAACTTGACCCCGTGCTGTATATTCCAGATTTTGAAAGAATTTTTCTCTCAATCAACTCATTATACAGGTTGCCTGGCTGTTTTCTACAAGCCTCTGCTATGCCGCTTTGTTGCACCTGATTCCATCATTGTCCAATGACTTTCGACGTGATACTTAAAATCAAACCCTGAAATACACTGAAATCCTCGTTGCCTACCATTACATGCAGAGCCTTACAAAAGCCAAATGTAGCTAATATTTCACTGCCATATACCGAAAAGTGGTTCATGGACACATGTGGACTGTAAAAGAACACTAGGTCGCCTATTCCTAGTGAGAAGGGCATGTATTCATGGTTTCCCTTCTCTGAGATAGTCTGCCAACCTAGGCAAATGAGCAATATCTGCCGAGATGCCAATGGCGAAAATTTCCTTCAGCAGCCCTACGCGTCTGGCACGCTTGTTCTCATTCCGTTAAACTCTTTTAACTATAAGTTACTTTATAGTAATACCAAACTCACGGTTTCCTATAAAACGGGATGATGGCTGTGTCCCTATAGACCTTGAAAATTTCATACTACTATTTCCGGACTGAATACATTTTTCCCGCCTGTCTTCAGGCCGGAATTTCTAGGGCCACGGGCCACCTCTGTCCGTTAATCTCATTTGAAAATATGTTGATTGACCATTGTGAAGATGCTTTATACCATAGAACGGTTATCATTTTCTAAAACATCTACTATTTGAGGTTCAG
The DNA here is from genome assembly GCA_029291075.1 of Eudiplozoon nipponicum. Classification (NCBI taxonomy): domain Eukaryota; kingdom Metazoa; phylum Platyhelminthes; class Monogenea; order Mazocraeidea; family Diplozoidae; genus Eudiplozoon; species Eudiplozoon nipponicum. The sequence continues at coordinate 27,523 of JAQBSW010000024.1, read as the reverse complement.
TAAATAGTATCCGCCGTGCTTGTCGAAAATCTAACAAGTGTGAGCGGTTTGATTTTGGCCGCGGTTGATGCGAGCACCACATATATGTCAATTTTGTTCAACGTAGTTATACGTATTGCAGTATTGTATAATTTCACTTAATAGTATGTTCCGTTCATGCCTGAAGTCGACAAGTGTGAGCAGATTGTTGTTAGGCGCGGGTGATTCGAGTAACACGGTAATGATAATAATTGTTATCAAATTTAAACGTAAATTTGTGGAACATCAAAGGAATTCTAAATGGCAGAAAATAGAGAACATTATATACGTAAGTTCGAGAGAAAGCTAGACTTTTATTATCGAAAAATAACTATTTCATTTAATGCCCAGTCAAGATCGATTAAGCTATCACCCGAAAGAACTTCGATACCTGCACTCTGAACATATAGAAGATTGTTGCTCGTAACAGCATCAGTTGCCAATCTAAAACAGTGGGAAAGTGAAAAGTATTAATGAATCCAATTGCAAATTGTTATGTTTTATGTTAATTCTTTTAAGACACTAACGCGACAAGAAATCCTTGTGTAGAGAGCAGTATATTTACAAATTAGGTGGACACATCAATTTTCGACAGAATATCGACTAGAATATTGTGATTCGCTGAGCCCAAAGCACCCTTGCAGTCTAGAAAGACAACTAATGTGCGACGGCCGTTTACATGTCGCTGATTAAGAACTTGCCTTACGGTAAGAGTACAATCAATACAACTTCATCATAACCAGAATCCAGCTTGTTCTTGCATAGCATGTGATTCACACGAAGCGCTATGTTTTTGTGGGATAATCGAATCAAATATCCTCAATACCACTGTATTCAAGCTTATACGACGAATGTTGTCACACCGATGGCGACGGCCTTTTTTGAAGATAGGAATGATAGTCGCCTCCATAATCACATTCTAAGATAAACAAGGTTACTGAGTTAGCTCCTAATGCAACAATATATCACAATCCAGTGCCTTGACGATTCCCACACATATTCGATATATTTGAACTTTACTCTATTCGTGCTACTGCTCATCCTGACAGCGGGAATGTATCAAAAGCCCTGATTTTTCCCTATGAAAAGAGTATGCTGCCACATGCGTAACGCTGCTTGTATCTCATCCGTCTAGAGTTCAATACGTCAAACATCCCTAAGCCCACGAAATAAATTGCTCTATGAATGCTAGGATTGGCAACGATTATTCCTTTCCTCTTAAAATGACATCCACCACACTTGTCAGCCGATGTTTGCGCCCTTGTAATCTCTATAGATCTCTAACCGTTTTATCCCAACGATTAAATAATTTATCTTATTATATATTTTTAGTAATTGTTATGAACTGCACGACTCGATCAAAAACGCCATTCAATTGCGCGCATTACTTTGTTCAAACGAACTAGACATGTGCTTGCTGGTTGAATCATGACTTCCAGTTGAAGATACCATTTTTATTTGTGTTTATTCTGCAGGTTTCATAGTAATTCAAATATAAATGCCCATCGCGAATCCCAAATTTGAGCAAACTTCTATTAAAACCATCTGATATGTATATTGATGGTGGTGACTCTAACCTCCATAACGCAGAGTTGTGTAATCTATCTCCAAAAAATACCTGCAATCGTAGCGTTATTACGAACATATGCTACATAAATTCGTGTAATTTCAAATGCGTTGGCAATCAACGTGATTGGATACTCTCCAACGAAGAGGTGATCAACGTTCAGCTGCGAAAGATTTGCGGTTACTTCGATTAACGTATAGAATCCTACCTTATTCTCATTTCATCATATGTTGAGATATGTTAACTGACCACGTACATTCCACAATTAGTCTCAAAATGTACGAGAAAATATCACTATCAGTCATTGAATCTCCATTAAAACTATTTTTGCGATTACTAAAGTCACTTTATGTTCTAGCGTCCAATTTAATTTCCATAGTATTATAAAACAACGATAAATAATCATAGGATAAAAGACTTTAAGGCAAGATGAGAAGTAGCCCAGTAAAATAAATTCAAAACATCGAAAAATATTTTTGGGCAAATAGAAACAGATCATCAGATAAATTGAGATGGCTGGAAACGCATTGCATTATGCAACCGAAATAGATTAACCAGATGGATTAGGAAATCAATTTAAATTAAATCACAAATGAACGTCATGAATGTGACACCTGCAGAAAAATAATAATGCCCATATTTAACGACGCCTTCTCGAATGGTAGAATATGTGGTTTGGAACAATCTGATACATCGGAGCAGATAAGATGTTGTCCTATGGAGCTATATCAAATAGTGGAAAATATTGGCTGATATATTATAATGGATGTTGATTAAGATGGACATATAATATATGTCTGGTACCGTATTTATGTATATATATATATATATATATATATACATACTCTCTCTATATATACATATATATACGGATATGTATAATCTATTTACATAAGATACGAGCATAACTCACATCGTTGCTTATGCTATGCAAGCTATGCAAATAGAAATGTAAAGGAATCAAGATTTCACCGAGTGCTACCAATTTTCCTGAAAATGTCAATTGCGGTATCAGCTCGAATGATGGCAAAACTACACAAAAGTAAATTTCTTTTAAGTAAAATATCAAAAGGGAACACTTTCACTTATTCCTATTTGGTCATTTTCAAGCAGTCAGTTCTCGCCACGTTAAAAGTGAAATTATATTTTAAAAATATTATTATGAAATTTCAAAACACATTAAACATGGCAGACATTTATTAATGCACAGCGTACCACAATAGGGCAGACAAGAAGCTAATAGAAATATAAGTAAATTATCCCCTTGCTTTTATTCTAAGATTTATACGTACATCTTACACAATGGCGTCAGTATTATCATATATAATGGTAACGGAGAAGATTACGACTCGCACTCAATTTCTATATTGCATAATAAGTGAATACGATACTACGATTTCTTAAAAATATATAATGTACTTTAATTTTTAAATATTTCCCAGTTATTAAACAATAGAAGAAAAGCGATCTTGATGAGTGTGTGTGCACAAATGAACAATAAATTTTTCAACTGACGATAAATTCTAAATTATTAACTCAAACAAACATGGCGCAATAGAAAAATTATATAGTATGAAAATTCACGCGTTTTTCATCAGTTACACTAATGTGCATAGAGGTTCAAAGCAATTCCCGAATATCACAATGTCTATATGTGATTTTATGGTGCATCTTATCAAATCGTGATCTGTTAGTCATTTTACAAAAGCTATCTGCAAGCGTAATTCGCTGACGGGCAAAATTTTCAGTAAAACTGTATTTCCTCCCATTTTATCGAAATTATATGCGCATATTCCTTAGTGAAGGTATCTTTATGCTTATGATAGAGAAATTGCCTCTAGGCAACCACAGTCGAGTACTATATTATGGACGAATTCGTTTTAAATTTGCAAATTACCGTAAATTCCTTAAATGTTGTTGTACCTTGCACAGTGCTGTTGCCCGAATGTTGTTTGTACGGGACAATTGATAGCACTCGTAGGTCGGTAAAATCTTGAATCCTTTATATTTCCAGGTGCACAGTTTGTGTTTGGCATTGTTCGATGGATTCTCACTAGTCCCCTTCACTATGAAGCAACTCTTGAGCTGCTTTTCTGACAATGAGTTTGGACCACATTTTCTGATTATTATTGGAATTTCGTGACTTCATTTCCTGTCCCATGTTCAGGGTTGAGACCTTACTCACAGGAAAAAACAACTTGTAGCAAGTGTGCTATCCTCATTCAAGGCATCTATTAATATTTATTATAATTCCTAAATCCTCAGACCAATTCATTTAATTGATTATATACTTAACCTCATCTTGTTACTTAAATTTCGGGTCCTTATTTATTTTATTGTGAACTTTTTCATTATTTAATTGCAGATATATTTTATCATTATAATCCCTCTGATTCATTAGCACTGTTGCTCCAACTTTATCTGCTTTAAGGCATATTACCTTATTAGATAACGAAAAAACATGTAGGTACAATATTTAATATTAAGAATATTTTAAATAGTGGGGTATTTTCAACTTGACAGACAATTTTTATTTTCTTGATTTTTATTAGTTGAACAGTCTGATCACTGTCCCGTCGTATTTCTGTTTTAAGTGATGCTTAAATGTTGTTGTACCTTGTGCAGTGCTTATGATAATAGTTTTTTCCCCGCATTTTGTTCGTGCGAGATAATTAATGGCAATCGTAGGTCAGTACAATCTTGAATCCTTTTCAATTCAAGGTGCACAGTTGATGTTTTGCATTTTTTGATTGGTTATCACTTGTCCTTTCACTATGAAGCCACCCATGAACTGCTCGTCTGAAAATGACGACAATTAGCTTGCACCTCATTTCCATTGGTTAGTGTGAACGATTATTATAATCAAGGTTGCGGTCTTGATATAAACACCTGACCCATTAATTACTTACATATGTCAGTATAAACTAAGAATTGTATAGTGTAGAAAAGGCAATTCACCACTATACAATTCTTAGTTTATACTGACATATGTAAGTAATTAATGGGTCAGGTGTTTATATCAAGACCGCAACCTTGATTATAATAATTGTTATCACCACCCGCGCAACCAATGTTCGTTTAATATGAACGATGTTGAAGCCTTTGGAAGAAAGGTACAAATCCCCACCCTGCCTGAACGAAGGCGAAACAGATGCGAACGCAAATATATCAGTTCAACTGTTCAAAGAACATATTTATATTCTATCGTTTGGACAAGACCGAATATAGAGCCTACACTAACGAGTGCTATCTCAAAAAAATATAAATTTATATCGTTATCCTGTATATATGTCATTTTTTTCATTTAAATATCTGAACATACACATTTTAGCCATTTCCATGATACTCATTAACATCATTTTAATGCTTTATAATATTTCAGGGTACTCCGTTAAACAACGTCGAGCACACTTTAGTCAAACCCGCACTGAAATGTTAGCATACATCTCTCCCATTTCCAGACTTGCCAGTTGGTCATTCTCTAATTATTTATATTTACATATGTATTCTACATACTTTATATTTATAAATGAATTTAAAGTGTATGAATCATGAAATAATTTCGTGGTTTATAACAAAATAAATAAAGATCCATCAGATAAGTTGCAAGGACATGTTAAAATTATAATAAATATAATGATTGAGTTGGAGGAACTAGATCCAGGACTTGGAAATTCATTAATACAACGAGACACAGTTATATCGACGTATACCAATGTCCCGGTACAAGCAGCAGTAGAAAGTATGAAGCGTTGTTTAACAAAGTTCCCAGAGATAATAGAAGGTTGTGAAATGACGTTAAGAACAATTATGGAAAACTTAAATATTTGTAGGTCCTCCACCTACTTCATATTCAGAAATGAATTTTGTAAACAAGTTAAAGGTTTTGGATTTGACCGCATTTTTCTTGTGCGGGACAATTGATAGCACTCTTAGGTCGGTAAAATCTTGAATTTTGATCATTTTGGTCTCAATTGATGGGTTCTCACTTGTCCCTTCGTTTTTAAGCCTTCCATCAGCTGATTGTCTGAAAATGACTGGAACAAGATTTTCAAATGTTCTTTTTCCGAATTTTCGAGACCGAATTTCCAGTCTCATCTTCAGGGTTGACACAATACGCACAGGTATAAAACACAACTTGTGGCAAATGTGGTATCCCCATTCAAGACAGATATATTTATATTTATTTTAATTCCAAATGAATTTTTTAAATTGTGTTCCTAACATCCGGTCTTCATACCACGTCTCTTATACTTCAATGTATACAAAAACTTATCCCTGTACCCGTCCGTGTACACAACCATCTATAAACATGTGTATTTTACTAAAGTGACATTTATTGAATAAATATAAGCACACTTAATGGATTGACATACATGCCTATCAATAATGACTATATTTTATTTGCTGTTCCTGACGCATAAAACTCCCAACAAAATTTTGATTTCAATATTAAACTAATCCTCACAAACCCCCAGTTTACCTAACCCCATCCTGTTCGCAATAGTTTATAGAAAGAGAGTGAGAGGTTAATAAAACAGTTGAAAGTATATATAGTATTATTCTATCGTTTTGACAAGACCGAATACCGAGTCTACACTAACAAATTCGTCTCTCAACCAAATACACATTAATACTCATATCCTATATATATATATATATATATATATATATATATATATATATATATATATACAAGATACATAATGCCTATCTAAATCCACATAAGCAACAATGTGAGCTCTTCTCACCTTATATTTTAAATTTAAATAGTCTTCTACATATATATTGTGAATATTTGAATAAGCATTTAAGCAACCATGTGAGTTCACCCCACATCTTATATGAATATTTAGAATCATCCATATATATATATATATGCGAAATATGTATATAAATATAGAAACACATATCTGTTAAATAAATTTAGATAAACATATAAGCAACAACGTGAGTTTCTTTCACATCTTATATAAGTCAGAAATGTTCATCAGCATATATATATATTTATATATATATATATATATATATATATATATATATATATATATGTGTGTGTGTGTCTGTATATATAAATCTATAGATAGCCAAATTACCTTTTTCTAACTCCATCTAATTTGTTCTGTTTTTTTTGTCTTAGATGCATAATCGCGGTCTCTTATTTGGATTTATTCTTAACTCGGATTCCTCCAATCCACGTTTCTTGATATTTGAGAAGGCTTCATTAAATGTAGGGCTTAATGATTTTTCTACGCATGTCACATTCATGTCATTCATTCCTGATTTCATTCCAGTTGATTCCCTAATCATCCTGGATAATATATTTCGGTTACATAATGCAATCCGTTTACAGCCATCCCAGTTTATCTGGTGACCTGTCTCCATTGAGTGCCTGGCTAGATCTGATCTATGACTATGTCTGTATTTGCATGCAGTCTTATGTTCACCTCTACGTACCTATATTGGACGCATGGTTTCACCTATATACCTAAGATTGCAATCTTTACAAGGTATCTCATAAACCCCTGATGTGTTGAGCGGTTCTATTTTTTTTTCTTTCTGATTCGGTAACTTATTGCCTATTGTAATTGATTGTCTTAACACTGTTCGTATGTTGTATTTCGTTGCTAATATCCTAATCTTTCTACTTAATTTGGAGTCTGGTAGAACCAGAGTTCTGTGCTTATCTTCATTCTGATTATCTAAATCTCTTGCCCGTTTCTCCTGGGTTATTCTTCTATTAAATCGCAAAAATGTCTCTTTTATGATTTTCTCAGTTAATTTTTCCGGATAACCATTTATCCTGAATATTTCTTTCAATTTCATCAGTTCTTTGTCCATATATTTTAAATCCACTATTTTAAGACTTCTTATTATCATAGATTTTAGAATGGCTATTTTCATCCAAAACGGGTGATTAGTGTAATAATTCAGGAAGTTACAAGAATAAGTATCCATCCTGTAAATATCTTTTTCTAATGTCTGACCAATTCATTTTAATTTTACATCTAGAAAAGATAATTCTTCTTTACTTTCTTTTTCCAATGTGAATTTTACCACTTCAAGTTGATTAGCTAAATACAGAAAATTCTCCAACTCATTGTCCCCGTGATTCCAAATTAGGAAGATATCATCTAGGAATCTTAGATTATACATTAAAGTACACTTATCCCTTCATTGACGGTGTTAGTAAATATAAATTATTAGAGAATGATAAACTGGCAAACCTGGATGTCGTATCTATGTATACTAAAATTCCGGTATAGGTTGCATTAGAGTGTGTCCAACGTTGTCTAACGGAATACCCCGAAATACTAGAAGAGAGTAAAATGATGTTAAGGAGTATTATGGAAATTTTTAAAATTTGTATCCTCTACATACTTTATATTTAGAAATGAATTATATCTTCAAGATAAAGTTGTTCCTATGGAACAACCATTATCGGTCCCAGTCGCTAATATTTATATGCATTATTTAGAAAAAAATCTCCTATTCAGTTCTCCCCTCAAACCAAACTTATATTTAAGATTCCTAGATGACATCTTCTTATTTTGGAATCACGGTGACAATGAGTTGGAGAATTTTCTGTATTTAGCTAATCAACTGGGAGAGGTAAAATTCACATTGGAAAAAGAAAACAAAGAAGAATTATCGTTTCTAGATGTAAAATTAAAACGAATGGGTCAGACATTAGAGAAAGATATTTATAGGAAGGATACTTATTCTGGTATCCTCCTGAATTATTGCTCTAATCACCCGTTTGGGATGAAAATAGGCATTCTAAAATCTATGATAATAAGAAGTCTTAAAATAGTGGATATAAAATATAGGGACAAAGAACTGATGAAATTGAAAGAAATATTCAGGATAAATGGTTATCCGGAAAAATTAACTGAGAAAATCATAAAAGAGACACTATTGCAATTTAATAGAAAAATAATCCAGGAGAAACGGCTAAGAGATTAAGATAATCAGAATGAAGATAAACACAGAACTCTGGTTCTACCAGATTCAAAATTAAGTAGAAAAATTAGGATATTAGCAACTAAATACAACATAAGAACAGTGTTAACACAATCAGTTACAATAGGCAGTAAGTTACAGAATCAGAAAGAAAAAATAGAACCGCTCAACGCATCAGGGGTTTATGAGATACCTTGTAAAGATTGCAATCTCAGGTATATTGGTGAAACCATTCGTCCATTAAAATCACGTAGAGGTGAACAAAAGACTGCATGCAAATACAGACATAGTCATAGATCAGATCTTGCCAGGCACTCAATGGAGACAGGTCACCAGATAAACTGGGACGGCTGTAAACGGATTGCATAATGTAAACGAAATAGTAAACAACCTAGCAAACAGAATCAGGAAGATCTGCTCTGAACAAAAGATTGAGGAAGAACTGGGCTACCTCAGGAAAATTTTGCTAATGAACAACTACCCAGAGTGTTTCATTGATGTCAACATCAGACCACGGCAGATTCGTACTAGAGAGGATACCGTCAAGCAGATTTTTCTAAACTTACCATTTAGAGGCGACGTACCAGCCTCATAATTGCACGGCGGCTGAATAGAATTACTAAGGACAACTTTCCCAAAGTTAAAGTTAATATGACATTTAGTACACAGAGAATCATGAGGTTGGATGCCAAAGATCAATTGCCAATTCTATCCAAATCATTCATAGTCTACAAATTCTCATGTATGTGCAGTAGCACATATATCGGACGTACGAAGAAGCAATTGATAAGCAGAATCCAGCAACATTTGCCACAGAAATTGATTAACAAAGGCTTACCACCGTCAGGAAAATCAGCTATTTCCGATCATATATTGGCAACGGGCACCCTGTCAATTCGACCAATTTCACAATTCTATATAAAGCAAAATCAGAAAAATTATTATTTATTTATGAAGCCCTTTAAATAAAACAACAAGCACCTGACCTTAATATTCAAAAGTTTCATCAACATGATATTCAACAACAATCTACTAGTATCCAGCCAAGAACAAACAGGCCCTCGACTAGAATCAACAAACATACAATCGGATTGGCAACAAACTGAAGTGGAAATAACAGAGGCGCATACGGTGACAGAAGTTTTCAAACAATATGAGCGTTCAACACTGCAATCCACACTGGCGCTGTTACCATGTGGAAATGATAAATTTGCGCAACAAGGTGAAACTATCAACTAAACTGGGAAAAATAGCACTTGTATATGTAACAGTGAACATTGCGCACAAATGGTTAATTCTCAAGCCGTCAAAACAATAATGACCAGATCTCAGACATCACTTTGCAATACTGCGAGAATGATCTTTACATGCAAACACGCATACACACAAACACAAACGCATACACACTCACCAACTAGCCAAAACAAGAAACAGAAGTAAAAACGAGTCAGATTTGTTACCACTAGCATAATCAATTGAAAACCTAAAATGTATAAATATGTATGATTGTATAAGAGATGATTAGTATTCACGAAATAAATGGCCTTTATCCACTTTGTTATTAATGTGTTCTGTGTTCCTAATTATAAATATACGGTGTTAAATTAAAAAGGCATTGATAATATATATATATATATATATATATATATATATATAATGAACAAAGTGAGAACCATCAATCCAGGCCAATAATCAAAGCACCTAAAATGATCAAAATTCAAGATTTTACCGACCTATGAGTGCTATCAATTGTCCCGCACAAGAAAAATGCGGTCAAATCCACAACAAGAAGGACAGCACTGCGCAAAAAGATTCATCATTTAAAGAATATTTCTCTCTAATTTTTACCTAAGCGTCGCTCTGACATTCACTCTCTTTCCATTTATGTAACTTGTTGTACCATATTTGAACTAATTTGTTACTAGATGCCCAATATCTCATACGCAATTGTATACATAACAGTTCCCAGGTTAAAATAAAACAAGATTCATTTTGTTTTATCAGTTTTGATTTTTTTAAATTTGATTACCGTGACAGTACAGTTATAACAAAAATGCTCGATAATTTCTCTCTCCCCTTCAATTTTCCGCACAGGAGATGAGATTAAGTATACCGGGAATTTGAGATATCTGCAATTATACTGAGGTAAGATATTTGCTTAAATCTGCTATTCTGAGTATAGTGCTGTGCATAGTTGCCTGAAAATGGTTCTGGAAATTACGCACCAAATTTTCGCCATTAAGCAAAAATGTTAGGGAACCGCATTTCAATTGGTTAGTATGAACGATGTTGAAGCCTTCGAAAGAAAGGGAAGATTACAAACCCAGCTCGATCGAAGACAAAAGGGAAATGGAAACTGTGATAAATCTGATCATTGTGAAACTGTTTGTGCAAAGCTAGAACCCGCGTACGCAAAACGCAGCATTGGAAAATATGAAGCTGGCACTCCGCAATCAAATTTCAAAACAATATTTATGTTTAACAATAATTGATTGCGCGGGTGGAGGTAACAATTCTTTAAATCAAGTTTGCGAGCTTAAAGTAAATACCAATCCCATTGTATTTAACCAGTCGTCGGAAATAACACAAATACTGCCAGCCGCAAGGCACTGACGCGTTTCGACCTTCCATGATCATCATCAGAGTACCTCGGAAAACTGACAATCGAGGATCAGACCTCAATGAATATATATATATAGAAATCAATGTTAGATATGCGGCTCCCGCATCTAGCAGTCTCGCATACACTGAACTTGACTGGAAATGTCGGTTGCGCAATTTCGATGCAGTAACAAAAATCAACCGTTTGTAGATTTTGCCACATATAAATATATAGTCAATATAATTTAACAATAATTGATTGCGCGGGTCGTGGTAACAATTCTTTAAATAAAGTTTGCAAGCTTGAAGTAAATACCTATCCGATTGTACAGCGAAATGTGAAACTTTACATAGATCAAGGCCAGTGTGTGTGTGTGGATTTGCTAGACTGACACGTGTTCAGATGAAGGTGTAATTCTCACCTATGGTCAACTTTGGCATACATTGAAACCCATTATGTTGGTACCATGTACAGACTCGGCAACTATAATTTTGGTACCATGTACTGTTTCAGCTAGCATAATGTTGCTATCGAATATTGATTCAATAGCCACAGTGTTGGTACCATTTACATGCTTGGTGCATTTTATTTTTAGTGAGTTGGCTTAGAAGTCGCATTCTCGAAGAATTTATATGAAGTTGGCTTCTCTACTGCAGGTTTACACATTCCCATAGGTAACTTTACCGTCCTATTGCTCACCTAAATATATATTTTGTAAAGAGAGTAATATAGGCTTCTACCGCTTATTCGTTAGTAACAACGAAACAAATGTGCCCGAAATTCCGTTCGTGCAGTCTTTGAATTTTACTTCTGGTCAAATTTGATCTAATTGGATACTAGATGCTCAACACCCAATACAAATTAGAATTCATACTAGTTCTCCACGACAAACAGTATCTAACCCTGAACACAGTCACCAGATTCGAATCCACGATGCATGGAAATTGGACTCTGACCCCGAGAATTTGTCCTAGCTCTGCTCGTATTTTCGACTTTGTGTTTCACCAAACACATATCTCGTTGTAGGTTTCTAAATACACTCTCTAAAGCCGAGGGTAATTTTGAGATGAGTTTGAACTTCTGCTCAAGGTGAGAATCTCTATGTACTGCATTCACATATGGTTCAAGCTTGCGATACACCTTATATTATACTCTGAGCCGATTTGACCAATGGAGTTCCTAAGGTATCATAGATATCCAGAGTGGTCCTTAATCGGTCAGGAAAATCTTGAGAAAATAAACTGCGATAAGGGAGGAATGATCAGCAAATTTAGCGTAACTAAATTCCTCAGCTCTTTCTCTTAAGCTAAATTTGTCAAGTCCTGATGTCTATTGATCTTTATCCTCAAATTTGTTGCAGTTATCTATCAAATTAAAATAAGATTTATTATAATATATATATATGCAAGAAAAAAATATATATATAAGAACAAAGCAACATACTACATGGAATAACATTTATTAATAAATCGTATTTCTACCGGTATCTACAGCCATTGTTCTGGAATCGTTAGTAGATTCGTTCATCATATCACATTGTACATTTGTCATCACCAATCTCCTCTTCGTTATGTTAGCCTTTGTTTTGCGCAATTAAGACCACATCTTTTGTGTAACGTCATTTGGTGTGTCCTCGCTTTCATTTTAATTGCGTCCTTAATTGATGTATGTGTCGTATTTTGCGAAGCGTTGGCTATTTTTAAAGGTATGTCAGTTATGTCTTGATATATATATATATATATATATATATATATATATATATATATATATATATATATATAATAAAATACTCATTTGGAAAACTGAAAAAAATATACACATACACATTATGTAAAAATCTACTGACATTAAACATAAAAGAGGTACACTTATATAAATATTACATACTAGTGAAATGGTTATAGTGAAATGTATATGGAAAAATAAGAAAATCACTCAGATATAAGTAGAAATGAAGAACCAGCCGTAGGAAACAACGTGGATGAAATTCTGAAAGATGATGAAATAATGCCTACGCAGGAAATCACATAAATAATTTATGAACCATATGACTGATTTGTTTCGTTACATCCTGAATAATTGAAATAAAGATCTAAATGCTTACAGCCAATGCATTACAACAAAATGTTAAGTGTGGATACTTTTGGCTGGAAGGTAATTAATCAAGGGAATGTGTAAGTGGCATATTTAAACTACTCTCCATAGATTTGGTGCATTTTCGCTTGTGAATGTAATAGGAAGCACTCCAACGGTAACGTCGACCACATCCAGAGCAAAGATATTTACCCTCAGGCCGATGTTTACCATCAAAATGACGCTTCAACAGCCTTTTAGATCTAAAATATTTGTTACATTCGATGCATTTGTAGGAGCTATCTTCGTTCATTTTATATTGGTCAGCAGTTACTTTGGAGAAATTATTTGCCTTCACACTGTCTGGATAGGTTTCAGGTATTTTCTTTTGGCTAAATGGGTCCAAAGATATTGCATTTGGTGGTAAAATGATTCGAGGGGACTCGTGAATAGCACTCATCATTGCTGATTGATCAGGAGGCATGAAATTTAGAGACCCTGACAAATCAGGAGCAGAAACCGTTGCTTGAACTGAATTTGTGTTTCTATTGAGTATAAAGTTATTAACGCCGCCTTTGGCTATCTCATTTGGCGTACTTGTAATAAATTGTGGTACGGCCAGGGAAGCATTTTGAGTTTCAATTGTCGACTGCATCAATGAAGCTGTGGCTTGTGTTGTTGAAGGTGAATTTACATTATGAAAGTTGGCATTCGCTAAATAATTTAATAACATCTGCTGATTGCGTTGTGTAACGATAGTCGGAGTTGTTTGGTCTGGAGCCATTCGCTGGTGGTTGCGATTTTGAATGTTTAGAAGTTTTTGTTGATTTTCAATAAAATTGTTAAAAGTAGTTTGAAACGTTTCCGCAAAAATTGGTTGCTGTTGAGAGGAAATTTCAAAATTTGATTGCTCTGAAACTTGACTAAAATGGGATGACGGGCTTGGTAACACTTGTCGACATAGACATGCCATCATATTCGCCGTCAACATGCCAAGCTGTAGACGTTGGCCTAGCGCTTCCCAGAATGAAGCTGCTGAATCCTGATGAATAGGGACTGCACTAGTATTAAGCTCCTTATTTACATCTGGCTCAGAAGCACGTATATTCGCAAGTTCATATCCACCATTAGTGTTCGAGATTTTTGTATTTAAAGCAGCATTTTGATAATTAATATCGATACCAGTTAACATTGTGTCCGATAAGGAGATACCGGGTACAATGAGTGAGGTATTGTCTAGCTGACCTGCTATTTCTTCACATAATGGTCGTTTTTTACACTTCCTTTTGTGTTTGTAATAAAATTTTGGCTTTGTATACATGTTGCCACACCATGGACACTTGTATCTTGGAGGAAAATGGATGTGCTTATGCTTTTCCAGTAAATATTTTGTCCTGAACGATTTCGAACAATTGGGAAAGATAAAAGGCTTGTCACATTTATAAGCTGAAGTGTTTGGTGAAAGAGTAGAATCTTCATGCTTCTGACAAATAATAGATTCATCGTCCACAACAATACAGTCTTCATTTCTTTCGTATACATTATTAGGACTTCTTCCTTTCTGTGGATTATACACGCCAACTGTGTATAGACATTCATCAGATACTTTATTATTTCCAACACAATAATCGTCTTTTGTAATACTGTTGTTGACCATGCTGTTGTCGAAATACTCTAAATTTGTTCCTTGAAGATCATTTGCTGCATTGGCGCATTCAATATAATGTCGGAGAAAATTCGACATTCGATCGAACGAATTATTACAGCTACATGAAAATTCGCCTATTAGATCATGTTTAGAGTAAAAATGTTCCGAGAGTTCTTCTACTCTACAGGCTATATATTTGCATTCAGGACAAATATAATCAGAATTATTCGACACTCTCTTACTCATTAAACAAATTTGAGAGGAATGGATGTCAATAGTGCCACGTAAAACACTATCAGACATGTCGACCGAACAAGTACAATTTGAAATTCGTCTCAACATGTATCATAAAATATTACCTTCTCACATTGAATCACAGTGAAGTCTATTTTTGAAGTTATTAATTTCACCGTAAGGTGTGTTGTCCTATTTAATTTCTATAGTAAATTAATCAAAGGAGTATCATACGATAAACGAAATCAATGAGAAGTAACCCAGAAAATACAATTAAAATAATTTGTTTACCGATTTGTTTACTGAGCACAATCGTAGTAAGCAGTCTGTTGTTTAATCTATATTTATATTCAGTAAACAAATAATTAAATTTTATGTTCCAGGACGAATCTGATAGGCAGAAATGAGTACACAAACTCGTTACGACAGTATAATATTAAAAATCGGGCTGATAATTCTGAATAATTCAACATGAATAACTTCCACTTCTCAATATTTGTTTACAACAAAAACTTGGCGGACTCATTTTACAAAACAAACATTTCTTGTACTATGTAGATTAGTAAACACATCTTTAAACAATAGTGTGAAAGAGGTAAATAGTTCACACTCGGCAACCATAGCGTTAGAACCATGTACCATTTTGATACTAACATGTTGGTATCATTTACAGACTCGGTATATATATATTATATAGTGTGAGTTAGCGTTGAAGTCGCATTTTCGAGATTATATATGATGTTAGCTGCATTATTATAGGTTTACATATTCGTCTAGGAGATTGTACGTTCTATTATCCCACATTTATCACCCAAATTTATAGTGGTTAAAGGGTATAATACCGGCTCTTACTAATGAGTCGCCAGTAAGCTCGCAACGAATGTGCATCGAAAAATATAACTGGGCAAATAGAGACAGATCTCCAGATAAATTGAGATGTCTGAAAACGCATTTTAATATGTAATTGAAAAAGATTAATCAGCAGGATTAGGATATCAATTTAATTTAAATCACGTGGTTTGCAACAATCTAACTCAACGGAGCAGTTTAGATGTTGTCTTACGGAGTTATATAAAATAAGGGTATATTTTGGCTGATATATTATAATCGCTGCGCATAGTGTAAACTCGGGGGCTTACAGGGTCTGGTACCCGTATATATATATATATATATATATATATATATATACTATATATATATTTATATATATATATATATATTCCTCTATATATATATATATATATATGTTGCTCATATATATATATATTTATATATATATATATATATATATCCTGCTATATAATAGTTTGATAATATTGAAATAAGATGTGGAAAGATCTCAAATTTTTCCTTTTATATATATATATATATATATATATATATATATATATATATATATATATATATATATAATGTCCATTGCCTTCGAATATTACGCAGTATATTTCTTATTAGGACGAACAAGCACAATAATAACAAAGTGGATGATGACTATTTATTACGAGAATATAAAAACTTCGCTCTACAATCGTTCATTATTGTGTAATTGTATTACTTTTATATGGTAAAGTGATGTTTTGTAGTCTCAAAATAAATGGCCATTATCCATTTTGCGATTAAAGTATCCCTTCTACCTAGTAAAAAAAATATACTATGTAAAATTCGCATGAAATGGGTATAATAAAAATTATATATATCCATATGTATATATAAATATTTATCTATAAATATATATATATATATATATATATCTATATTATGATGGAAATTTATGTACTCATGGTGAGTGGGAATGTGCTTGAAGTTCATGGGAAACAAATTTCCTTGTTATATATATATATATATATATATATATATATATATATATATATTACTAAATACACGGATATATAAGTCATTTAAAAAAAATGTGTATTTGACTAATGATTACAGCTATTTACGGATATTAAGATCATTATGTATAATGGGGAAAGATCACACATTGTAGCAGATACCATTATATAACAGTTAAATACTGTTTGTTTTGGAGAACTAATATATATGCAAATATGTATTATTACAAACATACTACATACTTGCATATATATTAGTTCTCCGCATCAAACAATATTTAAATGTTATATATTGAATTGAATGATGTCATGCTTACCGCGAAATGTGATAACTGATATCGATCAAGGCCAGAGTCTATGGATTTACTGGAGTAACAGGTGTTCAGAAATTGTTGTAATTCTCAATTTCGGTGAACTATAGCATAAATTGATATCCATCAGGTTGGTATCATGTACCGACTCGGAAACCATAGTGTTAGTACCATGTACCTTTTCGATACAATAATGTTGGTATCGGTTACTAACACAATAGCCATAGTGTTAGTATCCTTTACAGACTCGGTATATATATTATATAGTGTGAGTTAGCGTTGAAGTCGCATTGTCGTAGACTTTATATGATGTTAGCTTTACTATTGCAGGTTTACACATTCGTCTAGGAGATTGTACCGTCCTATTATTCCACATTCTTCTACCAAATATAAAGTGGTTAAAGGGCGTAATACCGGCTCCTACTGATGAGTCGCCAGTAAGCACGAAACGAATGTGCATGAGATTATACTTTCCGTTCATGCTGCCTTTGGTTTATCCTTCTGGTCACAACTGAACTAGGTTCGCAACTCCTAATACATACTTATTACGAACATTATGTTTGATAGGGTAAGATCTCACACGGTAGCATATACGATTGTTTGAATATGTATAAAATAAAGGAGCAGGCGTGGAAATAAATTGATATATATATATGATTTTGGTATATATATATATATATATATATACATATATATATATATATATATATATATTAATATTTATTACTGATATGTTATGCACTGAATTGTATCGTATTAACACACCTTGATATTCATATGTATGTTCTTATATATATATATATATATATATATATATATATATATATATATATATATATATATATATATATATAATGTGTATACATGCTTTTTACTCATATATAAAATGAAATAAATTATATTTTAACAGGATATGAGTATAAATAGATGTTTATTTATCTGAAATAACACTCTTCCTATAACTTATGGCAAACAGGATTGGACTGGGTAAACCGGGAATTCGAGATTACTGTAATATGATAGAAAATGTAATATTCGTGATCCTTATACGCGCCTGGAACAGCAATATTTTTTTATCATAGTGTAGAATATTTTTATTAGGAATCAACCACACATGCTCTATCAAATAGATAATAATTTAAGAAAATGCACAATATTTGAAAGATATCCCATCACATACATATGCCCAATTAGTCTCATATAGATAAGTAAATCTCACTAGTTATGATATACAATATATCAGCATCTGAAAATCCAGCAATAATATCAATAATATCAATTTTGATACAGTTATTATGATATAAGAAAAAATCGTCTTTTTAATTAATCGCATTTGTGCAATAATTGATAATTGGAAAAAGTAATGTATAATTCGAGTGTAAAATCATGCAAAAATACAAATTTAAAAGGCATCTTAGATAAAGCCGTTTCTCAAAGCCCCTTTGGCAAATGATTTTAAATTTTGTAAATTTTCGAAAAAAAGAATAATTGTCCCGCAAAATGTTCCACCAAAAGAGGAGAGACGGCCAAATGTGGAGATCTAGTTCCAACTTAATGAATCTTTCTTATTGGATTCATATAGGCACCAGTCCACTGGCTCAAGTGGAAAATATATATGCATTAGCATATCCTCCGAAACCATAAAGATTCCAGTGATACAATTGTAATCCACTGGCGTATATAGTGCAAGAAACCGCTTCTAGCTTATTTGACAATCTCTTTTTCATTGGATTTCAAGTAGTTGCGTTAAATTCCAGTATCTGTCTAATCCAAATTATATACATTTGTAATTTTTTATCGTTCGATAAGATATTTTTATCTATTAGTGCACATCTGTTCTTAGCCATATTCTTTCAATGTGTCTTTCAGCAGAAAGATGTAAATTGAATAGTTATACCTAAATCCTGAATTTCTTGCTGAAGTTTTATCTCAAAAACATCATTAATCACAATATCATGAAAATAAATTAAATTAAATTCTGTTCTATTACCTATTTTTAATGCTTTCGTCTTTTTACTGCTTATTCTCAGCCCTAATGTTATCAAATACCTACTTAAGTCATACAAATATACTGTCATATTAGTTTTTGAAATCTCGATATTGTTCTGAACTGTAAACGCCCTGGCTTCAAGTAAATGCCGTATGACGTTACAAAGTTAGTTAGAGTGTCAGGAAGACTGAGTTATTACTGTTGTGGGCGCCCTTAATAGGACCGGTCTTGCGTTCTCTGGCAAATGCCGAGAATGTCAGTTAGTGTAGCTAGTGTCCAGAAGTACTCCTGGACACTTGAGACCAGCTCTGGTTGACTTGGGTTGTGGTTCCTTCTGTTGTGGCGTTGAAATCCCGCTGAGTAAACTCGTTGAAGTTCTGCAGTAACTGGCTCGTCTCTCTAGTTGTACAGCAACAAGATTGGCGTGACTGAAATTGCCAATGTGTGTGAAGCAAGCCCAAAAATCAGCGTATGTGAAGGTAGCAGACAGCACGTCGGAGAAACGCACAGCAGAAGGCAAACGCGACAACTGACTTGCATGGTAAATTCACCGTGCTTAAATAGCCTTGATTGGCTACTTGCACACTATTGGTTAACGGCAAGTTTTGCTTTTTTCTCATTGGTGCAGCGTAAATCGAATTGAATTTAATTTACGCAATATGTCGGCGAATTGCTTTGTGTCGTTACATCACTTTCCTCTCTGAAAAAAAGAAAAAAAATTCCTCTCGGCGAGGCTAGATAAGAAATGCATGACAGAGTTCGAACCAAGTTAAGCAAAAAATAATGTACCATAAATGCTGGGCTGAAGTATGCTTGTTGGTTGCATCAACAATGATATGATGCCAAGTAACCACTAGGAATTGCTACACAAATTGTTAGCTCTAGTGGCCGGTCATACCGCGTGAGGCAAAATAGAGCAGTGTAAGATTTGGGAGCCGCAGCGTGAGGATTTCGAGGTAGATCGCCACTGAAGTTGCCAGGTTTAAGTTAAAACCTAGGCAGGCTGGATCGTCGTCAATGTGTTTGTATACGACCAAAGGAGCTAGTGTGTGCTCGACGTTGTGGTCATGATATTTGTAGAGTGGTCTCTGTGCAACTGATGAAGTTGAGATATGCATTGAAAGTGGCCTGTACCATGATATGAAGCTGATAACTACTTAGTGTTGCTACACGAAAGCGTTAGCTCTAAGTAGCTGGTCATACCAAAATAGGCAGTGTGAGGTCAGGTGTGAGCCATACATTATAATGTAAAAATATATACATGAAAATCAAAGGTAACTGCATAAAAAAATATATGTACTCGAACATTGCCTCAGAGATGGCATAATACCAAAGAACTGTTCAAAAATGCTACACAATTGTTAGCTAAGAACAGCTGGTTATGCCACGTGAGATAAGTGCGAAAAATAACATGAATCAAGTGGATTCATAGGTCACGTTGCGTGACATAGGGCGCAAGTGGTGCGCGTAAAGTTAAAATTTTGATACGTAGAATAACGAAAAATTAATGTTAAAAAATATCAATTACGCGTTATGCAAAGCAAGACATTGAGATTGTAGGCAGATGGAGCCTGAGACGTGTGTAGAAGGTTGAATGCTCTCAGGATCAGGCGGTTCGATAAACGGTTTCAATCTGTCTATGCTTACTGATGTCGGTGTCGCACCTTGCATAATAATGAAGTATTTTGGTTGTCTGAGCAAAATCGGGTAAGGACCGCGATACTTTGGTTGTAGTGGTGCAACAGCAGTGTCGTTGCGAACGAGTACTCTCTTGCAGCTGTGGAGCTGCGGGTGAACGAAGACTGGACGAGGCGTATGTCTCGGCTGCTGTTCAGACATGTTACCGAAATGAAGTCGAAGGCGGGTAGCTTCGTCTTGTGGGTCATCCTGTGCGGGTAGTAGACGTGGGAGCTGACTAGGCAGGCGTAGATCCATGCCATACAAGAGTTGTGACGCAGACGTTTTAATGGATTCACGAGTACGGGAACGCATGGCAAGCAGAACTAAAGGTAGTGCATCGACCCAGGACAAGGATACTAAGGCAGCTTTGAGTTCTCTATGCATTCTCTCTACCATACCGTTAGATTGGGGATGGTAGGCAGTCGTCTGGCGTAAGGTGCATCCCATGTACCGCAAGGTGGTTTTGAAACGATCCGATGAGAAGCAAGTGCCTCTGTCAGTGATGACCTCATTGGGAACACCATAATTGGATATCCATGCAGAGATAAAACCGTTAGTTACTTCGTCTGCAGAAATGGTGCCAAGAGGTAATGCCGCAGGCCACAGTGTAAATCTATCAATCATAGTTAGAAGGTAGCTGAAACCTTGAACCTTTGTCAGATGAACTATGTCGATGTGGACGATGGCTAGGCGAGAAGTAATTCGGAAATGTTGCAACTTAGAACGAGTGTGCCGTGTGATCTTGTTTTTCTGGCAAATGGCACACTCGGAGACCCATCGTTTAGCGTTCTGCCTAAGTCTGTGACCCAGAAACGATCTGTGAGAAGTCGGACAGTCGCTTTGCTTCCTGGGTGAGAAATTGAGTGAATTGAGTCGAAAACTTTTCTCTGAAGGCTGGTCGGCAGAACTGGCTTGTTGGGCTGCGTACCCGTGAAGTAAACAATTGGTAAGCCTTCCCAGAGACGGCATATGAACTTGGTTGGGTGACGGGCTATTGATCTTTGAATGTGAATGTCACCGCGTTGTTCCGTTCGCAGGAGGGTTGGCGTTAGTGCAGGTTCACTGAGTGTCACGGAGTTGACAGTGAATGGCGACGGCGAAGGTGGTTGTAGAGAGACGTCTGGCCTGGACAGGGCATCTGCAATGAAGTTCTGTTCGCCCTTGACGTGAAAGACGTCAAATTGCCATTCGCTTAGACGAGAAAGCTGTCTTTCCACTCTGGCAGGGTACTTGGCGATAGATGAAGTTGCGTTTCGAAGTGCGCTAACTAATGGTGCATGATCTGTGAAAACAACAAATCTGCTACTGCCAATGATGCTGATAAAATGGCGCACTGCGTCGTGGATGGCGAGAAGTTCTCGGCCGAAAGTGTCGTATCTCGTTTCTACTGGTTGGAGAGTACGCGAGTAGAAACTGATAGGCTTCCGAACTCCGTCGATCTCTTGTTCCAAAGTGGCTCCAATAGCGAATTCAGAAGCATCTGTCGTGAGTAGAAATGGCTTTTGAAAATCTGGATGCGTTAGCATTGTGGCATTTGCTAACGAGTTGATGGCGAGTCGAAGTAATTCCTCGTCTTCGGATGACCAAGCAATGATGGAATTCTTGCTAAGTCCTTTTCGATTCCGCAGGTGCCTGCACAAAGGATAAAGTTGTCTTGAAAGGCCCGGAAGGAACTTGCGATAGTAGTTTAGTACTCCCAGAATTTTCTGCAACTCGCTAACAGTCTTCGGTGACTTGATATTCCTGATTGAATTCGCCTTTGACGGCAAAGGTTGAATACCTTGTGGCGTGATACGATGCCCTAAGAAGTCCACGGATGTAGTTGCAATCTGCGTCTTGTCACAGTTGATCTTGAGTCCGTGGTTGGATAAGCGTGAGAGGACATTTCGTAGATGCTTGGCATGAGATTCTAAGTCTGGACTGAATACCATTATGTCATCGAGATATGACATACAATAAGCGGCGTCGTCGCGAAGTATGTTGTCCATGAATCTTTGAAATGTCTGTGTAGCACACTTAAGTCCAAAAGGCATGTAAAGATATTCGAAAAGGCCAAATGGAGTGATGACTGCAGTCTTTTCAATATCTTCTGTTGCTACCGGGATGTGATGGTAGGCTTGCCTGAGGTCAATCACTGAGAAGAAATTGCTGCCGTTGAGTTTTTCAAGTAAGGTGTTAATATTGGGAATAAGATATGCATTAGATTTTGTCACTGAATTTAACTTGCGGTAATCTCCACAGGCTCTGTACGATCCGATTGTTTTCGAGACTAAGTGAAGTGGTGAAGCCCATGAACTTTTCGATGGTCTGACGATTTCCTCTGCCAAAAGCCTTGAAAATTCATCTTGGGCAGCCTTCAGTTTAGCAGGGGCAGTGGTCGCTACTTGAGTGCAATAGGTTGGCCTTCTGTGAAGATATGATGCTTCAATGATGAAGTTGTGAGTAAATTCACGCCGTAAACCTATATTGAGTGTGCGATAATGGCATCCGTTAGTAGGTATGGGCTCACCTGTAGCTGTTGCGAGTAGAACGCCTAGCGACATTTCGGCCATTGAATCACCCTTAAGAACTGAAACTTCTGCACCTGTGTCTACGATAAATTCTTCGCCAATCCTGAAATCAAGAAGGTGCATAATTTCGTTGGACTGTTTGGTCGGATCATGCAAACAAGTAGGTTGGTAATTGCGACTGGTTTTCTCCGTTTGGCTATCTATGTGGAAAATTCGGCGTGGACGAAAAGAGTCGACAGGAATGTCGGATTGTAAGTGATTTCTTCCTTGTGGCGCCGTTGATTCCGTTGATGCGCAGAAAGTACGGTCTTCTACTTTCTGCGCCATACGTTTCCCGATCCTGATGCACCACTGCGCCTGTTTTCTGTTGTCTTTCCCGTCAACTGTGAAAATTGACATTCATTCGGAAATTCTTCGAAACGACAGAGACAGACTTGACATGAATAAAAAACTTCTGGTGATTATAGCACCAGTTCTTTGGGGCATATCTGTTAAAGGATTGCGGGGATCTCGATCGCCGCCTACCGTTATAATGTGTTTTGGGCATGAAATTTGGTCGAGCATTCACCTGATTTAGCTCAAATTTCGCTATGGCCAATCCTTCTAGAACTTTAGCCATGTTCGCTACTGTCCTCTCTAAAGAGGAGAGCCTATCATCCTGCGGGGGCGGACAAAAGTATGACGAATTCAACTTAGGTTCCAAAACCCTAAATTCTAACTCACATCTCTCAGATAAGTCATCTATAGAGAGAGTGTTGGGGAGCTGTCTGGCGAATAATTTTAATGATTGTGGAAGATTGTTAATAAAAACAACCTTAGCCTCATGGTCAGAAATATTGGTTTTATACCAACGTTTCCGTAATTTCCTTAAAATCTCGATGGGGCCAAGGTTTGGCATGTCTAACTGCGCGTATTTATTTATTATTTGTTCGGTTTCTGTGGGACCCAGCAAGGATTCTACTTCATTTTGTAGGCCCAAAATGGGATTAGGTAGCTTCCTAATGGCCTCAAGCTTCGGATAAATCCATCGCTGCAATTCAGAAGGTAGTTCAGCAAAAAACATTTTACAGTTTTTGATGACTGTCATAATCTGGCAACGGGGAGAATGCGGAGTCTACGCGCATAGAGAATAGTTCACTATTTCCATCCCAAACAGGAACATCAATATCTAAAATTGGACCTGACATTCTAATAACCTGAACGGATCTTAAAAGCATAGATTTATAAGCAAGATGACAATGTATAAAAAAAACTTTAAACGAAACGACAGCTTATTTATAAACCATCAGCAAAATTGCTAACTCCACCATTAAGGATCCTATCTATCAAATGTGCAAGTTTGATTTTAAATAAAATTGACCCCAAGGTAGTTTTTTGTGGAATTCTATTTGTTACATTTTGCGGTTTTGATCTCAAGTCGTTTACTTGAATACTCATTCTTTTATTATATAAATAGCATCTGAATAATCTAAAAAAATCGGATCAATATTCAGTGAATTAATCGCCTTCAGAATAACATCAAATGATATACAGTGAAAAACGGTTTATATATCTATAAAGACAATTAATGCATCTAGATTTTTCTCTTCTAATTAAACTACATATTTACACATAGAAAGCATATTAGTTATTGTCGATCTATCTTTCGTATCAAAATCAACCGGCAACATAAATTCTAAGTGATCTAGTATCAGTCGTTCTGTTATTTTTTAAAAACTGAAGGGACAATAGAGATTTGTCTATAATCAGTGATGCACGTTTGCTTATTTACCTTTGGCAACGGTTTAGCTACTATCGTTAGAATATCGATTGATATTTTTCCATCCACCGAAATTCTGTTTACAAAATTTCAGAGCGCAATCATAAAAGTTCAAGCTAGTTTAAATAGGTTATCAATTCATATGCCAATGTGATTTTTTGGCTTTTTTGATTGTTTTGTACCCTTCCTATGTTCAAAAACAAAAAGAAATTTTATCAGATATATAGAAACGCTTCTTTCTCATTATCTCCTCAAGTATCTACTAATGAACATATCTTTATATATAAATTGGAAGGCAAAACAAGATAGAAATATGTAAACATAGAGAGAGTGAAAAAGGAAACCAATCAATTGCGTGCGTCACCTCCAGTTTAAGCTCAATGCCTGAACATGCTTTTTCTGCTTGCATAAATCCGGCTACAATTTGTTTATCCATAAGGCTTCGTATGTGGCTAGCTCACTTTTGTTATTGCATTTAGTAATTATTTTAAATGTTACGTCTGGAGAACATACGTGTGATGTTTCGACGATGTGTTGCGCAATTGCAGACGTGTATTCACCATTTGATTTAAAACAGGATTTATTAAAACTCACATTTCCAAAGAATGTTGGTTTTTACTTCTACCATTCATTTTATCAATGAATCACTGTCAATAACATGTTCTGGTCCCTGCTTACACGAAAGATCAGTTAGATCCATGAAATTGCTTTCATTCTGTGGATTCAAATTACCAAATATTTCATCCAATTCATAAAGAAATTCATACTCAGTTTTATCCACCTGTAATATGATATTTAATTACTCCTTATGTTCACTGTAATCTTTTAGGAATATGTATTCTAGTCTAAGAATGCTCTTTAGATTACCAAATATGATTTTTTGGTCTTTTACGTATTATCAGCACTGATGAATTAACTTCATTTTCAATCAAATCTAACCTCATTTTTAATACTATTGATGAGACTATATTTCATTATATTATCTCCTTCAATTCTTAGTTTACATAATTTCCTATCGAATCGTTTCGCTATAATATCCTTAAATGTAGATGTATGAAATAAATCAGATAATAACGTTGAAACCGAAGAAAAAAATTCACAGTTAAATAATTTGTTTGTAACCCAAATCTTTAAAATAGTTCACAACTTCATAACTGTGCCAGTTAACCGAATCAATTTCTAAATATACATGATCCAAGCATTCCAAACTTCTAGTTGATTCCTTTATAATCCCATTCTATTTCAGCAGTCGTCGTACAACATAACATAACTCCCGTTGTTGTTCAACGAATAGCAACTTATCAGTCCCGTTCTTTAACACAAAACTAATTTCTCATACGGTAGGGAAGTAGATGAGTAGGCAATCAGATACTCTAGCATAGCGAAAGAATATCGCCTAAACGGATATGACCCCTCTTATGACTCTTTTAACAACTACTTACCAGGGTGTGATTCCGCAAACAATTAAGATCATGAGTCGACTTTTATTGGCCTCGCAGACATGTACCTTTTCGGTACTATAATGTTGGTACCGTTAACTGACACAATAGCCATATAGCTGGTATCCTTTACAGACTCGGTATATCTAATATATAGAGTGAATTAGCGTTGAAGTCACCTTTTTTAGACTTTATATGATGCTAGCTTCACTATTATAGGAGATTATACTGTCCTATTATCCCACATTCTTCACCCAAATATATAGTGGTTAAAGGACGTAATACCGGCTCCTACAGATGAGTCGCCTGTAAGCACGAAACGAATGTGCATAAGATTATACTTTCCGTTCATGCTGCCTTTGGTTTATCCTTCTGGTCACAACTGAACTAATTTGTTACTAGGTTCGCAAAACCTAATACATAATTGCATATATATTAGTTCTTCGCAACAAACAGTATTTAAACGCTCACATTGTTTGGAGACTTCTGTCATCGTATGCGCCTCTGTTATTTCCACTTCAGTTTGTTGCCAATCCGATTGTACGTTTGTTGATTCTAGTCGAGGGCCTGTTTGTTCTCGGCTGGATACTAGTAGATTGTTGTTGAATTTTGTTACTCTTGGCCAGTCGATAAGGATATCATGTTGATGAAACTTTTGAATATTAAGGTCAGGTGCTTGTTGTTTTATGTAAAGGGCTTCGTAGATAAATAATAATTTTTCTGATTTTGCTTTATGTAGAATTGTGAAATTGGTCGAATTGACAGGGTGCCCGTTGCCAATATATGATCGGAAATAGCTGATTTTCCTGACGGTGCCAAGCCTTTGTTAATCAATTTCTGTAGCAAATGTTGCTGGATTCTGCTTATCAATTGCTTCTCCATACGTCCGATATATGT